>JAJEJO010002116.1:271226-317423 GCA_020662805.1 Glaucomys volans | reverse complement strand
GGACCCGGCTGGGCTCATCACGAAGCTTAACGCTTTCAGCCTTTTTTTTCCCTTTCTTTTCTTTCTTTTTTGAAAACTGGTCTCATGTTGTCTGACCCCTGACTCTGGAATTAGCGTTTCCTGAAGTCACTCGGAAAGGCCAGGTCTGCACACTGTCCGTGGGGGCCGTGCTCACCTGCCCATGTGGACTGGCCATGCAGGGCGTCTCCTGCAGGCCTTTGGGTCCCTGACTCTGATCTGGTGGCTGGTGACAGTGCTTCAGCCAGCAGGGCCTGGATTTCCTGTCTGGGTCCTTTCTGGTTGTTTTTTTGCTTAATCCCTGAAGTCACTGGGAGGCAGGGTCCTTAGACCCAGGAGAGCCAAGCAGGGTGTAAGGAGGGCATTGGGGTGAGGCTGAGCTGGCACCTCCAAATAGTGAGCTTGAACCCCAATTGCATCGGGATCAATTGAGAAGATTTAAAAATCTCCAAACTCAAGCTGTACCCCCTGCCCAGCAGTCACGATCCCCAGTGGGGCCCAGGGGCTGTGTCCGGAGACCTATAGCCAGCAGGGTGGAGGCCACCAGGGCGGAGGCCACCAGGGAAGCAGGGTGGGGGAGGGAGGCTGGGCCCACCTGGGGCTCCTGCAGGACCTTCAGCAACCTGTTTCCCACTAGTGAAGCGGTGGTCCAGGGTCTTTCCTGTTAACATCCTCCATCTTCAAAGACAGGTCCCGGACCACCAGCTTCAGCCCCACCCGGAGCTCTTGAGCAGGCAGAATCTCAGTGTCCACCATGCTAACACGTCTGCCAGCACCCGGGGAGCATGGTCACCAGCGTCCTGCCTGTGCCCCACTCTGGCAGCCCCTGCCCTCCCTTGGCCTCGCCCAGGCCCCAAGGCGTCCTGCTCAGAGGACCCAGTCTCTGGGTTCAGCCCAGTCTTGGCGGATGTGCAGCCGGAGGCGCCCTGCTGTTTCTGGAGTGCCTGGAACACAGTTTGGGAAGCACAGCCCTAATTGTCCTGTAAGGAGTGGTAATTAGCCTAATTGTCTGTTGTCAGCTTGACATTTAGGCCTATTAACCTAATTACCTTGGTTGTTGAGGGCAGGAGAGGGGAGGAATCTCCAGCCTCCACGTTGGTATTTTAAAATCTTGACCCAAGGCAGAAGCAGGAGGGACTGGGTCCCTGGCCCTGCCCGGTGCAGGGGCTCTGTAGGATGCCCCACAAATACCTCTGTACCCTCTGAGCAGGCATGGGTAGTCCTGTTCCCGTCCAGGGAAATCCACCCTCAGAAAGTCTGGGTCTCAGCTGGGTTGGGTGCGGGGGCACTCGGGAGACTGAGGGAGGAGGATGGGTCGAGTCCAGGAGTTGGAGACTAGCCTGGGTCTCACAGCTGGTGCGGCAAGGAGCTCCCCGGGACCCGGCCCAGCTGACAGGACTGTCTCCTTGTCACCAGCCTCCCTCCCGGAACCTGCCGGGCAGCACAGCTGTTCAGGAAGCGAGAGGCGTTTGGGCTGGCCTGATGGCTCTGTTTGTCCCCAGGTGGCCCGCCCAGCCGAGGCGCCTGCTGCAGCCCGTCCCAGCTCACCACGCCCGTGTGGCCGCTGGCTCCCCAGCCCCTGCAACACCAGCTTCCTTCCCCCGCTCTGCTCTGGGTGGCAGGCGTCTTAGGAGGGGGCAGCGTCGCCCCATTAGCCCTGCCTGTGGTTCTTGAGCTCCCGCGCCCTATGTGGAGCGCCACGCCGGGCACGGCGCTGGACTGACATCCCACAGGCCCTATGCAGCCGTGAGGCTGTTGGGACTCGATTTATTTATTTTTATTTTTTAAAATCAGCACATAGTAAACTGGGAGTGTCCTGCGAAACCCAGACACGCTCAACGCGTGATCACCACCAGCAGCCGGTACAAACCAGCCCCAGGGCCCCAAGCCCCTCACACCCTCACCTCTCGTCGCCCTGTATCAGTGCAGTTTTTAGAAGTGCGGTCAGAACGCTTGAGCCCACCATGGTAGCAGGTCAAGTGCACCATGCAGCGTGGCCCACTGCAGCGCGGCCCCGCAGATCGCTAGAACGTGCTCATCTCACGGGACTGAAACCTTGTATCTGTTCTCCCCATGTCCCTCTTCCCTGCTCCTGGCAACCACGGTTCCGTGAGTCTGCCTGTTGAGGAAGCCTCGTGTCAGCAGAATCTAACAGTATTTGGCCTTCTATGCTTGACTTATTTCACTCACATGATGTCCTCCAGGTCCATCCATCTTATTGCAAATGACAGGATCTCCTTCCTTTTTTCAGGCTGAGTAGTACTCCAGCATGTGTGTGTGCCTTCACTCACCTGTTCATGGACCTGTGGGTTGATTCCTCGCCTCGCTCTGTGATGGGTGCTGCAGTGTGCATGGGGGGGCAATGTCCCTGAGATCCTGACTTCAGTGCTGTGGATAACCCCCGTCTTGGGGTTGCAGAATCCTCTGGAGTCCACTGGGGTTTTCCAGCAGTCTCCACGCTGTCTTCCACAGCGGCTGCTCGTTTTCCATTCCCGCCAGCAGGGCATAAGGGAGCCCTTTCCCCACGTCCTCACCCACGCTGGCCCTACTTTCCTGATGCCAGCTGAACTAGCTGGGGTGAGGTGACGTCCCTGTGGTTTGGACGGGCATCTGTTTCCCGGGCAATGGTGTGCTGACCGTCCTGGACACGCCTGGTCCTCTGCAGTCGCCAGCTCCTGCCCTTTGCACATGTCTGACCGGCCGGGTGTTCTCTTGCTGTTGACCTGAAGGATCCCCTGTGTATTTTGGACATTATCCCCTATTGGAGGTGCGGTGTGCAGGGGTCCCCACCCCGCAGGCTGCCTGCCCGCTTCTGGGGCTTCCTTTAGTAGTTCGGGTTTAAAGTAGGAAGTGGGCAGAGGCTGGAAAGCGCCCTGGGAAGGGGGCGGGGTGGCAGGTGTGGCTGGAGCTCCAGGGACTGGTGGCTCCCCCAGCACCTCCTGCCCCCACTGCCGCCCTGACCCGCCAGTCACTGGCTGTCACGCCAGAAGCTGGCAACACAGAACTCAGCCAAAATCTCCCTCGAGAATGTCGGGGCTGGTGCTGCCCGGCCTGCTCGGTGTCTCTGGGTCCAGGACGCCTCACTCTGAACAGACAGGCCTTCAGATCCTCAGGCGGACGTGCACACCGTGCTCCACTGTCCACCTTCCAGAAGGTTCCCACTGTGGGCCCCGCAGCCTGTGAATGCGGCCAGGCTGCCCCAGGAACAGCCCCGCTCGCTGGTTTGACAGATCTCTAGATCCGCGGTCCTGTCTCATTGGCAAATTGGGGTGTTCTCACTGTCCCCGAAGGGGACGGGACAGGCTCCTGTGGCCTGTGAGATGAGTGCGTCCGTCCCTCTGGCCTTTCCTGCAGCACACGCCGCGCAGTCCTCCCAGCACCCTGGACCCCATGGCTGGTCATCTGGATGGCCCTGGGAGCAGGGCCCCTGGTGTGTAGAGCAGAGACTGGGTGAGCACGCTCGGGGACAAGGCCCAGAGCGGGACTCCGCCCCCTTGGCAGCACCCACAGGGACGGAGACGCCAGACCCCAGTGCCTCCATCTGCATGGAGAGGAAACCATCAGATGGTGGCTGTGGGCAGGTGGGCAGGCGCAGGCCCTGGCCAATTGAAAGTGACACCCCAACAGGAAGCCAGGCCCGGGGCGTCCTGTTGCTCTCGTCCCCCGCTTTTTGGAGAAGATGAAAATCTCACTGTGTGAGAGCGGCTGGCACCAACTCCAGTTTGGTTTCTGTCCGGCACCACGTTCACCAGCCTCTCAGGTTGACCCAGCCCACGGCTGCAGCGTGAGGCTCTGTGTGTGTGACCAGCTGTGCTTGCTGGGTGGACAGCGCTCTGGCACAGCCCTGGACCCTCAGAGGTGGCCCGGTGGGCACAGACTTGGAGTGGGCGGAGGCAGCCTCGGGCCCGTCCCCCTCTGGCCTGTCCTACACTGGCCTGGCCCCAGGCCTGACTCCAGGTCCGTCAGCCGGGGCACTCGACCCCCTTCACCACAGCTCCTGCTGCCCTGGAGCAGGCCTAGGGCTGACTGAGGTCCCTCCTGAGGGACACACTCCTCTCCAGAACCTTTCATACCTCCTGCCCCAGGGTGTCCCCATCAGGACCTCCCAGGGTGGCACTGGTAACAACCGGGTGCCCACGGTAATCAGCCGTTACCCAGGGCCAGGCTTGGACTCCCCCAGCGCACCCTTCAGGCAGAATGTTGGACCACAGAGGGGACAGGACTCGGTGGAGGTCACACAAACGGCAGGTGACACAGCTTTGACTCGTGTGCTGTGACTAAGAGCTGGCTTTCCTGACCACAGGATCAGCCCCTGGAGGGAGTGTTAACACCTGCCTTTCCTGGGGGCCGCCCCATGGACACCCGACGTCATCTACCGTCCACTTGGTTGTGTTTGTAGTTTGTTGCCATGGAAGCCATCAGGGCCTCTGGGTAACTGGAGAGGAGGCCGGCCTGGTGGCCATTTCCTGTTACCTTGCGTAGCTGTGGGCAGGAAGTTACGCTGGAGCCCCGGCAGCCCCTGTGGTGAGCGAGGCTGCCCCCTGGCAGAGGAAGCCCCGGCTAGTCCCCAGAGCGCCGTCTGCAGCCCAGGGGTAGGCCGGGTGGGTCGTCTGCCCACTGATTGTACCTCCTGAAGATTTGCCGCACCAGGCACTGTTCTGGACACCGGGGGCGCGACACCGAGCCCGGCAGACTGCCAGCCCCCCCCCCCACCCCCACAGGACTTTTGCATCTCATTTTTCAAAACTAAGGGAACTTTTAACTTAGAAATATTTTAAGTGCATGAAAAGCTGTGCAGGTAACGCAGGGTCACCACATACCCTGAGTCCTGCGTCCCCAGGGCCCACACTCAAATGACCACTGTGTATAACATGCAGATGCATAAGGAGCCAACCTCCGTGCGAGGTCATTCTCTGGACACCAGGGTTTCTTTGCGTCTTGCCCATTTTCCCTGATGTCCCTCAGTGCTTGGGGTCCGAGCTCCCACCTGCCTTCGGTGGCCCTGCCTCCCAGGCCTGCTCTGGTGGGCACGGTCCCCAGGCCTTGCTTGTCTTTCACAACCCGGAGTCTCAAGGACTGTCCAGGCATCCCGTGGACTGTCCCCCACCCTCTGCCTGTTCTTTTCTGGTGAGCAGACTGGGTCATGGCTGGGGCAGCACCCCAGAGCAGCCCTCTGCAGTAGGTGGACCTGAGAGTCCTGGTGACCCCGCCCGGGTGTGGCCTTCAGCACCTCGAGCCTCTGCCCGCAGCTCCTCATCCTCCTGCTCTCACTGTGCACCGCCCTCCTGGGGGGAGGTAGACCAGGACGTCCCTGTGTGACGTCACATGGCTCAGCAGTGCTCTGAGCACCACCCGGGCAGGGGCATCTCCGCTGCTGCCAGGTCTCACTGCTTACAGCCGTGTGGGCAGCGAGCTCTCGAGGCGGCAGGTGGTTTGTGCCCACAGACGCATCCACCGTCGTTAAAGACCTGCCGGGTAGGAGGTGGCATGGCGCCTGGAGTGGGCATGGGAGAGCTGGGATCCACCGGTCTGCCCCCACCCGGCAGTCCTGTTGCTCCCTGGACCTTCGGTAAGGGAGCCAGTGCCAAGGGCCCCAGGGCCCACCTCGCAGGACAGACCTGGGAGAGTGTTTCACCCAGCACTGAGAGCGCTCGAAGGGTGTGGGTCCAGAGGCTTGGTCTTCACAGTTGTATTACGTATATTTAAGACGCACAGCCTGACATTTTAAGACACACACATAGTAAAACGGTTATAACGAAACAGTCAACATGTCCATCATCTCACAGGTACTGGATTAGTCTGTCTTCCAGGGCTATAACAAAGCATCTGAGACTGGGTGACTTATACATAGAAAAGGTTATTTAGCTCCAGTTTTGGGGAGTGAGTGTGCAGACAGCATTATGCTGGCCCTGTAAGGGTCCCCTGGCTGCCTCGCTTCATGGCCGATGGCACCATGTGCTGGAGGCAGAGATCAAAAAGGGAAAACAAACAAACAAAACGGAAATCAGTGGGTGGGAGGGGCTTCATGACAGCCCTCTCAAGGTGACTAACAACCCAGGGGAACTAGCTTGACCTCTCCAGGGGCAGTGCCAGCAGTGCCCTCCTTCCTGGCCACACCTGTTAGGGTTCCAGCACTTCACGTCACCAAACTGGGAGCCGGCTTCCCTCTTGTGTCCCTTTGGGGACAAGCTGCCTACACATCCCAGTAAGCGGCTACCTGGGCCCCGCCCCACAGGGTGGGAGCGGCTAATGGAGTCACTTACTAAGCCCTGAATAGGGTCCACCATTATCACCTGTGGTCCTTAATCTTTCCACGTTGGTCCAGTTAGATACTTCAGATCCTTTGGCCTGTTTCCCGTTTCCTCCTGCACCCGATCCTGGTAACCATTTTTATTCTCCATATATTTGACCTTTGCGTGTGCGTACTGGGATTGACCCTGGGGCACGCGACCACTGAGCCACATCCCCAGTCCTAATTTGTATTTTATTTAGAGACAGGGTTTCACTGAGTTGCTTAGCACCTCACCGTTGCTGAGGCTGGCTTTGAACCCACGATCCTCCTGCCTCAGCCTCCCAAGTTGCAGGGATTACAGGTGTGCGCCACCGTGCCCGGCTCCAGCCCGATTTACTGAAGAGCCTGCTGCCCCGTGTCCTCTTGGCGGCTGGTGACAGGTTGGTTGGCTGTGTGTCTGGATGCTCCCGGGCTCTGTCCTGCTCCACAGTCTGTTTTTCTTTCCTGTCAGCGCCACGCTGTTTTCTTACTATAGTTTTGTGATATAACCCTAGATCAGGAAGTTTGGTGTCTTCAACTTTCCTTTTCCCTGAATTGCTCTGGCTGTTTGGGGTGTGTTGTGGTCCCTACAGGTTTTAGGGTTTTATTTTTAATTTCTGCGAAGAACAGCATTGGACCTCGGTAGGGGTCGCGTCGAATCGCGACTGCTTTCTTCACGTGGGATTTTAACAGCTTCAGTGCCACCGGTTGGTGAGCAGGAGCGGTGACCTTTCTGTGTCCTCTTTGGTTTCTTTCACTTATGTTCCGTAGCCCTCAGGTGTGGTCACTCACCTCCCAGGATAACTGGTCACATCTGCTCTTGCGCTGCTTCCTTTAACTCGCACACGGGGGCTGTTTCTTGGTTTCGGGGGGCCGGGAGGCTAGGAGGCCTGTATGGAGACGGGAGTCGCGTGGTCCCTCTGACCCTGCACTTCACTGAAGTCACTCGGAGGATCCAGTGTGCATGTGGGGCGTCTGCAGACAGTCCTGCTGCCTCCTTCCTGGTGGGCGCCTCCTTTCTTTTTCTTGTCTGATTGCTCTTGCCAGTGTCTCCAGCCCCCCTGGGAGCCGGAGCGGGTGCCCGCCTTCCCCAGGTCCCGCAGGGAGGCCGTGGCTCCCTGATGCGTAAGGCGTGGTGTTTCCTCCTGCGCCCGACCTGCCTGGCCTCCATCTGCCCTCGTGCTTCTGGAGGGTGCGGGCAGAGTGGTGGGCGCTGGGCGGTTGGTGAGTGGGGACACCAGAGGGGGCAGCCCTGCTCCTCCCTGGGTCTGGGCCTCCAGTTCTCATGGCAGGCGGGTCCCATGGGCTTCTGCCCACTCCACAGCGGGCACATCCAGTGGAGGGCTGTCCTAGTGTCCACGGGTCAGCATCCATTCGCATGGAAGCAGAGGGGCTGTGTGGGGTCAGGGGGACCCTGAAGGCTGGAGCACCTGCCCGGTGCTGCCCAGCAAGTCAGGAGGATGTGCAGCTCGGCTTCCACTGCAGAGCCGGGTGGTGTGTCAGCTGACTTAACCGAGTCACGGCCCTGAGCAGGTGCCCTGAGCAGGTCCCCTGCCCACCTTGCCTGCACTGCCCCACCAGGTGCCTGGCCTCACCCACTGGAGTGCGTCCAGTCAGCCACCTGGGACTCGCCTTGGTCCCTGGCTGCCGCTCTGCTGCCGGCAGATCTGGGGCAGCTGGGCAGGAAGCGCTGGGAGAGGAGGAGGAGGGCACAGCCGGACTCGAGAGAATCTGGGCTTCCAGGGTCCTGGACCTGGGCCCACCCTGCTCCACCCACTCCCTGTGTGTCCTTGGGCTGCTCACTTCGCCTCTCTGAGCCTGTTTTCAGTTCTGCAAACAGGTTACTTCATAGAGATCCGTAGAGAGGCCCATCTGGACCCTACGCATAGTCGGTCCTAGTTCAGGTCAGACCCCTGCTGTCCTCCCCCCCAGTAGGGAGCTCCTCACAGCCATGTCCCTGCCGGCAGCGGTCATGAACTGGGGTGAAGCAGTGTGAATCTGCACACAGACGTGCTTGCTGGGCCCTGGGTGAACAAAGCAAGTTGGATTAAGTGCCAGCATTCTTGAATGAGACTATTCTACCTATGACTTGGATTTCCAGTGCTTCTGGGGAAATGGGGCCACCCATGCTGAGGCTGAGGAGAGCCACCCCTGGAGACAGGCCACGTGATTCCCCAGGTCCCCTCCATCCACTCCTTGCTGCCTCACTCCAGCCTGCGCCTGTCAGTTATGAGACCTGCTCCTGCTTCTGAATGGGCTGGTCCGTGAGGTGAGGCGTCTCCAGAGAAAACAGGCCAAGGTTGGTTTGGACAGAGCCTGGGCCCCTGGAAGTGGGTAGTTGCGAAGCTGCCTGGACAGAGGGGTGTGGTCCATTCGGGTCTCCGGTGCCTTCAGGATCTCTCTGGAATGTGAAGACTGGCAGTGGAACTGGATGGGTTGGACCTAATAGAGAGGTGGTCAGTAAACGTCCAGATTCCCGAGACAGACCCCCTGCCTGAAGGTGTTCCCCTGACTTGCTCTGTGACCTTGGGCAACTGACTAAATCTCTGCGCCTCATTTTCGTTATTTGCAAAATGAAGCTCAGGTCGTTGGTGCATGTTCCCTGCCACAGAGCCAGTGAGCCCTAATGTCTGAGTCTGTCCCCAGCTAGGTTTGCAGTGGTGCAGATGGAGCAAGGACCTGTGCCAGTCGGGCCACACCCCAGCCCGGGATCTTTTGGAAGAGCTGCTCCCTGGGTTCCTGGAGGGAGCCTGCTTCTGCAGACCCCATGGGGAGGCTGGGATTAGGTCTGCGTCCGCTGCCCCCAGAGCCACCACAGGGCTCCCCAAAGCACTGATGCGAGGGAAGGGTCACTTTTTGTGCCTCCGCTTTGAGCCAAATGATTACAGCCCCATCGAGGCCACCACCCCATGGGGAAAAGAGAGTGGCCAGAGGTGGCTTCTGATCTTCCCAACAGGCGCGGCCTGCCCAGGTGCCCTGGCCACTGGCTGGACTTAGTTTTGCTGGCCGAGGTCAAGGAGGCCTCTGGGCCTCTAACCCAGGCCACCTCCTCATCGGCCTTCTGCTGGGCTTCTTGCTGGCGGTGGACTTGGGGACCTGGGCTAGGAGGTCTCCCTTTGAAAGGAGTTGGTGGCCTTTGGGAAATAGTAGGGACCCTCTGTCAAGAGCTGGGTCTCCAGGGCCCCACCAGAGCAGACTGGCTCTGCTGTGCTCACCATGGGGTCCCAGGGCCTGGGACAGGCTGGGCACACAGGAGGCTCTTTAGAAGGTGCCACATGGTGAGTGGCTGGGGCCCTTGCCTGGTTAGGGTCTGAGCTCTGTTCTGCAGGCTCCCGGATGTGGTGGCACCTTAACAGTAATGGGGGCACTTTCCTTGGGGACAGTAGTGGTCACTGAGGTGACACAGGCAGCCAGCCTGGTCAGCTCTCAGCACGGGGTTGGGGTTGCTGGTGGGTTTGCCCAGGTAGTTCTGTGTCTGGACCTTGACGCAGTCGCCCCCGGGACTCTGCCCTGGGGGTGTCGGGTCCCACCCCTACTTCCAGAATCTTCACCCACACCTGGGCAGCTCCAGCCCAGAGGAGGCAGGGCAAGTGGTTTTGGTCCTGGGGAGGGCCACACGTGTCACAGAGGCGTCTGTGAACGCAGCGTGCGTGAGTCTGTGTGTGACTGCCGTATCTCTGCTGCAGGTCACAAGGTGGCCGTCGGTGCCCCAGCCACGCCACCTGAGGCTCCCCAGCACGGGATGTGGGTGTGGGCTGCTCTCTGGTCAGGTGTGCCTCTGTCCTGGCCCTGCTTCCCAGCAGCCTGGGAGCCTCCAGGGTGCCCTCCTGCCTGGGCTCGAAGCGGCTAGACCACCAAGTGAGCCAACTTTCGGAAGCCCCTTGGGTGGGTGGGAGTGGCCGGACTGCCCTGTCTCCGCCAGGAGCCTCAGTGCCAGCCTTCCAAGCCCCACTCCCCGGCCGGCCCCCACCGCAGCCTCAGGGGCAAGGGGTGGGGTTTCATAGACAGGAACCTGGAGGTCTGCAGGGAGCCCCAGGGGCCTGGGCAGGATGCTGGATAACACGCAGCTCTGGGCCACCGGGGATCGCGATGCCGAGGTCCAGGCCGGGCCTGTTCTCGCAGCCTCCTGGGAGTCAGCACCCTGATAGCGAGGCGCGTAGGTACCCTGGGCCTCGCAGGCGCCGACTGGCGCGGCTTCCAGCCTCCTTCAGGTCTGTCCACTGGAGACGGAGGAACAGTAGCCATCCCCAAGGGCAGCTGGAAAGGTCACCTGGGGAGCGCATGCCCCTGCGGTTGGCAGCATCAGTCAGCACGGAGTCGGTGCAGCTCATCCCAGGTTTGCTGTAAGAGCAGTTTAAGGAACAAACGTGACCCACGTGTCTTCTCTCCTGTGGAGCGCGGCCTTCATGGCTGTGGGGTCACTGTCCCCATTTTAGAGATGGAAATACTAAAGCCTGGAGACTCACGTGTGCATAAAGCCACCAAGGCTCTGGCTCCCACAGGGCCCCTCAGTGAGCTGCTGGGCTGTCCCACAGGGCAGGGCAGGTGTGGTGGGCACCCTGTGGGTCATTGCAGCCCAAGTGGCATTTCCCAGAACTCTAGGACCCACTGCTGGGTGGGAGGCTGACACCAGTTTTGAGGAGGGCAGGGGGGGCATGCCCCCCCATACCTGGTCTGCACCCTCTGCTCCTTGTGCCTCTGCAGCCCATATCTCCTACTGGCCACTCTTCTGGGCCACCAATCCTGTGCCCAGCGCTGCTGCTGGGGTGTCCCCCTGGCGGGTGCCCGTGAACACATCTGCATGTAACCATTACCTGCTGGGCCCTGGGCTGGGCCTGGAGTCACCACAGACGTGGAGTCCACTCTGGGGCTCACATGCCCACGGGGAATGAGGACAGGCCCCTGGCTGAGAGCTTCCTGAGCAGAAACACCAGCGAGCTCTGGGGACCTTCAGGTGAGGCCGTGCTGGTTAGGAAGTCCCCATGACCCATCCCGAGCCTTCATCCTGAGCAGCTGGGTCTGAACCAGGGCACAGAATCGGCTGGCTGCCCAGAGCCGAGCAGGAGTGAACTGGCCTGGGTGAACCCAGGAGGGACAGGACGCCTCGGGGGTGAGAATGGGGCACCAGCCTCCCTGTGGGGGCCTGTGGCGGCCAGCTCCCATGGCCAGTCTTTGCCAGCGCATCTCTTTGATTCACATTTTCCACATCAAGTGACGTTTTGAAAACGCTGATCTTGATTCATCAAGTGTCCTTATTAGATTGTAAGCCACATCCATCCTCTGAAACAGACAGCGCCGGGTGACTCGCTCCAGGGCTTCTCTGGCTGCTTGAGGCCAGAGAAGACAGGTGCCTTGGCGGTCCTGCACCCTAGGTGGGCAGTGGGCCATCCCACAAGGGGCTGGGCGAGAGCTGGACCACAGGCCCAGGCAGCTGGACCTGGACCTGAGCCACAGAGCAGAGGCTCTGGGAAAGGTGGGTTTGTTCACCGGGTGAGGGGCGGGTGGGCAGCGTCCCACAGGCAGGGGCCACGCAGCAGGCTTCCTGGAGGAGGGGCACTTGAGAGATGTGTTGTGGGATCAGTGGGGGGAGGGGTTCCATCTGGTGCAGGGCTCTACCCAGTGAGAGACTGGGAGGTAGAAGAGCGAGGGACGCAGCAGGCAGGTGAGGGGCGTCTCCTTGTCCTGCACTGGCAGTGGGGAGGCACAGCAGGTTCTTGAGCAGAAGTGGTGCTTCAGAAGATGAAAAGGCTCAAGTGCATGCGAACCCCCCAGGCATCATGGAGGGAATGTGGGAGCCCTTTGGCGTGGGTCAGTGCTTCCTCAAATGTGGTGGCGGACATGGTCTCCCTCTGGATGATGGTCCCTTATGCTGGCCCTTGTGGAGCAGAGTTGGGACCGCAGAGACCCCTCTCGGTGACTTCTGGTTTGCCTCTGTAGACCCTGCCTCTGTGTCCCCGTCATTCACTGGGAAGAGGGTCTCCCTCAGGGTCACACAGAGCACAGTTAAATCATGCACGTGACGTGCCTGAGGCAGTTCCAGGCCACTGACAGCACTGGGTGAGGGCAGCCGGGGGCTGGGGACCCTGAAAACCCACAACAAGTCACAGCTGGGACAGTTAAAAGCTTTGTGGGAAAATAGCATCGGAGCCCCTGGGCCTCACAGGCCTTAGGAACCTGTTGCTGGGTGTTGAAGGTCCTGCTAATGGTGCCCTTGGTGACCAGCATCGTTTGGGAGCAACAAGATCATGTGCGTGGATTGCCAGTGAAGGATCCACCAAGCTGCTGACCATGTGCCCATTCCCTAGGGTCCCATGTCCTCCTGGGACCCCCCAAGGCCGGTGACTCTGTCCCCTCTCTGGTGTCTTCCCGCTTCCCTTGTGACTTCCAGAGTGGAAAGTGTAAAGTCAGCCTCCCAGGGCTTCTGTTTTGCACCCCTTTCACTTTTGACCCCCAGGCTGTGTGATCGTTCACTCACTCAGTCACTTATTTACAAATGCTCCCACCGGCCACTGCGCTGGGCACTGTCCAGTGGTGAAGCAGAGACACAGCCCCAGCCCCAGGGGGTCTTCAGTTTCAGCCAGGAAATCAGCACCCAGTGAAACTTCGCGTCGCAGTGTGGAGAGGGCCCTGGAGGACCCCCCGGGGATCTGAGCCTGCGTCTGCAGGGCCTCGGGGAACCCATGCCTGGATACTTAGAAAGTATGTAGGTTCACTGAGTGGCAGGGAGGGAGGCCCCGGTAGAGGCCCAGAGGGCGCCGGTCCCCAGGTGGGAGCTGGTCGGGCAGAAGTGACTGAAGGGCAGCCAGGGAGCGCCAGCGGGAGGTCTGTTAGGCCAGAGGACCTGTAAGGAATTTGTCCTTCATCCTGAGCAGCCTTGGGCCCTGAGGCCTTCTCAGGATCCTCGTGTGAAGCTCACCCGGACCCGAGGAAGAGCAGCCTCGGGGTGAGGCAGGGTGGTCTGCAGCAGCCCTCCAGCCCCTTGACCACACCTGGAGCCGCGGCTCCTGCCTGACACTGAGGCGGACCAGAATCCGAGTGACGGCGCAGAAGATAGCCAGGCGCCCGGACTGCGTGTCCCAGGGGCTAGGGGTGGGCCACCTGTGCTGAGTGCCCTGCCGTCACGTGGCTGTGACAGTTCTAACCCAGCCTGCTTCTGAGGACGCAGTGAAGTCTGCACGTGGCCCCAGCCCAAGTTCATCCCTGGGCTAACCTCCCAGCCCCGTGACGTGGGCAGCAGGTCCCTGCAGTCCAGAGGAAGCAGCCGAGGAGCTTGCCGGGGCCCGAGGTGCCTGGGCAGGTGCCAGGTTCCAGGCCAAGTCCTGGCTTCTGAGCATAGGGTGAGCGGAGGCAGGGGACACAGGGAGGCCGCCGGACGCCAGGGCTGTAGGCATGTGCAGCCCAAAGCCTGGACAGGCAGCCCTCCGAGATTACGATTTGGAGACTCCTGTTAGCTTCCTCTAGCCACCGTCCAGACTCCCTTTGTGGTGTCCTGGGGTGCCCTGTTTGGGTGGGTGGTGGTGGCCTTCGTGGGGAGGCCTCCCACACCCTGTGCACCCCCGGTCTTGGGCCGTGGCAAGGCCGTTCCCTGTAATACCAGCCCACTGACGAGTGCATTCCTCCTCTGTGACTCCCGTCCAGATGAGACACTGCTCTGGGCTGTGCAGGTCCCCAGGAGGGGACCGAGGCCCTGACTGCAGCCAGCCGGTCACTCAGGAGCTCTGCTGCAGGCTGGCCACAGTCCCAGCTGCCTGAAAAGGCCACGTTCCAGTCTGGAACTGGCCGTGCCCTCCCCGTGTTTTCTTCAGGCTAGCATGTGAGGTGTACTGGGGTCACGGTCAGGACACACCCAGCAGGACTCAGTGTGCGGCCTGCAGGGAAGGAGGACGTGGTGGTGCTGCGCAGCGTGTTGGTCCGCTGGCTTGTCTGACAAATCACTGGGGCCTGCTGCAAGCCTGTGTGGTCCTGGGCACTGGCGTACAGACTGGGTGGTCGGAAGCCACAGAGGCGCGCCTGCAACCCCGTCAATGGGGGAAGCCGAGGCAGGAGGATCCCAAGTTCAAGACCAACCTGGGCAATTTAGCAGGACCCTTTCTCAAAATTAAATCTCGAGAAGGTCTGGGGTTCTGGCTCAGTGGTGGAGTGCTTGCCCAGCAGGCATAGGCCCTGGGTCCATCCCCAGCACTGCAGGAAGCCCTTGTGGGGAGGTAGCAGTGTCGCCCAAGGCACCGGTGCCAGGAGGTGTGGCCACTCTCACCGACTCCACGTGCAGGTTAAAGCTCAAGCTCAGAGCTGGACGCAGGCCACCGAGCCACCTCTGAGGGATCGCTGAAGAAGCCTGCCTTCTCTGGGCTCCTGAGGCCCCTGCAGCCTCAGGCCTCCCGGAGTGAGCCTGGCCAGATTTCAGTCCTTGCTCTTGGCCTCGGTCGGGTGCCTGTGGGCAGGGTAGAGCCCCCCTTGCACACAGTGGCCTCACCAAGTCGACAGCCAACAGTGGTCAGCATGTGGTGGCTTCAGGATTGGAAGCCAGGTTTCTCTAACTCCAACACCGAGGCCGAGCTCTGGGGCCTGGGGCTGCAGGTAGTGGTGGCTGCTGCTGGCCGGGCCGTAGGCGTGCCTCAGTGCCTCAGCTTGATGCTTCAGCTTGGCCGGAGGCGCTGTCACAGAAAGCATTTGACCCCAGTTGTCACAAGCTCTCAACCTCACCTTTGACGCACGTTAATCCCCTACGCCTAAGTGTTGGTTCATTACTTGTTCATTCTTGCAACAAACAGCATTGATCCATGCCAGGGACAGGCGAACAGGGTGGGTCCCCATCCTCAGGCAGCTCAGGCATGTGACGCAGTGGGCCCAGGACCCTTCTGGGGAGCAGTGGAGGGTGGAAGAAGCCTGGCAACCCTTGAAGGCCTGATGGTGGTGGTGAGAGCCAGTGGTGGGGCCAGGGGAGGCTGGGTGGTACAGCACAGGCTTAGCAGTGGGAGGCCCTGGCTTCTGGCCCCAGCACAGAAACCAAAACCCAGAGGCAGAACCCATGGGATGGTGTCCCCATCCGCCTGCACGTTCCTGCCAGCATCTGTTAAGCCGTTCACGCCTCACAGCCTGAGAGCACGGACCTTTGACATACGAGGAAGCTGAGCATAGAGAGCCGACTCCTTGGCCCGGGCCGAACCTGAGCTAGCAGCAGAACTGGGATCCACACCCAGGCCGCTCGCTCCCAGTCGGCGCTCTAACCACTGCACCACACTGCACCAGCGCGAGGGCGCTGGGGAGCAGCGCTTGCAGGTCCCAGAATCTGAAAGAAACAGTCCCGAGGCTCATGGGTCAGCGTCCAGGCCAGTGGGCACCCGAGAGGAAGCTGTCTTTGGATGGTGCCAAGCAGGGGTCCTGGGGTCAGGATGAAGCGAACTGCCTCCACGGTGGGACTTCTAAATGACCTTGGTGGGGACGGAGTCCAGGGCAGGAGCCTTGCCAGGTTTCTCTGTGACCCGAGTTCCTGAGCGTTTGCAGCTCCACCTGAGGCCTGAGCTCCACGGAGGAGCACCGGCCTGGCCAGAGCTGGGGCTCAGCTGTGTCACTGCCGCTGGGGTCACTGAGTGAGGCCCTTCTGCTCTCCTGGGCACTCAGTGCTGCGGTCAGAGCCACCTTTGGAGAACGAGTCAGGGTCCCTGCCCAGCCTGCAGCCCTGGGTGTTCCTGCTGTGGCCACCTGGCTGACCTCACCCTGTACGCCCCCTGCATGCTGACCACAGTGGTCACACTGCTCACGCAGGTCCCTGCTCGCCCACCCCAGGGCTGCTGAGCACTGGCGAGCCCTCCACTTAGATGCGAGTGCAGAGTGTTCCCTGGGGTGGCTTCGTCCCTCCCCTCAGGTCTGTCTGAGCCCCACCTGACCTCACGGCCTCCAGCAGCCCACGTTCCTCAGCACTCTGCCCGACAGGGTCCAGTCCTCAAAGGCCTGGGCTTTGCCTTCTCATCCACTCCTGCCGCCTGGTGCCACCCATGGCCTGGACTTGTGGACTGCACGCTTTCGTCGGCTGAAGGGAGGACCTGTTTCCTCAGCCACGGTGGGAACCATGGCGGGTCCCTGAAGCTGGTGCTGTCTTGAACGTGGTCTGTCCCCGCCCCCCTGACTCATGCCGAGGCCCCTTCTTCACTGCGGAGGAGCTGGGAGGGTGTCAGGAGCTGCCTGGGTAGTGAGCGGCTCATGCCCACCTCGGGCAGCTCTCGCTGTCCCAGGACTGGACCAGTGACTGCAAGCTGGCTGCCCTGTGCTTTGTCCTCTCCTCCATGCCCACCTGTTCCCCTGCTTCCTGGCACAAGTTGAAGGGGCAGCACTCAGCCTTCACCAGAAGCTGACCAGGGACTGCCACCCTGCCCTGGAACCTCCAGCCCCTAGAATCCTGTGCCAAAATAAACCTCTTTTCTCCCCTAAGTTACCCAGACTCAGGTAATCTGTTAGGATCACAGCAAATGGGCCGGGTGAACACCTGACAAAGCCCATTTCAGGAGCCATGCTAGCAAGTGATGGACGAGTGCTCTTCAGAAGCGTCACCATCTTGAAAGACAAGGAATGACCCAGGGACCGTCACGGATTGGAGCAGACACAACTAAATGCAGTGTGGGGTCCCAGACCAGAAAAATGGCATGAGGGGAGAACTGGTGAAATCCTACGGAAGTTTGCAACTTGGTGGACAGAGTCGTGCCAAGGTGCCCTTCCGAGTCCCCGGGATGTTTCTGTGGTCATGTTAACGGGACAGGAAGCCGGGTGAAGGTGCAGGGAGCCTGCTGTGCTTTGGTGCAAGCTCTGGTGAGACCAGCTTTACAGAGACGGCCCGGGCCGAGGAGAAAGGGTGCAATGGAAACCGCAGCGGAGCCTCGGCATCCAATCGGCCACACGGGAGAGCCGGCAGGCCTGCATCCGGGGCTCCACCTGCGCCTGCCCGGGCCAGCTGCAGGCCTCATCTCTGGCTTTATCTGTGAAACGACTGTGCATGGTGATAGAAAGGGCAGGCCCAGGGACGCCGTTCAACTCTAAAATCCCATTTCAGCAATGTCTCCCCAGCGACCTGATGTCAGGCTGTGAAAACCAGATGGGACGCCTTACCCAGGGCCACCCGAATGGCCGCCACTCCACCACCATCTCCCCACCTGCCATGCCCAGCAGATCAGATGAGATGGTTTCACTTTCTAAAACTCTAAGGGGTGTGTTTTAAAAGGTGCACGCTGTCCTCATCCTTGGAAATGGAAAGCCAGCCTCGCACGCCATGCCTGCACAGGACCCATGAAGCTTGGCGTGGTGAGAAGAAGGTTCTAGCAGGGAGCCCTGTGCCTGAAGCCTGCTCTTCCGTCGTACTCAACAGTGAGACCCCGGGGACTGGGGGTGCGGCTTGTGGTGGAGCGCTCACCTTGCACACAAGGCCCTGGGGTGATCGCAGCACCGGAGACAGAGTGGGACCCTTAGGTGCTAAAAGGCTGCTGTCCCCAAGGGAGATTCCCATCTGGACTTGATCAAGAGAAGAGGATCGGAAAAGTGGCCCCTGCCTCCTCGGGGTGTTTCCATAGGGCCAGGCCTGAAGCCCCTCCAGGCAGCCTCTGTGCTTCCTGACACTTCGCAGCATTTCTGTCCTTAGGGAAGTGACGCGTGTGACCACGGAGCTCTTCTCGAGGCCCATTATGGTTCCCGGGTGCTCCTAGGCCGCAGTGTGCGGCTCAGAGCAGGGCTGTCGTTGCTTTTGACAGAGGCCTATCCTGCCCTAGTCAGGCATTTCGTGCGACAGCCGGGGTGCAGGTTGTAGACGGGGCTCCGCTGGCTCCCTCACAAGCCGTGCGAGCAGAGTTCTGTTCTGCTCCAGGCTCTTTACTGTTTTGAATGCTGGTTGCAGCCACTAAAACAGATCTCTCAGCCCACTAGTAACCGTAACCTGCTATTGGCAAAGCGTTCTTGTGGGTTAAAGTGGGAATCCTGTTAACAAGTCGCAGTTTTTAAGCACCTGCTATCTGCTGAGCACGAGCTGAGTACTCTCCCATTGAATCCTGACACACTTTGTAGATCAGGCCACCAGGCTCAGAGAGGGACATGACTTAGCCCAACTCACACAGCAGAGGAGGGCAGATTGCAGGATTCCTCATGCCTGGAATGCTTGCCTGGGTGCCTGCCACAGTGCCTTGCTTGGGTGCTCCCAGAGGAGGTGGGCATTAGGAATCCAACAGCAGGTCGTTGTGGGAAGAAATCCCAAAACCGTCTCTGTAATATGACCCTCAGGCGGCGCAAGGGAGCCCCAACCTGGCTGACGATTTGATTGTCTTTAGTTTTTAAATTTTAAAGTAATTTTAAAATTGAAGTGTGGCTTTCAGCTGAGTGCCCCTCTGACGTGCACTTGGTGACCTCAAGTGGGTCCGGGCGCAGCCAGTTTTCAGCACCCAGGAGGCCCGAGGCGAGCAGACTCCTGATTCCTCCTGTGGGTGTTGGTTCTGCGTGTCCTGCGTTGCCACGTGAATGGCCTGTGCTGGGACCTCCCTCCATACCACACCTGTGGGTGTCCCTCACGACTGTCTGCTCGCTCCCAGGAAAGACCAGGGACCACCCTCTGGACCTTCAGCCAGGACCTGGCCTTTTGAGTGCCCACCAGATGCCACAGGCTCCTGCATGCCAGCCAGTCTTCCCATCTGTCTCTAACTGCCCAGAGGAGTGCTGCAGCTCCCCCATTTTACATGTGAACAGACTGAGGCCCAGAGAGGGCTGGCCGCTGGCCTCAGCAAAGTCAGGCTGGAACCCAAGGCTTGGTGTCCCCTTCCCCTGCTGCTCTGGCAGAAAGCTGGCATGGCCAGCCCACTAGGGCTGGCGACAGCCATGGTGCCAGCGTGGTTCACACTCGTGGCTGACTGCTGCTTGGTTTGTGGGGCTACTGTCTATGCCTGGGGTGAGTCTCTGGCTGTCCCCGACAGTCCCATGGTGGGCAGGACCTTCACCCATCTCACAGACGTCTAACGCCGTCAGAGAAACACATACGTCAGACAGCCCAGCCTCCACCCTGGAGGCAGTGGAGCCCTAGCTTCGACAGCCCCGCGGCCCAAAGGGCCAGGTGTGCAGCTCCCTGCAGACGTGGCATGTTGGCACCGTGCATTGGCAGGTGCTGGAGAGGAGCCTCTGACATGCACACCACTAACCAAGACCCCACAGCAGCTGTGCCGCTGCATTCCCACTGCAGACTGTAGAGAAGGCCACCTGGGGACAAGGAAAGATCAGCCGTCCCAGACTGGGCTTTAGGGGGTGGGATTTTAGGGGAGCCCACTTCGGGGCATTGCCACAGTGGACAGATGCCATCACATGTTTATCCAAGCCCACAGGACCCCCAGCACCAGAGTCAGCCCTGTGGCCGCTGTGGGCTTGGAGTAACAGGTGGCGTGAATGCTGACTGGTGGATGTTGGGTGTGCCTTCTGATGGCAGGTGTGGACGGCTGTGCATGGGACAGGGGGACGGACTCTGCTGCCAGTTCGCCTGGGAACCTGAAACTGCTCCCAAGATCAGTGCATTTTAGAAATAGAAACACGGTCCACAGGGCGCCAGGTGCTGAGCTGCCGGGAACCCAGGTTGATGGGAGAGCAGGGGCATCTCTGGCCCGCCAACCGTGGGCCTCCTTTCCATTCCTGCCTGCAGGTGAGCACTGGCTGCAGGGCTCCAGCCTCTCTCGGGTCTGGCTGGCTTGGTGGGTCCCCGGGAGGGTGGCAGTAGCTGCCTTCTCTGGTCCCCACTCCCCGGGGCAGTGCATACTCAGGGGAGGCTGGCCTCACTGTTGCCCAGGGTTGCAAACTCAGGCTCAGCTGAATCAGTGCCTTTGGAAAAGTACGTTTTGCTCAGGAGCCAAGTGAAACTGGAGGCTCTGCAGCCAGCATGCTGAAGTCGCCGGGCATGACTCACCCTGGGAGGTGGGGTGGCCGGGAGGCAGGCGCTCCACTCAGCTGGCACCAGGGCCCGGGCGCCCCTGTGCCAGGCCCCTTGCCAGCTCAGGGCCCTCACTGAACAGCTTGTGCCACAGGCCGCATCATCAGAAGGCTTGGTCAGGGCCCAAGCGCCCGCACCATTCAAAAGAGACGTCAGCTCTCAGTCATGGGCAAAGTGAATCACTGTGAAATTAGATGTTCTCACTGACGTGCGTCGTTGGTTTAGAGATGGTGTCTGTCCAGGACAGGTCCGCAGTAGACAGCCGCTCCAGAAGCCTACAGATCTGGGGGCCTCTGGATGTCCAGGGAAGAGCCCCAGATGCCACTCTGGTCCTTGCTTGTGACATGGGCAGTTCAGTGCCACTTGCGGACGTCAGGGTCTTATCTTTACCATGGGTCTGGACTAAACAGCCCCATGGGCTCAGAGAGGGTGCATCTCCTGTTCCCGGGCCCGTGACCTTGGCAGACGATGCTGACCCATCTTGGCGGCACTCACACTGAGTCAGGTGCAGCCGCAGCAGCAGGTGCCGCCCATGGATCCCGGGGACGAGCCCTCTCGGCCTCAGGGTGGTCCCAGCAGCCCCTGCTCTGCAGCTCTCTGCCCTTTTGCACTATTCAGTTTGACTCTGTTCCAATACAAATTCTGCATGTTCAGATTTAGGGTCAAGTGCACAATCTGATCATCTACAGGCAACTCTGACCCCTAGAATGCTGCTGCTTCTTTTTTTCTTTTTTTGGAACCAGGGATTGAACCCAGGGGCACTCGACCACTGAGCCACATCCCCAGCCCTATTTTGTATTTTATTTAGAGACGGGGTCTCACTGAGTTGCTTAGGGCCTCGCTAAGTTGCTGAGGCTGGCTTTGAACTCACAATCCTCCTGCCTCAGCCTCCCGAGTCCTTGGGATTACAGGCGTGCGCCACCGCGCCCGGTAGTCAGTACTATTTTTAAATGGGTGATTTCACGTCAGAGCCTCTGAACCTGCCGTCCCTCCTGCCTCTGCTCTCTGCCCCAGGGCCTCTGCACCTACTTTCCCTCCTGGTCTGTTTCCTGCCCTGGGGCTTCTGCACCCCTGTCCCTCCTACCTGTGCTCTGTGCCTGCTGTCCTTCCTGTTGGGTGCTCCCTGCCCTGGGGCCTGTGCACCTGCTAGTTTGCCTGCCTCTGCTCCCTGCCTCAGGGCTTTGTGGATGCTATCACCCTTATTTCAGATCTTCATTTACATGTGTCCTTGCCAGATTAGCCTTCTCTAAAACCCACACAGCAGCTCAAACAGCCCTCCCTAAAACTGACAGCACTGAGATGTGCCCATAGGACAATGATCACCAAGTACCCTTTGTCCTGCCAGCCAGAGGACACTCGAATCCCCTTCCTCCTGCCCTTTGCAGGGGGTTGAAGGAAGAGCCTCACCTTTTAGTTCTCGAGTAGGAGCTGGGCCTGGGCCTGCTTCCTGATGCATGCAGTCCCTTTCCCACCCGCCGCCCTAGCTGTCAGAAGGGGGCTTTGCTGGGAGCCAGCCTCTGGACATCCTCCACCCTTCCTCTGCCTGTGCCCACTTGCCTTTCCAGGGCCAAGGTCTGTGTCTGACACTGGCACAGTCCTTCCAAACTGTTTTCTTTTTCTGTGAAAGTGGGGCTGGACTAGTTTTTGCACCTGAACGGCACCGCCCTTCTGAGACCGGAGGTAGTGAAGCTCTCCTTCCCCTCCTAAACCCTCTCCCACCCGCTGCTTTTTCCCCAGATGTAGGCAGGACTTGGCTGGGACTGAGTCCAAGGTCACTGGGAACATTGTCACAGGTGCCCTCAGAGTGGGGACAGATGGAATCCAAAGGTGAGGGGGGGCGAAGGTCAGGGAAGCAGGGCTGCTCACCTGGCTGTTTCCCCCTGATTTGCTCCCCCAGTCTGTCCCCTTTAAACCCCTGCGCAGGGCCAGCCTGGCAGGGAGCCACAGGTCCAGAGTCCAGGCCCGGAATAGCTCCCGCTGCTTGGCGTTTGGAGGCGGCTGTATTTTTATCCGATGATGGGTCACTTTGACAAACTCACTCCTGCCCTGCCCCTCCGAGAACGCGTTTCCATTTATAGCGTCTGCACACAGATGCTGTCATGGCCTGGTGGTGTGTTGCAGGCGGCCACACGCAGTTTCCAGTGAGTTCAAGCGGGAAGCCCGACTCCAGGCCAAGCCTGCCGCCTCATCCTCCCATGCAGAGCTCATCCACCTGGTGCAGGGTGGGGATGGGGCCCTGGGCCTCTCCAGCTGTGCCTGCAGGACCCCGGGGCACATCTCACAGTTCTGCTTTACCCTCTGCTCCCTCCTACGCCTGCTCTTGGCACCAGGAGGCAGATCCGAGCGTGGACCGCTAAGGCCTCGGGCCATGTGGAGTCTTCAGGAGGCCAGGGAGGATCATGTGTAGCTCCCCTGGTCCCTGACCAGGGATCCAACCCCTGCAACCTCTTGCTGGCTGTGTGCACCAGGCCAAGTTACTCTCCATCTCGGAGGCTCCATTTCTGCAGCCCTTGGTGCATAGTGGGGGGATTCAGTGGGATTGGATGGGTCAGCTAAGTGGGGCTTGGCCGGTGGAGCCAGAGCCTGGGAGATGCTGGTGCCTTTCCTCGTCCCTCTGTTGACTTGTGGTGACCAGGTGGGCACAGGCTGAAAGTGAGGAAGCACCCTGGAAGTTGGAAGTGAGTTCAGCGTGCAGATCAGTTGCGGTGAAACACCGTCTTGGCAGCGCTGAGCTCTGCCGCTAGAGCATGATCTACTCCATTGATTCGTGACCTCTGTAGCTCCTGGGCGATGTTTTCTGGTTTTCAGGTCGTGCACTTCCGGAATCAGTGTAACCATTTGTCTCAACTTTGCCTTTTGCCTTTGGCATTTTTTTTTCTGAAGATTTAAAAGTGTGAATTCACTTTCGTGACTGCGCCCCTCCCCCCACAAGCACACATGTTGAGGTTAATAGTAGGGGGTCCGCCCTCCACCTCCTCCCTGGTGCTGTTCCCTGGAGGGTCCCGGGTGGTGTGTGGCGCCTTCTTGGCTGCAGGCCATGCCCTCCACGTTAAGGCCTGTGTCGAGGGGGCGGTGCCTGCACCTGTACTGCGCCTGCGCAGTTGGCCAGCCTCCACCTGTGCTGCGGGCACAGCCTTATGTGGCTATCACTCCGTATTTTCACCTGATACTCCCTGGGTGTCACAGATGGGCCAGCCCCGCACAATCCACAGGAGACGCAGGGACAGGTCTACCCCGTAGCACTCCCAGCTCGGGCCAGGCACCCGTGTGTGGAGCCTGGGCAGGTGAGGCCGCCTGCGACTTGGCGCGCGCTCGCCGGGCCTTCAGGAAGGGCAGCAGGCAGCTTCGCCCTCTTCCTCTTTGGCCAGACTCGTCTTTCTATGTGGGAAGCAGGGGAGGGTTCGGCCAGGCCCCTGCGGTCCAAGGTCATGTGTGGGGTGATGGGCAGAAGCACGGGCTGCCAGGCGGGAGGCAGGCCACAGGTCAGAGCTGGAGGCCACCGCGGGCACTGGGGCTCGGGGAGCGCCACATGTGCACTGGCCACGTCAGCATCCGCAGCCGTGTGCACCGAGGCTCCCCCACCCACCAGCCCCACGCCTCTGGGGGAGGCACGAGGCCCCCCCAGAAGCAGGTGCCCCACGACCTGGCTTCATGAGAACCAGCCTGGCCCTGCACTGGACAAGGAAACGCGAAGGCGGCACTGTCCTCCTCGCAGGGTTCTGCAGGCTGTGGGATAAAGGACGCGAAGGCCGAGTTCAAGGCCAGGTGCGCGGGGAGCCCTTCCCGTGCGGGCACCCGGTCCCTGCTGCGTCGCGGTATCCTTCCGCCTCTCTGAAAGCTCTCGCACTTGGCAAGACAGACAGACGGTTCTAACTGACAGAGCGCAGGGTGGCTGGGGCGCAGGTTAGCAGCCTAAGCGTCAAGGTTGAGTGTCAGCCGGGAGGGAATGATCCCAAGGCTCGCCCTCAACCCGCCCCCTGGGCCGGGGTGTTCGTCCCCTGTGGGCCCAGCACACACCGTAGCACTGTCCCCATGCGGGTGGCGGTCATCACGGCGGATGGGAGGAGGCAGGACACACGAGCCTTTCACCCGCACCCTGGGCTGCGCAGGGCTGGTGGGCAGGGCTGAGCACCCGCCCAGAGCCTCGGTGGCTATTTTAGGATGAATGACCCCCCACATCCAATGACTTGCTGCCAAGTGGCATCCGATGCCATTAAACCTTGGAAACAGTGACATCACAGCCTGCTGCCTGTAGCCACCCACACACGGGGCCACGGAGAGAGCCAAGACTCATCCGCAAGAGCCGGAGAACGGCCGGCGACCGCGGTGAAGGCAGAGCCCGGAGCAGCGCTGGGAGAGGGTCGCTGACGAGCCTCCCTCGAATGCGCCCAGCGTGGCCTCTGCTGGGAAGATGGGTGTTTGCTTTGGGCCGTTGGGAGTTGCCCTTACCCCTTGGCCCGAGGCGGCCTTCTGAGTGCTCAGTGACCCCCGGACTCCCTCTGAAGGCGCCACCGGGGCTGCCGTGTCCGCTGTGGCGTGAAGTCAGGGCGTGGCCCTGCCCCTTTGGCATGACAGTGACGTCACAGAGTCACAGCACAGCCAGGTGCAGTCATCATTCTCCTGTGCTCCTTTGCCGGGTTCTCTCTCTGGGGCCCAGAGCAGCAGGGACACGGAAGGCACCTGCTTCCGCTTCCTGCCTCCGGGTTGCACAGGCTGCAGCCTTGACTCCCCGCAGGAGCAGAGCCGCGGGGCCTCTGGGGGAGCTTGGTGGATGGGCCAGAGCTCCCTGCTGGCTTCTCTGCACAGGGCAGGCTGCCTCGGCTCCAGCGTGGACACCTGGGCTGGTGGTCCTGTGGTGTCCTGACCCTGTGCACTTGGCTGTGTGGCAGACTCCCTGGCCTCCACCCTCTGGGACCGATGGCACCCCCAGCCCCAGCATGATGGCCCGGTGTCTCTAGACATTGCCTCACCCCTAGAGGCACAGGGGATCCTGATTGAGTCTCCAGCACACAACTTTTCAAGGACTTGAGGGACATCAAGGGTTCCTAAACTTTTTATTGACTTGTTTTTGTTTTAAATACTTTTTTTAAAAAATGAGATGGGTCTTGCTGTGTTGCCCGGGTGGCCTAACCCTGGGCTGCAGGGACCTCGCACCTCCCAAGGGTCTGGGCTGGGGCTGGGGGGGTGCCACTGTGCCCAGCTCTGGTGAGATACTCCAGCTCCATCACCCCTGAAGTCCCAAGTTGCTCTTCTCAAGGCTTCTGTTGTTGGTCCTATAAAGTGAATGGGTGGGACCAATGACCTCAGGGAACCTTCTAGAGCATCTGTAAAATGGGACAAAGGTCTCTAACTCGAAAGTCATTCAAGAGAACTGTATGAGAATGTGCACTCAAGGACCTAGCATGACCCTAGCACATAGTAGGTCCACACCAAGTGTCCCTCTTCCCCGCCACCTTCTCTTGATGGTGGGGTGGACACAGCTGATCACATCATCACAGCAAGGGGCTGACTAATGTGAGCCAGGAGGATGGACGGCTCACTTCCTGATCCGGCACATGCCTAGATTCTTACCAGCCTCCTGGTGGCCCAATTTCAGTGACCTTCACTGCTGACTCACTTGGCTTGTGGTCAGCTTTGAAATCAAGGTCCTTTTCAGCTCTTCCTTCTCCTCCCCACCAGCCTCCAGCTTTGGTCTGGCGTGGGAAAGGAGTCCTTGTTCCTGGACATTGTGTTCAGGTCCTTCCCAAGGAGACAAGCACTTGCTAGATGGCAGCTTCAGGAGGCAGGGCTGTCTGCCTGCGTCGATGCCGTTTCCCTATCAGCTGTGACCTCGCCCAATGGAGGAGGCTCAGTAACATCCCTTGAATGAATGAATAAATGTCTGTCTTCCACAGGTTCCCACAGCTGCGGGGCAGCGTGCTTTGGAAAGCAAACCGTGAAACCTTGAGACCTTGGGGTGGCTTACCAGCAAGCGGGCTATCTAAACTGGTTCCCATGGGCATGGAGCAGTGGAGGGACCCAGCCTGGGACCCGATCCCAACTCCTCCCTTCCGTGGATCAGCAACCTTGAGCATGTTGCTTCCTCCTGAACCTCAGTTTTTCCTCTGGAAAAATGGGGTGCTAGGACGAGTGAGGGTCATTGTTGGAATTAGATGAGAATGTGTCTGTCCAGGTGCCTGGGCTGAAGGACCGCCACTCAGTGTCACTCCCAGATGCACTCCCACCTTGGGTCGCTGGCTGCTCTGTGTCCATGTCTTCCTCCCCTGTGGCTGTTCCCACTCACACTGTCCCCAGTGCCAGCCAGCTGTCCAACCAGCCTCCATGCGGCCACCTGCAGGGACTGCCTGTGGGGAGGCTCAGTGGGACTTTACGTGGTGTCACGCCCTTGAACTTCTAAAACAATTTCCACTAGGTTTTGAAAACGGTCTGACTTTTCATTTTGAAATGATTTCAGACTTACCCCCCAAATTGTGAAAATAGTGCAGTGCTCCCTCCTGAGCATCCCAGAGCCCCCTCTCACGTGGTGACCCCAACCTCCAACCCGGGAGGGCGCTCCCCCATCTGCTGGCCCATCTGCAGAGGTTGTGGGACGTCCCACTGATGGCCACCCATCTGCCGGGCCAGGGTCCCCTCGGGTTTGGCCCACCTGCCTCCTGTCTCTGGGCTTGTCTGGGGTTTGCCTCCCAATCGGACGGAAGCCATGTGCTCAAGACCAAGGTGGCGGAGAGGAGCCCCCCCGGCCGCCGTCCCCCATGGCCCTCAGGGCTGCTGGCTCACCGGTCTCCTTTGGGGGCTGCAGGTGCCCCTGCCCTGGTCCCGGGTGGCCTTTCCAGTCCTGGGCTGCTGTGTCCTCCTCCAGCGCTGCAGGGCTTCGGGGGCCCCGGCCTCCTCTAACCACAGACTGTTCTCGACTGCCCCATGAGAACTGGGAACTTCGTGTAAACTTCTGAATGTTTGGCTTCTCTTAAAAAACCAGGAGGCCCGGCCCCTGATCCCGCCCGCCCCCAGGCCTCCAGGTGCCGCTGCTCTGTGGCGTTGGGTCCCCGAAAATCCGTCCTAAGTCAAAGACACTGAGTCGGACAGGCCAATGCTCGGCCCTGCCCATGCCACAGCGCCACCCGCTCAGAGCACTGGCCAGCCCAGGTGGGCGGTCATCCCCATGGAACTCACTCTGTGACACCTTGAGGGTCTCAGAATTACCGAGTTTGGTGCCCCATGGCTGTTGTGGCGGCTTCCTCTGGAGGTCCATGGCTGAGTGGGCGCTCAGGGCACCCGGCAGCCGAAGTCCGTTCAGGGCAGCAGTTCTCTAAAGAAGGGGCCCTTCACCTCCTGGGGAGCACTGCTCGGCATCCTGGGTCAAACCGGCTGCAACCAGCTGCAGGGGCCTCCCCACCCAGGGTGTGCCGGCCTCTGATGGCCCCCAGGGCAGGGGCACGGACTCAGGCCCAGCAGGCCAGCCTCCTCCAGCCTCTCAGCCTCCTCCAGCCTCCTCTAGCCATTCCCATGAGCCACCTGCTGCACAGGGATGCAGGTGCCCACCCCGGCTCTGCCTGCACTTGGCCTTGACCTCTGTGCCCTCCCTGCCTGGTCCAGGTTCCCTGCACCCTCCCCCACCCCTGCAGACAGTTTCACAGGGACCTCAGGGGCTGACCCCTCCCCTCCTCCTCTCTGCTGCTGGGCTGAGGTTCACAAGCCCAGGGCTGAGTGTTGTCTCCAGGTGCCTAATGCCTGGAAGAGGGATCAGTCCATAGTCCTGATGTGTCAAATGTGCATCAACAACAGCACCAGCAGATTCTGACGAGCACTTCCTGGGCGTCAGGCACAGTTCCAGATGCTTTTTATGATCCACGGTCATTTGACCCTCATTGCTGTACTGTGGGATAGTTACTGCTGTTGTTCCCACTTTACAAAGTAACCAAGGCACAGACAGAGAGGTTAAGCGATGTGCCCAGGGTCACACAGGGATGGAGTCACAGTTGAGTCCAGACAGTCTGCTCGGACCTCTAATGTGCCTCCCAAGGTTAAGGGGTCCACCTGTTCAGAAAGAGGTGGATAGTGAGTCAGCAGACCCACTCCCTCCCCCAGCTGTGCCCTTTGAACCTGGCCACCCACAGGAATTCTCCCCAAGGTCCTAGCAAATGGGTCAGAGCGCATTTCACGTGTGTTTGGCTCAGAGTCAAACATCGGCCCTTGGGCATGATGTCCCCTCCACGTGTCCATCCTTGGGGTTTAGTGGGACGCATTTGGTTTCCCAGCACCCTCTGTCACCAGCCTCTACACACAGTCAGGCTCCGGGAGAGAGCCTGGCGCCTGTGGGCCTAGGACAGCCCGTGCCGGGAGAACTGCCTGCTGGCACCTTCAGGGAAGGGAAGGGAAGGAGGCGGGGAGCCTCCCCGCCACCCTCAGGTCTGGTAGTAGGAGGCTCATCTCAAAAGAGGAGGAAGCTGAGGTCAGAGAGGGCAAGACTTCCCTGAAGTCACACAGCGAGGAAGGGGACCAGCCAAGACTGGAACCATCTGATTCCATAGCTGGGAGTTAAATCCATGCCTGTGTTCCAAGCCCTGGGTTTTCCTGCCATCCCATGACTTCTCTGTGCTCCGCTGGGATCACAGTGTGGAAGGACAGTGGTCCTTCTGGAGAGGAAGCTGTGGGCTGCAGGAAGGAGGAGATGGGGGGGGGCAGAGAGGGGACAGCAGGAGCCCAGCCCCCTGCCAGATAGCCACCATGTTTCCCTTAGTCACTGGGTCACTCCAGTTACTATGCAGTGCCCACTATGTGCCAGGCCTGTGCTAGGGCTTGGGGACATGGCCAGGGACACACCAGCAAGGTCCCTGCCCTGGAGAGGGACCTTGATCAGGGGAAGAGCCACGGGAAGCACACACAAATCCAATGAGCCCTCGAGGTCACACAGAATGACTGTGGGTACCAAGTGTCACAGAGGTGCCATGAGGGGCACCCTCAAAGGCGATGCAGGGGTGAGGCCGCCCGGAGTGGGTGGCCTGGGCGTGGGAGGCTGTGTGACCCACCAGCACCCACATCCGCCTGCCCTGGGCCATGCTCTGGCCTCAACCCCACTGTTTCCTCCACAGGTTTGACATCTACAGGAAGGTGCCCAAGGACCTCACGCAGCCCACCTACACCGGGGCCATCAGTGAGTAGCCCCTCTGCCCATGTGCCCACCCCGCACACCCCCTCTGTGCTGGACTTCTGGATCAGGGAGGGAGGGAGGAGAGACAGAGGGGAAGAGTGCCCTCCCCTGCGCCCCATGGCTCTCCTCCCTGGCCCTCGAGGGGTGAGCCCTGTCTGTTTCTAGAAGGACACACAAGGGAATATCCACCCTGGTGAGGAGCCTTAATCTGAAATCCAAAAGGCTCCAGAGTATTTTCTGTGGTGCTGGGGATGGAACCCACGCTGCACCCAGCCTCACCGTCCAGGCCCTGCTGAGCCTCGCCTGGCGACCTAGGAGGTGGCAGCCACACACAGGGCAGGCCAGGTCTGTGCTCAGTCACCCTCGGCTCCGTGTGGGAGGCACCTGTGACACAGGTGGAGTCCAGGTGCAGACGGTCCCGCCCCAGGTGCCCTGCTGTGCCTGTGCAGGTGTTCCAGACTCTGCAAAGGCCTGAGGTCCCAGGGCATTCCAGATCCGGGACCTGCACCTGCAGAAGCTGCCCTGGAGAGGGAGCCGGCCCAGGGCGGAGGGAGGTTTGTCTCAGAGCCTTGAATCAGATGGAGTTTTCTTCACACGCGTGCTTTTATCCATTTATTAAGAGCCTCAGACACATCTGGATTTTCTTTAAGTCCACTCTCCAATAAAAGGGACCAGGACTCTTAGAGAAACCGCTGGTTCCATCGAGAGGCGGGCAGCTACACCGATGGCCATGGGGCTGTGCCACGGGACCAGGACCACCGGGACCGAAGCTGGGGAGCAGGAGAATGAATGACACCATCGGTTCAGGACCCAGAGAGTCCAGAGAGCGGCCTGCCAGTCCACACTGACGGAGTGAACGGGAGGAAGAGGACTCCTCCTAGGAAGAGTTCCAGATGGTGCAGGCAGACCTCGCCCTCGGGAGGCAGAGCAGAGCAGGGAGATTCAGAACAGCAGCTTCACTGTAGGAGACCCGGGGCCTCACCTCAACCCCGCGAGGAGGGTTGGTGTCGTCAGTGACGAGTCACTTGGATCTTACGTACCTTGTCTTGGTGGGACCTTCTGAAAACTAGAGCCAGGCCGATCGTGAGAAAACATCACAGTCCCAGGCTGGGGGCCTTCCTTGGGACGAGGAGAGACTGAGGACTATCGCCCAGTACGGCAGAAGGACCCAGGATGAGTACCTGTGAAGTGGGATCCTGGATCAGCTCCTGGAACAAAGCGCTTGTGGGAAAACCGGTGGAGTCTGAGCGCGGACTGTGGCTGGCCTGCTCGGTGCCCACGTCCAGCTCCCGTTTTGACAGGTGCACGCTGGCTGGGTGCGCTGTTCGCGGAAGCAGTGGGGCGGTGGGGAGCTCCTACTGTCTTCCCACTGCTGGGGCCCCGCAGGAAGACCTGCTCAACATCACGCTCCAGGGCCTCCCTGCAGGCAGCCGTGGCCGCTGCAGCTTGTTTTTGACTTGAGCTCTGAGCTGAGGTGACTCCTCGGAAGTTCACAGCTTGCAACAGGCAGAGCCAGGACTAGGACTCGGGCCTCTGGGACCCTGGCCTCTTGGAGGTTGGCCAGGTGGTCAGCCTGGGGCCCACTGCCTCCCAGCTCAGCCCAGTCTCAGTCGGGAGGATGTCCTTGGGGACCAGTATCAAGGGGAAAGAAAGGTAGACAGATAAAGATAGAGAAGTTCCTGGACGTCAGCCCTGTAAACCTCCTCAGTTGACAATTTCTTAAGTAAACAATGCATCGGGTCCGCCCAGCCTGAAGACTGGCATCACAGCGCAGTTTGCAAGGACGTCGGGACTTCCCCTGGTGACTGTGGGGCTGGCGGAGACCTGTGGCCTGCGGCTGCCAGCCAGCATGGAGAGAGGGTCTGCACACCGCGGGTCTGGGGAAGACAGACTCAGCTCACGGTGTTGCTCCTGTCCCATCTAAAGTTGAAAAGCCCCAAGTCCAGTCTTTGCAAGTCGGGGACCATCTTTGCCTAGACCAGTGGCAGCAGACACCGTGCCGCAGCCTTGGGACTGGGGAGGCAGCAGGGAATGTGGGGGTCCAGGGCAAACTCGTCTCAGACCCCACGTGGGAACAGGGCCAGGTGTCTGCAAAGCCACGTTCCTATTCCAACGTGAAATCTCCCCAGTGGAGACTCTGGTTTTTCTAATGTGTGTCCCTGAAGCCCAGCAGAACTCCTGTGTGCCCCACCCAGTGTGCTGACCTTGACATTAGAGACCACTCCAGGGAGAGCCTGCACAGGGAGGGAGGGCCACCCTGACCCCAGAGTCAGATCAGCTCTGGTCACAGACTTCCTTTCTTGGGGGTGGAGCTGCTTCACGTGGAGGCCATGAGGAGGCAGGGCCTCTGGAGGGCATCTGGGAACCTCCCCACCCAGGTCCCTGGCCTCCGGGCAGCTTTTCCCCAGGGGTCAGCCTCCCCCTGCTGGTGCCTCCACCCTGACCGTTGGCTCTGTTTCCCACAGTCTCCGTCTGCTGCTGCCTCTTCATCCTCTTCCTCTTCCTCTCGGAACTCACGGGCTTCATCACGACTGAAGTGTAAGTCATTCTCCCCGATGAGGGGGCGTTCTGGGACCCAGCGGAGAGGAGGAAGGGCTGAAACCTCCCCCCGTCGCACAGTTTCATAGAAGTGTTTCATGAAAGTGCCTTTGAACTTGGAGCAAAAGTGAGCATCAAAAAGTGAGCGTCAAAGTGAGTGGGAAGGACCATTTTCAGTCCATCCCTCGGGGGGCCTCCTGGACCCCCATGAGCAGAGCCTGTCCGCCCATCTCCGCAGCCTTTGTTCCTCTGCGGGCCTCTGTCCCTCTGAATCAGCTCAGGGTCGTTTGATGCTGTAGCTGGAATTGTTTGGAGGATCGGATGGGGCAGCTTCCTGGAGGGGGGCAGGTTGCTGACATCAGGCCCCCTGGACCCCTCCTCGCTTCCCAGGCCCACACAGGGTGGGGTCAGCATGGGCTTCCTGGCAGCCAGTGACGCAGCGGCCCTCCATCCTGATTCCTAGAATTATCTGCCCTCTAGCCTCGCAGAGGCTCAGGGTGGGTGGGACGAGGATGCCATTGGAGTTGGTCAGCCCCCTCCACAGCGCCCCTCCCCCGGGTGGAATGAGACCCAGGAGCTTCCTGCCTCTGGCACTGACTTGACTTCAAAGCCTCGTTTCTGTGTTTACAACCCAGAAAGTCATGGCGGAGCTGGGCTCCCACCCCCCTCTGGTCAGCGCTGGGATCTGCTTGGTCCACTCCTGGAATTCCTTGTTTCCTTGGCCTTCCTTCCTCTCCAGAACAATGGAAGCCGGGAGCACAGCTGCCCAGCCCTGTGGCCCTTGATGGCAGGCAGCTGCTACCTGGGCCTCGGCCCTGAGGTAGCCGTGCTCCTTACCGAGGGAACTGAGGGTCAGAGAGGTGGACGGACCTGCCCCAGCCGCACGGTTGGGAGGCCTCCCTGCCCACAGGGGCTCCCAGTTCCCCTTGCCTGATTCTAGATGGAGCTTCCACCTCCTCCTGGGAGGGAGAGCCTGCCTTCCCTGTCCCTGATTCTCCTCTTAAATGTGATGGCTCCAAAGCCCAGGGGCCTCATAGACTGGTGGGCGACCCACGCTGGGTGTCGTGCAGTTCTGCATTGCTGTGGGACCCTGAGCAAGCTGCTGACCCTCTCTGAGTCTCAGTGTCACTGACTGAATGAGGGAAAGTGGACCAGAGTGAAAGCTCCCCCCTAATCGTGGGAGAGATGTGACCCTCAGGTCGTGCGGGGGCCAGAAGGAGACTGGCCCACACTGCCTGTGCCCACCAGGGGGCATGGCCTGGTCCAAGGCCTCTGCACATGTGGCTGCTGGCCGTCTCGGGAGCTGCCCCATCGTGACTCAGAGGTGGAGACCAGCTGAGCTGTGAAGTCCCTGCTGGATCCAGCTGGCACTGCCCGCCCCAGGGCTCACCCTGCTCCCTGGAGTCGGGGCTTCTCTGCGGTGACTGAGGAGGCGAGAGCAGTGACGCAGGACACAGCCAGGACCAGGCCCTTAGGCAGGTGGCTTCCCGTGCCGCGGGCAGAGGTCCTGAGGCAGGAATTCCCGGTTCTGTGAGGAGCCGGGGGCAGGCTGGGTCCAGGCAGGGGCAGGAGGAGGAGCGGGCACAGACCCTGCCTGTGCCGGTGTTCCCGGGCTCGCTGCCTGCCCCTGAGCTCCTGCCACCTGGGCCAGCCTCTGCAGCTGTGTGTCCATCCTCAGAGGAGCTGGACGTGCCGGCCTTGGACACAGGTCAGCAGGCAGACCACACTGGACTGTAGCCATGCCCGGTGTTCCTGGGTTGACCTGGGACCCCCCAACATAACAGCGTCTCGGGTGCTGGCCTTCCTGCCACAACGTGGCTTCCCCTTTGCTTGGAACCCACCTGTGTCCTCCTGTGCAGGGGAGGCACCTGCAGGTGCAGCGTGTGGCCGGAGTGGCAGTCACGCCACATCGCGCAGGGACCAAGGCCGCACCTTCGCACAAATGTGACTCTGTTCCTTTTGTTTCTCCCGGAGCTGGAGTGACACCTAGGGCCTCTTGTGCCAGACAGGTGTCTGAGCCCCAGCCCAGCCTCCCGGTCCAGGGTTGGTTGATCCTGGGGACGTGGAACTCGTGATTGGAGGATTGGCCGCGTGTCAGTGAACAGTGAGTGGCAGACGAGCCCAGGCAGGGTCTGCGGTAGAGAATGAGGGCGCAGGAGACACCCCGTGGAGAGAACCCGGGCTCTGAGCCTGGTGCTGGACAGCGGCTGGCCGCGTCTCTGGGTGGGCATTCAGTCCCTGGCACTCCCGTGTGGTGCTCAGCGGGCTTCGGGGCTGCTGTGCCCCTGGCGTGTAGTACGCGCCCGTGAGCTGCAGTTTCCTCGCCCCTCGTCCCCTCCCGGCCCCAACAGGCAGCTCGAGGTGCCATTAGTCAGCCCAGCCTGGCGAGGCAGGGGCAGGGCAGTGGCCGCAGAGCACAAGCTTGACGTCAGAGCCTGAGCTGGCGAGGGTGGGGCCACCGGCCTGTGCCGCCCGTGCCCCCATTGCCTGGCGGGCTGCAAGCAAGCCTGGACAGCTCGTGCTGTTACCCAGGAGGGCGGCTGCTTCTGCAGGGCAGTGTGGCCCGCAGCCTCTCTGCTGCTCCAGGACTTCCTCTCTGGGGCTCCTGGGAGCCTCCTGGATGCTCGGATCCCACCACGTCTGGAGAGGAAGAAAGGGGCAAGGGCAGGCATCAGAGCATCGAGAGTTTGCCTCATGTCCAGCCCAGGGCTGGACACGTCCGCCTGGGTGAGGGGTCAGGGCCGTGCAGAGGCGCCACCGTGAAGATGCCCCTGCCTTCCTGCTGCCTTGCCATGCTGCAGGACTTGCCCCAGTTGACTGAGGGCTTGCGGAATGGTCAGCGGGATAAGGACCAGCCCTCTGGGGTCATAGGTTGATGGAGGCTTCTCTGAGCCCCAGGGAGGCCTGCAGGTTTGTGAAGAGCTGGGGGTGACTATTTTCCCCCTTTCTGATTGGCTGGCCTTCTCTGGTGGTTTGATGACCACAGCTGGTCAGCACCCTGCTCTCCCTGTGAAACTGTAGCTCAAGGAAATGAGGTCACCGCCGGCTGGATCAGCACCGCGCCAGCCCAGCCTGTGGTTATCAGTGACATAAGGCACTTAATTCTAGCCCGGCCCTGCGGGAGGAGGCGTGTTTGTTTGGGTGGTTGGGTTCCAACCTGGGCTTGGGACAGGCCAGTGATTATCCTTGGGAAAGTGGCCCCACAGGATGTCCTGGGATTCTGTTTCCCCGGGGCAGTGCCCTCCCTGGAGAAGGTGGCCGCAGACTGTCCCAGGCTTTGACTGACCAGCTCTAACAACTTAATAACCGTCAACTCAGTTTGGATCTATGATAATAATGTAGAGCTAGAACTCTCCACCAGGAACTCAGCACCAGAGGCCTTCTGGTGTGCTCCAATCCGATTTACCTAGGTGACCGCCCATTTGGTTAACATGCCCAGGTTAGGGCCAGGCTGGCTCAGGGCAAGGACGTGCCTAACACCCAGCACCACACACCCCAAAAATACGAGCCCAGTGTTCCGTAATGGCCCTCTCGTCCACTGTCACAGAACCCTGTGGCTCTACATTCATTACTCCACTTTAAAGCTGGGGAAACTGAGGCACCAGGACACTGAGACCCTACAAGCCTGGTGAGTGGCAGAGCCAGAGTCCAGCCCAAGGCTGTGGACAGCGAGGCCCCGCCTGCACCCCACCCTGCCACGCTCCCCATCCCTTCCCAGAGCACGCTGGAGCCCAGGCGCAAATGAGCTGCTGCTTTTCAGCAGAATGACTGGCAGGAGGGCTTAGTGCTGGGGGCAGGTGGGCTGCTCAGGCAGAGGGAGCCCCAGGGAGAGGAGCTTGGGGGCCACCTTCAGTCACATCCCTGGGCCCTCCCATTGGTAGGCTCAGTAGGCTTGGGGGGACAGTCGCTGGCCACCGGAGCAGCAAGAAGTCTCTGGGGTGTGGTCAGGGCGGGTCAGGCAGCCAGGAGGTCACATTCAGGAGCACTAGGGCCTTACTCTTGGTAACCGGAGGCCAGGCCCCGAGGCCTCTGAGGGCGAGGTGACAGGTTTGTGTACTGGGAAGGTCACCTCTTGCGAGGATGGTTTGGGTCCATGTGACCCAGAAGCCCCAGCCCTGGAGAGGAGCCAGGTAGTGACCTAGGCTGCCTGGCTCAGGACCTGGAGGCTGGCTTGGCAAGGGGACATTTTTTGGACATCGTCTAGTAGGTGATAGATGTCTCACTCTCTGGAAGAGTCAGGACTTAAAAGTCAAGGTCTGGAGCGCCGGCTGACATAACCTGCGTCCCCGCCCGCCAGCTCTTGGCCTCACTGCTGCCCCGAAAGTTTCCATTCTATCAAACTGTGAAGCACGGAGGTCAGCGACTTAGGGCAGGAATTCCAACTATTCAAGTGCTCTTCTAAAAGCAAATCAAATTGTTTTCGGTGGATGTCACTGGGCTCACGCCTAAGCCTAGAATTTCAAGGCCCTTAGCTACATTCCGCCTGCGTCCCCCACCCGCCCGCACCTCCCTGGCCCCTTCCTCTCTCCCTACAAGGTCAGTTCCTGTGGCCTCCTCCCCACACACTCTGGCCAAGCTGGCGCTGGAGCAACTGGCGCACCCCACCTGGAATGTGCTCCCACCCACCGCGCACCCTCCCTGCTTCCTGGCCCAGGCCTCCCTCTGCCTCATGGTCACCGCACAGAAGTCTGTGAGTGTGCCTTGCTGAGGCTCCCAGGCCTCGGCCCACACGGCTGGCTGTGAGCAGGAAGGGAGATGTCCCACATGAAGGCCCTGGGGTCATCCTGCCCGCACAGGGGGCTCAGAACCAGGGCGACCCCCAGCTCTGGAGGGATTGCCGGATCCGCCCTCACCTGGTCAGCACATTGGAGCTTCAGGGTGCAGTGAGGTGGTCCTGGGGTGTCCCTGTTATTCACAACTCGTTAAATGCTGATGTTAGCGATGAGAGAAGTAGTGGATCCAGATTGAGCACCAACTGTTTACTAAGACCATGTTAAAGATCTCGTTCTCATTTAACCCTCTGCACAGCTCCGTGGTAGACACTGTCATCCTTGGGCATCCTCAGGGGGTCGAGGCTGGGACCCCAACCCAGGAAGCCAAACCCTGGGGACGCTCAAGTCCCTGGTGAAGAATGGCATGGTATCTGCAAGGACCTGCCCACCTCCTCCGACCTTCGCCCTCTCTAGATGTCCCCCACACACAGCATCACCCTCCTGCAGCGTGATCGCCATGTTGCGCTGCGTTGTTGCCGAGTGGAGGCAAGAAAAAATCCACGTCTGTCCGATGAGCACAGCATCAGCTTCTTTTTTTGAGCATTTGTCGGTTGAACCCAAGTTTGACCCCTTTTATATCTGGAGAAACTGGGGCCATTGGAGGCAAAGCCCTTGTCCAAGGTCAACCAGGAGCGGGTTCAGCCAGGATGGATCCCTGGCTGGGCGCTTCCCCACGGTGCTGTGCTCTCTACCAAGAGAGCTGTGCTGGGCGGATGGACAGACAGACACAGATGCTCAGGTGGGGCAGCCTCGGGCTTAGTGCCAGAGTTCTTGTCCCCCTTCCCTCTTCGTCCTCCTCCCTCCCTCCTCTCCCCCTTCCCTTCCCTCCTGATTCTCTTTCCTTCTTTGTCGCCAAGGTCACTTGCGTGCAGTGAAGGCTTGGGCACCTTCGCCTACGGTCGCACCACGTGCCCACCGTCTGATCAGCACGTGCCTTTCCACCCCCTGGAAGGTTCCCTCCCCCCACCCCCCACAGTCAGTGACCTACCACGACTGTTCTGACCGCGGCCATAGATTAATTTTGCCTATTTTCACACTTCCTTGGGTGCTTCCCCAGTTGTTCAGATGAGGAAACCGAGGCTCTGAGGGGTGGAGCAGCATGCCCGGTGCCCCAGCTGCCAGGTGGCCCAGCCTGGAGATGAGCGCACCTGCCTGCCCCGCCCCCACGGGCCTTCTTGCCCGTGCGGAACACCAGGTGCCAGTCCTGCGAGTCCCCAGACTGCAGTGAGTCCACGGAGCTCTTGTTTTTCTTCCAGGTGGGCTGATTTCTGGCAGCCTGCTGGCCTTTTAAAATCAGTTCAGCCCCAACCCACTGAGTCGGTTTGCCTGCGGCCCTGCCAGGGGTAGCCGGGGGTGTGCCTGTGGCCTGGGGGGTAGCAGGAAGCCAGCAGGCTGGACGGTTGCGTAGATGCGGAAGGTGGCTGTACCAAGCTCAGTGATGGGGAGATGACCGGATGGCAGCCCCGCAGCCCAGGGCCCTCCAGGAAGGAGCCCCAGAGCAGCAGGCCTGGCCTTGGGTGACCGAGCCAGCTGGAGAGCCGCAGGCCTGCGTTTGCCTTCCCTGCCCAGCACGGCGGCCTCTTTCTTCTGGGCGGCCCTTCAGCCTGGGCAGCCAGCTGCTCTGGTTGTTCTGGTTAGGAGGCGGGAGGCCATGCCTGGGAGAGGCCCCCCGGGGCCTGCAGATGAACTCACCTGGACCACACCTGGGATTCACCCTGCCCTGGGCTGAGGTCACCTCCCAGGATTGCCAGCGATGACATCATCCCCTAATCCCTCAGCAGAGTGAGGAGGCCCAGCCTCCCCGGGTGGGAAAGGTAAGAGGCTCCAAGGGAGAGTCTCAGGGCCAGGTCGGGAGGGAAGCCGACCTGCACTCACCGGCAAGCTGGTGACTCGGCAGCCCTCAGAGAGGTGAATCAGGGCAGCAGAAAGTGGGTGCCTGTCGGCTGGAGCGCTCTGTCCACCTCTGGTCGCCCTGCTGCCCTATGCCCTCTTCCCCTGCCGGCACCTCTCTTCCTCCTGCTGGTGTGACCTAGCCCAACACTGCGACCACAGCCCAGTGTACACCCAGCCTCCCTATGGCCTTCACCGGCATGCCTCCCTCTTTCTTACCCTTGGCCCTGGATTCTGAGGAGCGGGAGGGGAGGCAGTGTGAGCTGTGGAAACCCTGGGCCTGGGTAGAGGGCCGAGCTGGGGCCGGGTGCAGTGGCGCTGCCAGCCAACCAGACTCTCAGGAGGCTGAGGCAGGAGGATCATGAGTTCAAAACCAGCCTTGGCAACTTACTGAGGCCTTAAGCAACTCAGTGAGACCCTGACTCTAAAATATATTTTAAACAGGGCTGGGGATGTGGCTCAGTGGTCGGGAACCTCTGAGTTCAATGTTCAATCCCCAGTACCAACACAGTACCCCCCAAAAAATAGAGTCTAGTGGGGACATTTCCCAGCATGTGACACTGGGGATGGGACACACCCTGTCTGAACCTTGGTTTCCTGGAGATAAAATGGGGATCAGGACAGTTCGCAGGAGTAGATAGAATCATGTGAGTGCGCCACGAGGGACGGAGCCTCCAGGAGGAGCGGCCAGCCCTGGGACCTCGGGAAAGTCACTGAATATCTCTGTGCCTGTTCCTTCCTCCTTCAGAAGCTGGTTGTGAGGTGTAAAGAACCTACTATGTGCTGGACGCTTTCCTCAGTGCTGTCACATAGGAACACGCCACTGGAATGGCCTGTGGCCAGCGTCACTGCCTGCCCCTCAGTTAAGGCTTCTGTACGTGTCTCTCCCGCAGTGTGAACGAGCTCTACGTCGATGACCCGGACAAGGACAGCGGGGGCAAGATTGACGTCAGCCTGAACATCAGTTTGCCCAATCTGCACTGCGAGCGTGAGTACCGCAGACAGCCCGCGCTCCCGCAGCATGCCTCCTGTGGGCCCGTCCGTGTGCCCACCTGGCCAGGTGTCCAGGAGAGCCCAGTGGACAGGCCCAGAAGAGTGCCCTGTAGCCGCCGAGGCCTGGCTCTCTGCTTTAGGAGAACGTGCCGGGAGGTTTGCTGGAGCAAGACACCCGAGAACTGCTCATGGGCTTACCGCTGCGGAGCGGCCAGGCTGGGCCGGGTGGAGTCCTGGCCGTGATCTCCAGAAGCAGGGCTTATTGAGAGGAGGAAGGAGGTGCAGGATGGGGCAGGACAGGAGGCGAGCCAAGCCGCGTGCTCAACCCGGCCTCACAGCCGCTGTGCAATGGGTGCCAAGGTGCGGTAGTGATGGGACCAGGTGTTACCTGTCTCTGGCTGGTGGCCACAGGGTGGTGTGGGTGGGGCCTGAGATGCCTACTTCCAGGTGGCCCAGAGCAGGGGCTGGGAGCAGGGGTGACCCAGAGCAGCCGACCCCCACAGAAGAGGTTGACACCACCAGCAGAAGGTCTCCAGAGATGTCCCTTACCGGGAAACGCCAGGAAACTGCCTTTTCACTTCAAACCTACTTGGTTTGGGTCTTTTAACAAAACGATAATTACTCCTGTAAAACAGCTCAATCAGGCTCATTCAGAGTCAGATCCCAGCTCCTTCGCTCACGAAAACGGTGACCGAAGTCAAAATGGTCTCTTTCTTCAGCGGCTGGCCTCTGCCGCCTGGCCTGTCACCTGGGCGCCTTCCCCTCCTCTTCCCCACCCTGTTCCCTGGTAAAGGACACAGCTGAGGGCAGAGCCCAGGGGGCCTCCAGCCAGAAGCAGGGAGATGTTCAGCCCTGTTCCTGCTTTTGGTGAGACTGACGTCACACTTGAGTCCACAGTGGGCCCCGAGCCAGAGAACTTATTGAAATAGGTCAGTTCTATTTATTTTCATTTCAAAAATTTTTTTCTTCCTCTAGAAAAATAATTCATTTGGCAGCTTCTCCTTCAGGAGCTGATCATGAAGGAAATTCTTAGTCAGGCCAGAGGACAGGGGCCAGTGAAGAAGGGAGGGACGTGGTTCCAGGCTCTGTCCCAGCTCCAAGCAGTGGCCTAGGACAGACCTTTGGGCTGCTGGCTGTGTTGGCCCCTCACTCCCGAATGGGAGCTGCGAGGCCTAGAGCCTGCCTGTTGGAAGAACCTCAGGCTAGGGTGTGGCTCAGGGAGACCTGCCTAGCGTGCAGGGCCAGGGCCCAGTCCCCAGCACTGCAGAATAAAGAGGGAGGGAGGGAGGGAAAGAAGGAAGGAAGGAGGGAAGGACGGCAGGAGGGAAGGAAGGAGGGACTTCCCATTTTTATCATAATCAAACATGCATACTCATCACTGTGCATTGGAAAAGCCAGAGGAGCAGAGAGGACAGATTGGCTGTAGCTCCTCCGCCAGACGATGGTGTCTGTTGACAGTTGACATCATTCTCTCCACTTGGCCATCCCTCCCGTGCCTCTCTAAATGCTGCTGAGATCATGCTGCATGTATGACCTCATACTCTGCTTTTAAAAATAATATTCTTTATTGCACAGTTGATTCAGGAATTTTTTTTAAAGACACTCATTCAAAATACAAAGATAGAGCCGGGCATGGTGGCGCACGCCTGTAATCCAAGCGACTTGGGAGGCTGAGTCAGGAGGATCGCGAGTTCAAAGCCAGCCTCAGCAACTTAGCGAGGCCCTAAGCAACTCAGTGAGACCCTGTCTCTAAATAAAACACAAAATAGGGCTGGGGATGTGGCTCAGTGGCCGAGTGTTCCTGAGTTCAATCCCTGGTTCCAAAAAAAAAAAACAAAATACAAACAAACAAAAAAATACAAAGATATGTAAAGAGAAAAGTGAAAACGTCCAAATGCCCCTCTTCTCTTCCCTTTCATTGCTCCCCATTGTGCCATCGTCCCCTAAGGAAACCTGCTGGCCGTGGGACCCTTCCCTCCCCACGCAGTGTGAGCGTGTGGAATCCAGGTCAGCCCTCCGCAACTGCGGGTCCACATCAGGCGTTTGACCAACTGCAGGTGGAAAACATTTGGAAGAAAGGCTGCCCCTGTCCTGGATGTGGATAGACTCTTCCTTGTCATTGTTCCCTAAAGGACACAGCATAAAAACTGTATTTGTCAGCTGTCCGTTACTGTGACAGATCCCTGAGATACTCAGCTTATGAAGAGGAAAGGTTTTTTGGGCTGGGTGGGAGCTCCGTCCTTCATTGGTTGGCCTGCTGCTTTGGGACCTGTTGCTGCACAGCATGGTGGGGCGTGTGGGAGCAAAGCTGCTCATCTCATGGCAGGAAGTGAAGAGAAAGAGGAAGGGGCTGGAGCCGGAGCCCCCTCCCACCCGCCCTTCCCCTTCAAGGACACACCCTAGGGACAGTGACCTCCTGCTGGGCCCCACCCCTTCAGGGCTCCACCAGCTCCCAACTCTGCCAAGCCAGGGACCAAGCCTCTCTGGATGGGCCTTAGGGGACGCTGATTCCAGGCCGTGGGGGCTGAGCCTGTAAGTCACCTAGAGGTGATAAAAGCAGACGGAGGGTGTGGTGGGTCACATGCAAATGCGGCCCCATTTTACAGATGGGACTTGGACAGCCTCTGATTTTGGTATCCGCAGGGGTCTTGGAACCAGTTCCCCATGAATACAGAGGGACAGCTGTGTCAGGGTTTTTTTTCTTTTTACATAGTTGGGACCCTGCAATATGACAACATGGGACTTTCCTAGTGGGTGGTCTTCTCAGCTAGTACCCTGGGGCTGCTCTTGCATTACTCAGGATATTAGTAAAAAAAAAAAATAACAGCTGCCATTTATTCAGCCCTTCCTCCGGGCCAGGCCCATCCTGAATCCTTTGGCTCTGTTCACATACTCGGATGGAACTGTCCCCACAGGGGCTGAAGGTTGGCTCTGGAGCAGGACTTCCTGACTCCAGTCCAAGCTTGGCGGTTTCTCAGCGGGAGCTTCCTGCACCTCAGTTTCCCCAGGGACAGCACTGAGGAAAGCGTCCAGCACATAGTAGGTGCTGTTTCAAGTTTCTTTACTCCTCACAACCAGCTTCTGATGGAGGAAGGAACAGGCACAGAGATATTCAGTGACTTTCCTGAGGTCCCAGGGCTGGCCACCTCCTCCTGGATTGCCGATACCGGCCACTGCCCCCGTTGGCCAGCAGTGGGCTTCTTCCAGTGGTCATGATTTCCAGCAAGGCCGCCTGGAGAGGCCTCGCACACGCGTGTGGACACGAGTGCCCATGGGCTGGGCTAGGATGATCCGCTGGGTCCCACAGGGACCTGCTTGGGGTGCTGTTGAGCTTACCGTTAAAACATCCACATCCCCATGTTCTGCAGACCTGAGTGTCGTCCTTGCTGGGCGTCACATGGCCCCCTTCGCAGGCCCACTAAGGAACAGGCTGGCCCTGATTTCCCTTTTTCCTCTCGTCGCCTCTCTTTACAGTCGCTTCCAGCTGATCTATCTGGATTGCTCTGAGCCTTCCTGCCAGGGAGATGTCTACACTGCCGTCGTTTCTAGCGACCCTCTCCCTGCCTACCCTTTGCACCATCTCAGGAAATGTGGGGGGCACTGACCTGTCCATTTTACAGAGGGGGAAGCCAAGTCACAGTGAGGTGACGGAGTCCCATGGAAGTCAGGGCCAGGACTCCAAGTCACAGGTGTCCCGTGTGGGGTTCTGAGGAGCCTAGAAACAGCAGCCAAGCTCGGGAGGGCCACCTGGGGTGGAGGCAGGTGGCAGGCCAGGAGGAACAGGCTCTGGGAGCCACAGTGTGACTGACGGCGCCACGAGGGACGGAGCCTGTTCACACAGTGAGCCCTGAGTCGAGCCTCTGTGAGGGCGGACACTGCTGACCACCCAGCAGCCCCAGATCTAAGCACCGTCCATCCTCATGATCTTCAGGGAACGTCCCATCCTTATCACCCCCGTTTTCCAGGGAAGCAAAGAGGCACTGAGAGGCTTGTGGGTGCCTGAGCCAAGGCCACCCAGCTGGAGACAGGCAGGGCCAGGGTCCGGGTCCCTGCATCCTGCCACCCACTGCCCACCTTGGGCCTTGACTATGGGAGCCAGCCTGCCCGGCCTCTGGGTCCCCATCTCCGCCCCTGCAGCAAGTAGCAGGGCCTCCGAGGATGTGAGGCCCTGGGAAGGTGCAGGAGTCCCTTCCTCCCAGCCCTGTGGCCATTCTCCTCTGCTGGTCGACCTCCACTTGGGCCTCGCCCCGCCTGGCTCCTGGAGGCAGCAGCCTGTGCATGGAATGGAGGCTCCCGTGAGGGGGCTGCTCCGCGTCTGTCGCTGGAGTGGTGACTCTGCTCTCCTCGGCCCCCACAGTGGTCGGGCTGGACATCCAGGATGAGATGGGCCGGCACGAGGTGGGCCACATCGACAACTCCATGAAGATCCCGCTCAACAACGGGGCCGGCTGCCGCTTCGAGGGGCAGTTCAGCATCAACAAGGTAGGAGGCCTGCCGCCTGGCAAGCCGCCCGCGGTTCCCGCCGAGAATCGGTGCAGCTCCAGGTGCCCGGGTTTGAGCCCCACTGGCTGGTTCTGGAGGGACAGCTCTTTCCCAGGGGGGAGACCAGGGCGGCGAGGAAACGGGCGCTTTAGCAACCCGCAGCCCTGGGTTCCGGTCCAGCTCCTCCTCACCCACAATGCCCCACAGGCCACGTGGCCCCGTCCCTTCGGGCCAAGGATGTGGGGTAAAGTTGACACAGTGTGGCCCCTGGTTCACAGAGCTTTGTGGCTATTAAGTGCGCTAACTCACCTTCCTGCACCAAACCTTTATCCGCACCTTCTGTGTTCGGGCTGGTCATGGGCCAGGCGGTAAATAGCAGCCGCCTTCCTGGGCTGGGGAGTGTCTGGCCAGTGGAGGGAGCGTCTCAGCTGGTGCCAAGCAAGGCTGTGCTGAGCGCTAAGGCCCAGCAAGGAGCGGGGTGGGTGAGTCTGAAGTCCCTGTTGTTTTGTCCCTAGAATCAGGGACCCGATCCCAAGTCGGGCGCACCTGCGGGGTTGAGGAGCCAGCAAGGGGTGACAGACACTGGCCTATACTCGGCTCAGCTTGGTGTTGTCACTGTGAGCCTTGCAGCCATTTACAGGGTGCCTAGACCCAGGTCACACAGCTGCCCCCGTGTCCCACAGCCACCTTCCTAGTGCCACCCAGACAGCCCCTGATGGTTCCTGGCTTCTGCTTGCCTCTGGCAGCCTCTGCTTAGAATGCCCTTCCTGTGACCTCTGACACCTGAGCCAGAGGTCGCTGACTCCCTGGCCAGCTCTAGCACAAAGACAAGCTGCGTTTCCTGGTCAGCATTCAAACACATCAGAGCTAATCCTGAAAGATCCGAAGCGTCCACATTTCTGGCTCTTATAAGTTAGACATTCTCACGAGCACAGTGACCACACCTAGAATCCCAGTGACTCAGGAGGCTGAGGCAGGAGGATCACAAGTTTGAGGCCAACCTCAACAACTTATAAGACCCTATCTCAAAGTAAAAAATAGAAGGGCCTGGAGTATAGCTTGGTGGTAGAGCACCCTTCTAACTTCTGCCTTCTACAGGGGCTTCTTGAAGCTTGGATTGGGGACATTGCCACTCCTCATGCATCTTACAGATTAAAGTGAATTGTCCTGCAGCCCAGGAAAGGGTGGGAGAGGACTGCCCAGGGCTTCTGTGCAGATCGGCTGGCACGTGGGATCCCCGCTGTGCCGTGGCCTGGACTGTATGGTGGTCGTCATGGGTTTTAGGCAGAAAGGCCATGTAATCAGAGGGCTTCACAGCTGCACGCCCAGCAGGGACCCCGAAGGCCACTGAGGCTTTAATTAACTAAAATGAAATAAAATGTAAATTCAGCCGGGCGCGGTGGCGCACGCCTGTAATCCCAGCACTTGGGAGGCTGAGGCAGGAGGATCGCGAGTTCAAAGTCAGCCTCAGCAACTTAGCGAGGCCCTAAGCAACTCAGTGAGACCCTGTCTCTAAATAAAATACAAAATAGGGCTGGGGATGTGGCTCAGTGGTGGAGAGCCCCTGGGTTCAATCACCAGTACCCCCCCCAAAAAATGTAAATTCAGTCTCTCAATCTCACTAGCCACGGGGCTGGTGGCCACCACGTCAGCACAGGCATAGGACATGTCCGCCATTGCAGGGCATTCTGTCTGGTGGCCGTGTGGGGGCTGCCTGAGGGGCCTGGAGCAGAGTTCAGGGACCATGGCTGTGGAGGTGGAACTGGGGTGACGGGGTCAGGTTAGGGGTGTGGAGTGAACTGGATGTAATCATGAATCGGACGTTGGGTCAAGCGTGAGACCGAAACCCTCTTGCATCCCTGATGGCTGAACGGTTCTGTTCTCTGATGTGGAAGCTGGGGACGAGGGCCTGTGGGAGCCAGCGGTGCTGTTCAGTTCTGGTGTCCTCTGGGGTTTCCATTTGGTGTCCCTGGGACATTACGTTGAGGTTGGAGTTGAAGGAGGAAGTTCTGGCTGTTGGCGTCCATGTGGGGCCATCCATGGGGAGACGATGCTGGTCCTGGCCAGTGCTGGCCGGTGGCCCTGGGCCAGCACATGCACTACCCGGGGCTGGTCTCAGGCTCCCCTCCAAGCAGCCAGGTGTGGG
>JAJEJO010002116.1:237658-271126 GCA_020662805.1 Glaucomys volans | reverse complement strand
GCGGCCACTGATGTGGAGGGACAGTGTGTGCCACGTCACAGCCATCTCCACTTTGAAAGGGCAGCCGTCATGTGACCCCCCTTCATTACATAAGAAGCATGTTCGAGTATATTTTAATAATTGTTTGATTATATTGTTTTTTCCTTAGTAATCCTGGCATTTTGACATTAAAAACATTTTAACTTCTAAAACAAAAGGGTGGTCAGAGTAGCAAAGGGTCACCTAGCCCACTGAGAACACAGAGTCTTTAAAGAAACGGACTTGAGGACGAATTTCTGTCGTGCTCCATCACCGAGAGTTGGGGGGGTGGGAAGCATGACAGAGCTTGTGAGGAGCCTAGGACGGGGCAGCCAGGGCTGGGCAGGTACGGGACTCTAGAACAACTTAAGAACAGACCCATCACCACTGAGAAGTCCACTCTGAGAGTCTTTATTAAGCCGCGCGACTGACTGTCTCCACAATGCTCCAAAAATGGCTATTGGGAGAACAGCCCCGACCACAGGGTCGCAGGGGTTCTTATACCAAAAATCGCATCAATCACAAGTGTCTGTTGCTATGATTCAGATTTGCAAACGTACATCATGGAATCCTCAGCAGAGGGGACGTGTGTCAAAACGACCTTACTTAGGTACAGGTTAAAGGATGGTCACTGACTTCTAGACGATCAGTGTTGACATGGTGCATTGGTTAAAAAAAAGAGAACAATTTTTTATCATATAAGAATTGTCATTTGCACTGTTAAGCATGTCATGCTAGGCAACTGTTGATGGGTACAGAGGTGGGGTGTCCCCATGGGAGAAGCATTTCATACATTACGTGGAGTCTCAGCAAAATGGAGTCTGTTTAGTCATCTCCCATATGGCCTGGCCTCTAATGTTTCCATGGAGCCAAATCTGTCAGCCCGTCACACACACTGGTAATCAGTTTTACTGTAATGAAATAGCTGAGGCTGGGCACTTTTAAAAAGATAAGAGATCGTCAACAGATGAACAGTCTTTTTAATGTGGCACATATGCACAATAGAATTTTATTCAGCCATAAAAAGAATGAAATTATGTTATTTGCAGGAAAAAAAGTGAAACAAGAACATCAAGTTAAGCAAAATAAGCCAGACTTAGCGTTGTGTGTTTTCTCTCATGTGGAATCTAAAGGGGACAAAAAAGGGACATTGGGAAAGTGTACCGGGCGGGGGGGACCTTGAGGGTAAAGGAAGGGCCTGGGGAGGGAAAGGGGGGCATGGAGAGATTCTGGGGAGGGAAAGTGACCGAGGAGGCTCCGTGCACGTGTGAGCACACAGGAGGAGCCTGCCGTGTGCAGTCCACACGCACCAGTGAAACGTAAGATCGTCCAAGAAAAGAGAGACAGACTGCTGGGCATGATGGCATGCGCCCAGAGTCTCCCCCACTCCGGGGGCTGAGGCAGGAGCGTCACTGGAGCCCAGGAGTTCGAGGCCAGTGTGGGCAACACAGTGAAACCCCGCCTCAAAAGAAGGAAAGAAGGAGGTGAGGTATCTTCAGTTCTCAGATCTGCTCAGCTCTGGGAAGGACTGAGGTGGGCCCAGGCTCCTGCTCCGCCAAGTGCCCTGCTGGGGATCTGCTGGCTGCCCTGGGGAGGAGGGTCTCTGAGGAAGCCATCACTCCCCCTCCCTGCCCTCCCTGGCGCTCTTGTGGCCGCCCTGGGGACTAGCTCACAGTGCCCAGGCAGCCCTCAGGTGAGCAGAGGCAGACTTCGCCCGCAGCCGTGAAGACAGTGACGGGGATGCTGAGTGGGGCTCGGAGGGGCCTGGTACCAGCCCTGGTGACTGAGATGCCACAGCCCCATCGCAGGGCCTGTCCTGGGGAGCTGGGACCACCCAGGCCAGAACCTACGCACGCCCTGGGTGGTGACCCGGAAGGCCCCAGTGGATTCAGGCTGACATGCCCAGTGCCCAGGGACCACCAGGCCGCCATGCCCTTCCCTCGCCTGTAAGGCACCCCAGCTGCCCCCTTGGACGGGCTCGCCTGGGGCCCCAGCTGCTCTGGCTGAACCAGAACTTGCCCTTTTGGGGTCAGACAGACCCATGTTCAAAAACCCTGGCCGTGGCGCCCACTGGTTAAGGACTCAGGCCTTCTGGATTCTCTGAGCCTCTGTGTCCTCTGCTGTAAAACGGGGCTGGTAACACCCACTCTGGGTGTGAGAAAGGACCAGACCGAGTATGTGCAGCCCTGACCTGCAGGGCCTGTACGGTGAGCCACCTCCACACGGGTGGACGTCCAGGAGGCTGGGGCTGAGAGGGGCACCAGCCCTCACATTCTGGCTGCCCTTTACTGGGCTCTTATCCCCTCTCCACAAGAGTCCAGAGAAGAGCCGGGAGGTTTGGTGGCTGGCCAAGGACACACGACCAGGACCTGGATGCAGGCGGCCTGACTCCAGGGCCCAAGCCCAATGCCCGTGGCCACAGCTGTCCATGTCCCTGGTACGTGCTGTGCGTCTGTGTGCTCCAGGCCACCCTCCACCCTAGGCCCTGGGAGAGTGGACAGACCCTGCAGCCTGCCCGCTCCCCCATCGAGGGCTCCTGCCTTCTGGGAGCTGCCAGCAGGGACAGCACGTGGCCATGGCGAGGACACAGCCAGGCACAGGACCACAGCCTCGTGCTGGGAGTCAACAATCCCAGCTGCCCCGGCTGCCCGGCTGAGACTGACGCAGGTGGCCGCTCTTCATCACCAGCCCCGGGAGGAGGCGGGCGGGAGGGGCGCTGGCTGGCACTGTGTACTTTCAAAATCCATCAGAGATGCTGACGCAGGAGCCCGAGTCACAGGCTCTGGGCGCGTGGCCTCTGCAGCCCAGCGGCTGCTGGCATGAGTCAGCCACCTGTGATGGATGTGCAGCGAGAGCAGGTCACTGAGTCACAGCCTCGCAAGGCTGGCAGCGGGTGGCAGGTGCCTGGAGCCAGCCTTCCCCACCCACGTAACCTGGCCCCGTCCACAGGAGGCCCGGCCACTGCTGGACGAGCTCCAGAGTGGACCTCGAAGGCTTCCTTACCTCCAGGAGTAGCCGGCAGCAGGGACCGTCGCTCCGGGTCTGTGGTGTGGAGGCGTCTGTCCTGGTTGGTGGGGTTTTGGTGGCACTGGGGGCGCCCAGGACCTGGTGCTTGCTGGCCGTGCTGTACCCTGGGCTGCACCCCGGCCCGGGACGGCTTTAGTGTGCAGATGTGCCCAGGTATTGCCATCAGTGAAGGTCAAGTCCAGCTGACCTCTTGAGTAGGGGGTGCCCTTTCTCAGGCCTGGCCCCTTCACATCCCCTTCTTCCAGAAGGACCTTCTCCACGGCTCCCAGGACAGGTGTGTTCCTCCTGAACCCACGCAGGTCACTGCCCCTCCTCTGCCCCCTGCTCTCATGGGGACACTGAGGCATGTGACTCCACCCTTGCCTGGGGCCAAGGAAGGGCCTGGGCCCGAGCCCAGCTGTGGAGCCCAGCGTCTGCTCCCCGTGGCTCTGGGCCCTGAACAGGGTTATGCTGCCCCTGACAGAGGTCTGTCTTGCTGTCCCTCCTGCTCCAGGCTGCACCCAGGGGACAGCCCCTCCACTGCTGTCCCAGCATGCCCACCTGACCTTGAGCCCACGGAGGCCAGCTGGCCCTGAAGCTCAGGCACTGCAGGGGTGCTGGAGAGCCCACAGTTGTGCCTGGAGCAGACAGGCTCTCAGCTGGCCTGAGATGGACCCTGGCCGTCTCAGAGTGGCACTCGAGCTCCCTGACAATGACTGGCCTCTGACTTGTGCCTGGGGTTTCCTGTTGCTGCCACCTGCAGACCCTGATTTGGGCCCAGCTATTCCAACTCCATAGCCCCCCACGCTCCTCCACACTCCTCCCTCTGCCCAGTGCCTCCCTCTCCCTGAGAAGCATAGACTTGTCCTTGGGGGCTTGCATAGGGTGTCCGTACCCCGGGATGCCCTCCTTGATCAGTCCTTGCAGCCCTGCAGCCGAGCTTCCCCGGCCCCTGCATTCTGTGCATCTCTGGCCAGTCTGGGTCCTGCAGCATCTCTGGCCTACTGAGTCTGGGTCATAGCAGGCCAGGGGCTCATCCAGGCCAGGCTCGCATCTGGGTCCCCAGACGGGCTCCTCCTGAGGATGGGCTCCCTGTGCTGGCAGGCAAGGGCCGCTGAGAGGAGTGGCATTGAGGCATGAGCAGGAGGAAGGGACGCGACCAGGGAACGAGTTGCAGACTTAGCGGGTGTCTTCACTGCTGTGAGCCTCGGTTCCCTTTTCTGTGTGTTGAGGGTGAGCAGCCAGCAGGGCCAAAGGATTCCAGGTCGTTGGTTCATTCACTTAAGTGGGACACACCTGCTCCAGGTGGCATCTGAGGGAGCAGCAGGGGACAAAGCAGACACAGGTCCCTGCCAGCATGGACTTAGGGTCCATCAGGGGGAGGTGGGGACAAGGTAAGATAGGAGACGAGTGCTGTAGCAGGTAAGGGTTGTGGTGCTCCAGTGGACAGGTGGACAGGAAGGCCTAAGAGGTGGCACCTGAGCTTAGACCCAAGGGAGGTGGGACAGCCATGTGGGAGAGGATTCCAGGAAGAATGGCAGGCACAAGGCCTGAGGGGGGGCCATGCTGGGCAGTGTCCCAGGCATAGCAGGAGGGCAGTGTGACAGACAGGCGTGAGCAGAGGCGACAGTGGTAGGGGACAGGGCAGGGTGCTTGCCAGTGGCCATAGCCCAACACATGACGATGTGGACTTCAACTCTTTATTAGTTTTTCCATTGCTATGATGAAATACCTGAGGCTAGACTGAATACAAAGATAAGAGGTTTCTTTAGCTCAGTTCTGGAAGCTGAAAGCCCAGGATTGGGCAGCCCCATCCATTAGGCCTCTGATGAGAACTTCATGGCCAATGGCATCACAGTGGCGTGCAAGAGGGATCATGTGGCAAGACAGGAAGCCAGAGTGAGGGGAGGGGCTGGCCTTGCTCTTCCAGGACTAACCAGGGTCCCAGGAGAACTAACTCATCCCTTTGGAGGGTAGTGTCCCCCTCTGACCTGTGGACCTCCACTCAGCTCCTCCTCTTAAAGGTCCCCCCACCTTCCAGGTCTAGTGAGGACCAAGCCTCCACATGAACCCTGGGAGGTAAACCACATCCAGACCACAGGGGAGCGAGCAGAAGCCATGGAGGGTTGGGGAGGAGCATGACAAGGTCAAGTCAGGATTTGAAGCCTCTTGCTCCTCCTGGTCGGTGAAGGGCCTAGGCTGGTGGGGCAAGGGCAGGTGCTGGGTGCCCAGGGCGGAGGCTGCTGTTGCCATCCGTCCAGACCTTGGACCATGGCTTCAGTGATGGCTGGAGAAGGGGCTGTGCTGGGAAGCTGAGAGCCAGGGTCTCCCCACGGACGGGATGCTGAGTGTGAACCAGGATGACCACAGGGCCATGGTCTGAGCAGCTAGAGCAGGGAGACCTTGGGAGGCCTTCGCTGTCCGCAGGTGATCTGTTGGCATCAGCCTTGTGGCCCATAGGTCTGGTCCAGTGTCCAGGCTCTGCCAGGCCTTGAGACTCTGGGACAGAACGAGGCAACCAGTCTGTCCTCAGGGGTCCCTGTCCAGGGCAACAGGGCACCCTGGGTAGGGAAGACCTTGGGTGGAGTTCAAGGAAACCCCCTGGGCTGCAGCCTGGAGGCCCTGGAGGCTGCTGGGAAGCAGCCACCGTCTGGAGTCCTGCTTTGGGCCAGTTGCCCAGGTGGCACTTCACACCTCCTCACTCGGGGTTGCCCCAGCACCCTCCTCAGGTAGGCGGTGTGAGTGCCCACATTCTACAAGTGAGGAATCTGAGGTTCAGAAGTGAAGTGGCTCCTTCAAAGTCACATGGTTGGAAATGACAGAAGCCAGGATCCAAACCAGGTCTGCCCGACTTCAGTGCCCAACCTGCACCTGGATCACACAGCCCCTGAATCCCACCCCTGAACAGTCACACTCCTGAAACTTGCATTTCTCCCCCAGGTACCTGGCAACTTCCATGTGTCCACACACAGCGCCACAGCCCAGCCACAGAACCCGGACATGACGCATATCATCCACAAGCTGTCCTTCGGGGACACACTACAGGTGAGCAGGGACACAGGCTGGCATGACCAGGAGTGAGGGTTCGGGAGCTGTGTCTCCAGGGGGCCACCCGTCTGAGGCTCTGCCCACCCAGCTCTCCTCTGGGTTTCCCTGGCGCGCCTGTCTGTGGCGGCGTGTGAGCCAGAGCCAGAGGACAGTGGCGGCCTAGGCTCCAGGGGAGACAGACCGCAAGGTGCGGTGACGGAAGGGACCATCCGCCACTCATCTCCATGGAAACCAGGTCTTTGGACTTTCAGCCCCAGAGCAGCCCAGGGGCAGACTCCTTCCTCCCGCAGACCCTCCCCTTCCTATGGCTGTGAGGGTCGTTCAGTAAGCCACGCGGCAGGAGGCCCAGGCACCCCCTGCTGCAGGCCTTGGTGTCCTGTCCTCCACAAACCCCTCCGGGGTCCACCCCGTGGCCCCTGTTAACGGGCCCTTGTGGCTTCCCCAGCGCGGGGTGGCTGGTCTTCGAGCTCAGCCGTTTGCCATCAAGCCCTAACAAGAGGCGGGAGGTGGCCATGGCCCACTCTGCGGCTGTGCCTGCCTGGTGGCAGCCTGGCCAGGTGCCCAGGGAGTCTCTCCACAAGTCTCTCTGTCTCTGTGGTGGACAGTGGGAGGTCCCAGCTCTGGGCACCCCACCTGGGCTCCTCTCGGGCCACAGGGACCTCGGGAGGAGTCCAGAGTCCACCTGAGCGGAGGCTGCCCACGTGTCCATGTGGCTGCCGGTGCCCCCCAACTCCTTGCTGGACGAGCTCAGGCGCCACTCTGGCTCCACGTGCTCTTGTAAAATGGGCGCAGTGACCCATCGTGGGGCGCTAAGCGAGGCGGCGCAGAGCGGCCAGGACCGGGCGCCTGCTGGTCCTCCAGGTGGGAGGGCACGGCCGCCCAGCACCACTCATGCTGCTCTTGCCCCCCACAACCCTGCTGGGCCCTTTGACCACGACCAGGTTCACCTGGCCAGTGCCCTGTGGTCAGGGCCAGTCCCGCCACTCACTCTGCTTCCACACAGGTCCAGAACGTCCACGGAGCTTTCAATGCCCTCGGGGGAGCAGACAGGCTGAACTCCAACCGTGAGTGTCCCACAGCCCTCTGACCCTGGGAGACCCTGTACCACAGGTGGAAGGGGACAGGGCACCTGCTGGACAGGTCACCCACCTTGTCCCCTCACCCAAGCTCACCAATTCTGCCCATATGACTTTCCTTCCTCCCACAACCAGGGACCCGAGCAAAGGAGCCGTCCCTGCGCGATCCCCCGGTGCCACACCCTCCTCCCCCTGTCCCCGTGCACTCCCCCTCCATGAGCAGAAGTCGCTTTCAATTTGGGGGTGCGTAGAGAGCAGTGGAGCCTCTGAGTCCTGTAGGTGGCGTTACCACGCTCGGATGGTAAGGGAGGCAGTGCCACCGGCCGCGCTGCTGGCTTGGTCCAGCACCGCCTGGCCATCAGCATGCCAGCGATCTGGCCCCTGACGGTGGCGGCTCTGCCTCTGCTGGTCTAGAGGACCCTGGGCAGCACCGGGTGCTCTCCATCTGGGGGTGACCGTTCCTGCTGCCTGCAGGTCTAGTTAGAATAGAGGCCCAGTCTGTGTGGAGGGGTCGTTGTCGTCCTGTGTAAGGGCAGTGTCCTGTTCAGGGGGCCATCTGCGCATGGCAGTGAGGACACCCCAGCTGCCTGACGCTGGAGGAGCGTGAAGCTGGGAGGGCCCGGAGAGTCAGGGCAGCTAGAGCTATGGCCAGAGGCTCCCTGCCCTGGGGCTGCTGACCAGTCAGCTCAGGCTCAGCCAGCCCGGAGGACTGGCGTTTGTGTCTTCTACACCGTGGTCAGTCCACCTGCTGGGCCCCCATCGTCACAGGTCCCCCCACCCAGGTCCCTGCAGAGCCGTGCTCAGTGCAGCGTGGAGCCAGAGTGGAGTCTGGCCCCTGCTTGTCAGTCGGGTCTCAGCACAGAGGCTACCAGTTCAGAGAGGCCATCGGCCAGCAGTCCCCACTCATGGGAACAAGCCCATTTCCCCCAGCATGTGCCACCCTGGGAATGATCTTGTCCTTCCGTCATCTGTTGTTCTTGGCTGTGACTCCAGCAAGAGCATAAGCTGTGTGAACCCGGGGACTCTGCCGCCCCCTTCTCGTCCCCAGGACTCAGCCTGTGCCCGTCACCAGCAGGTGCGTGAGCCATGCTGAGTGACGAGCTGTCCCACCTGGACGTCACTGTGCAGGAGCAGATGCCTGGGGGCAGTGTGGTAGGGGGACCTTGGACACCGCCGTCTCCCAGCACTGAGTACTTGGCAGGGTCCTGTAACCCCCAGCCTCAGTTGCTCTATCTGTAAGATGGGAAGGGTCCCCTCCACCTCACGCGGGGCCTTGCCTGAGGATCAGCCAGGGCATGTGAAGGGCTTAGTGCTCGAACCGCACGGCAGGTGCTGACCTGCCAGCCCTGCTCTTCCTTCCCCTTCAAGGTGGTGAGACACCCACCTTGGGAACAGTCCCCTAGGGCCACACCTAAGCTGTCCTAGGCAGAACCGTGTCTGTATGGTGGCACTGCATGGCGGGCGACCCACACGCACACGTAGTTGGAGGCGCAGAGGCAGAGCGCCCGCCTCTCCTGGGCAAGGCTGGCTCCCCCAGCACTGCAGAGAAAAGAAAGAGAGAGCGCAGCTTCGAAGCCCATCCACTGGTGAGGGGCAGAGGACCCATGTCGCTCTTGGGAGGGGAGCGGACGGGAAGATGAACCTGCAGTCTCCAGGAACAGCCTGGAACGCTCAGCCAGGGCGCATGGGACCCTCGGACCCTCGGCGCCTGCCTCCAACGGGCATCGGGAAAAGTGCACCAAAGCCTTAAAAATGGCCCTGGCCTTGAGTCGTGAGTTCTGCTCAGAGGAGAGCAAGCCAAGGAAATAGCCAAGACACGGCTCCAGACCTAGGGAGACGGGGCTGGTGGGTCGTTCTTCCAGAGCAAAGAGAGGAGCCATCCTGCGCTGGCCACAGGACGGGGCAAGGACATCCTGCGTGCTCATGTCCTGGGAGACCCCGCCAGGGCCTGGGCAGTGAAGCATGTTGAGCACCTGCCCTGTGCCAGGCCCAGGAGGGTGCTGGGGACATGGGGGTGAGTGACAGTCCCTGTGAGCTTGGGTTCTGTGCCTTGGCCCTGAGAGACAGCCCTGAAGCTCACTCCCTGGAAGGGCTGCAGCCGTTCCTGTTAGAGGAAGACGGGCGGACACACACAGACCCACGGCAGCAGTCGATCCATGAGAACAAGCCACAGTCTCCTGGGCAGGTGGATGTGAGGGTGACCATTATGTCTCCCCGTGACTGCCGTGGTTTGTACAAATTAACAAAAAGACTACAGGTCTGATTTTGGTAAGGTGTTGGTTCCTTCAGATTTTACTGCTGCAAGCATTTGGAACACCATATATCCAAGGTGGTCTTGGGCTCCTGGTTCAAATGCAGAGGCCAAGACTCACGCTTGGCCCACCGAGCAGGCTCTTCATGGGTGAGGTCCAGGGTTTTCCTTTGGATCCCAGGGGATCCTGGTGCCCTGGGCTGAGAGCCGCTGAACCCAGGTGGAACTGGGGCTGTGGGGCTTCCTGGACCCCGCTCCAGGCTGCAGGGCTTTCCCCAGCTTTCGGTGGGACTAGCCTGATTCCATTCCTTTCGGAGACTCAGCAGAGGCTGGGAGGAAGTGTGTCAGGCAGGCTCCGTCCCACCCTCTCACCAGTGAGTCCAAGAGCAGAGCTGTGCTGACCCCACGAGCCCAGGGCTGGAACCCCCAGGCCTAGATTTCCCTGTTGTCCTAGCTCTGCGGTTCAGACCTGAGGTGCTGTAAGACTCCAGCAGCCTCTCCTAGCATCCCAGGAAGCCCGGGAGGATCCATGTCTGTGCCTGGTGAGATTGGCAGCTCAGGGCTGGAGTCGCGGCAGCGGGTGCTCTATCTGGTTACCTCCGGCTTCTCAGTAGCTGATTCATCTGCTCTTCCATTCACACTGGGCCCGGCAGGGGCAGGCAGGCATCCATCCGTTCTTCATTCATGCAGCAAACATCTGCCGCCCTGTGCAGGGCTCTGGGGACAGGCAGAGTGAGGCAAGGTCGAGCACCTCCCCCTTCCAGCCTGGTCGGGGAGGGGACCGGAGTTGTGTCAGGGCTGAGGTGGCAGGGTCACTCAGCAGGTCTCCTTGCCTGGGCTTCTGATTGGCAAGCTTTTTTAAAAAAATGAAACTTGGTTTGTTTTCTCAAAGTAAAACTATTTGAGCAATGCCTAGGGTGAAATGGGATCTTTCTCAAGCCCTGCCTTCCTCCCCAGAGCCAGGCTGTCAGAGTTTCCTGGGGATCTTTCTAGATAATTCTTACATGCACCCACACACGTTAGAGAGAATGCCTTCTCCTGTCCCCGGTTCCGGAACATGCTGTACGCCCCGATCTGCCCTTTGGTTCTTCTTACTTAATAACACCTCTCGGAGATTCTACCCTCCCAGCACCCATCCCAGGGGCTGCCCTACTGATAGACATGGGGCTGTTTCCAGAATTTTAATATTCTCTGCTATGCAGGAATACAGATCCTGAAGGGTGGACTCTCTGGTCCCTGACATCTGGGGGATGATGGACAGGGGTCCTTGGTGGTGACACTGGGGGGAGAGCCCCTTCAGTGCCCGTGCCCTGCTTCATCTGGCCTGTGCTCCCCGCAGCGCTGGCCTCCCACGACTACATCCTGAAGATCGTGCCCACGGTTTACGAGGACAAGAGCGGCAAGCAGCGCTACTCCTACCAGTACACGGTGGCCAACAAGGTGCGTGGGCGGCGGCCGCCAGCCGTGGGCGGGTGCGCCCTCTGCCGGCAGAGGGCGGAGGTGGCAGGTAGTGCGGCCCGCGATTTCTGCTGATCCTCTTCAGGCTCCTGGCGCTAGGGGACCCTCCCTCCAGGCTCTGACTCGGGGTAAAGATGAAAGACCCAATCCTTGTCATCGGTTGTCTGAGTCCAAGAGAAAATCTAGCAGGAGAGAGGGTGTGAACTGTCTGAGGTCCCAGGATTGCAGATCCTGGGGGCCCTGCCTCTGCTCCTGCGGGCTCAGAACCTGATTGACAGCTCCAGACAAGTGCTCCAGCTCTGGAGGCATAAGCACTCTATCCAGGCTGGTAAATCACGCCGGTTGGCTGTTGATTCATTGGCTGTGGGATAACGGGGTGGCTCAGGACCCCAGAGCTCGAGTCATGGAGAGGTGGAAGATCTGGGCGGGAAGCAGAGTTGGTGAGTGGAAGGGGGACGAGCTGACTCAACAGCTGGTGGCTTCCATCCCAGACACCTTGGGCCCCTGAGAGATGACCTGCCAATGGGATACACATGCTGGAAGCCGTTGGTTGAAATGCCAGCCGGGTGGGTGGGGGCTCCCCCTTTACCACCAGGACTCGCCCTTGTCTTCTGATCTAGGACTGCCAAATCCTTCATGGGCCATGCCAGTAAGAGTGAGAGTAGGGGGAGCTGCTGTTCACGGGCCAGGCATGCTAAGCTCTCTGCCTCCACCATCTTCCTCAAGCATCATGGCAGCTCTGATCCTGGGGCTGTGAATACCCTGTTTTACATACCTGCCCCCAAGGCACGGAGAGGAGGTCGTAGAGCTCTGTGGTGGCCAAGGAGGGATTAGAACCTGGTTCTCCTTGGGCTCCAGAACCTGGCCTCTTGATTCCATCACCCACTCAGTCTGAAAAGGGGCTGGAATCTGTCCATCTGAGAGTGCTCCCTATGGGTGACTGAGGGTCCTCTGCTCTCCGATCCCCTGGACATGGACATTCTGATGTAACACTGCAAGGAGAGTCCTGTTTCTTTTACTCACTGTTTCAGTGTGGTGTCTCTCTTAGTCCAGTTTTTGTTGCTATAACAAAATACCTGAGACTGGACTGATAAAGAATAGAAGCCGATTTGGCTCGCAGTGTTGCGGGCTGGGAGGTTCAGGAGCACGACGCTGGTGTCTGCTCAGCATTTAGTGAGAATCTTCTTCTGCATCACAACATGGTGGAGGGCATCACATGGCCAGACAGAGCAAGCAAGCTCGCTCGCTTGGGCCTCTCTTCTTAGTAGGCCACTGATGGCATTGGGCGCCCCACCCCCATGACCTCATCTAACCCAGTCCACCTCCCAATGGCCCCACCTCCAAACACCATCAAAATATGACCTGAGGGACACATTCGATAGCAGCTTCTCTCCTTGCAACCCTCAAGTTCTGACAGCAACTTACAGATGGAGAACACGGTTGTGGTCTGAGCAGGAAGAGCGTGGGCGCTGGCCCCCACTCAGTTCACACCCCTGCTCAGTCACCACTGCTGTGTGACCTGGGTCCTGCCGTGTAAGCTCTCTGTGCCTCCGTTTACCTGTTTGTAAGATGACACCTTCATAGGACTGCTGCCTGGGGAGGCAGTGTGCAAAAGTGCTCAGTCACAGAGAAGGCTTTGGGTCAGTGACGCCTGCTGTGGCTATTTTTTGCTCCTTTCCTCTGTCCCCCAGCTCTGGCTGTGACCCAGACAGACACACAACCCCATCAGCTCACCCCAGAGAAAGCTGCTTTTCCTTGCTCGCGGCTCCTTCTCTGAAGGCTCTGGCAGTGCCCGGGGCCAGAACAGCTTGCTCAGCGTGCTGTGTGGTTATGGCCCCAGCCCGCCCTTGGCAGGGAGTCCAGGTCTCTCTCACTGTCATCCCTGTGAGCAGCATCGGATGCACAGGCCCCGTATTGGGGGTTGGGGATGCCCTAGTGCCAGTCTCCATTTGCTGTAGACAATGGGAGTAACCCAGAGGTGCTCAGCACCCCAAGTGCCCAAACTGGAGAGTCTGTGGGTTGTCATCTCAGGCCCCTGAGAGTTGAGGTGGGGAGACCAAGGTCCCCACGGAGGGAGGGACTGCCCAAAGCCACACTGGAGGTTTAGCCCCTCAGCACCTCTCTGGTCCTGGCTGTGACATCTCAGGATTCCCGTGGCAGGGCAGGACCCCTGGCTCCCCACCCTGGGAAAGGGGCTTCCTCCCCTCAGGGACCCAGCAGCCTACACAGTGGAGGTGCTGCGCCCACCATTGTTGAATTAACGAGTGGGTTTTACGTGGCTCAGAAGTTCAAGGAGGCCGAGCTGGTGGCACACACCTGCAATCCCAGCGGCTTGGGAAGCTGAGGAAGGAGAATTGCAAGTTCAAAGCTAACCTGAGTAATTTAGCAAGGCTCTAAGCAGCTCAGCGAGACCCTGTCTCTAAATAAAATATAAAATGGGCTGGGGACGTAGCTCAGTGGTGAAGTGCCCCTGGGTTCAGTCCCCGGCCATTAAAAAAAAAAAAATTCAAGGAGGAATTGCTTGACCAATGTGACCATGTGACCAGCGTGGACAAGAGAAAGGGTTTCTGTCAGAGGGATGGGCTGGCTGCAAATTAATCGCTAAAAAATGTATTTAATAGAAGAAAAACACAAGGGACAGTTATCTTTTGAATCAGGGCGTGATGGATTGAGCCATCCTAAGGATTTGGCTCTAGCAAAGATGGAAGAGCCCGCCTTTCCTTTATTTGTAGCTGGTAAAAGGGGGACCGGGAGGAGCTTCTTCCATGAGAAGCAGGATGGGGTGGAGCTAAGGATGCCATTCTGCTCTAGCGGGTCACGTGGCACATCTAGGACATGCAGATTCTGGCGGTAAGCCACTGCGCGGAGCCACACGCTCCAGGCTCCAGGCAGAACCAAGCCTGGCTTTGTATGCTGGTCATGGATGGCGCCCGCAGGCCCCTACTCAGACTGAGCCCCCCAAATCACTTCCTTTTACGACTCTGCTTTCAAATTCATATTTCAATTCCTGAGCTGCTTCCAGGTCACGGGGCGATTTCCCACGGCTTAAGGGTCAACAATGCCCCGTCGTGGGGTGCAGCCCATCTGCATGTGATGCCAAGAGCAGAGTCCAGGGCCTGGAGAGGAGGCCGCGGAGTCTGCTCCCCAGACTCCCCAGGGAGGGGAGAACGCCCTTCCTGGGCTGGGGGACCCCTGCTGTGCTTGCCCACCGGCCCTCCACAGGGCGGGGTGGGGCTTCTGATCCTCACAGCTCCCCGCTTCCCCCTGCAGGAGTACGTCGCCTACAGCCACACGGGCCGCATCATCCCCGCCATCTGGTTCCGCTATGACCTCAGCCCCATCACGGTCAAGTACACGGAGCGACGGCAGCCGCTGTACAGGTTCATCACCACGGTGAGTAGCGCCGCCCCTGCCGAGGGCTCCTTCCTGGGCGGCCGCCCCTGTGTGCCTGAGACCGAGGAGCCTGCGAGGCTGCACCCCGGGACGTGGAGGGCGTCAGGGGTCCACACCAGAGGCCCTCCTCCTGGAGAACACTCTGCCTCCCGGCAGATCTCCATCCGGCTCCACCAGGGGCTGCTGGTTCTGCAGGGGTTTTGTTTGTTTATTTTTTATTTCCATGTTTATTTTTGTGGAAATTATTCTTAGCAGGGTTTATCCTTTCTGTGTAATTTTCTTTTCCTTTCTTTCTTTTCTTTTTTTTTTTTTTTTGGTGCTGGGGGCTCAGCCCCCCGTGACTCATTATCTGTGTCCCATCCCCACCCGTTTTTATATTTTATTTGGAGACGGGCTCTCACTGAGTTGCTTAGGGCCTCTAAGTTGCTGAGGCTGGCTTTGAACTGAGATCCTCCTGCCTCAGCCTCCCAAGCTGCTGAGGTTACAGGTGTGCGCCAGCGCCTGACTTCTGTGTAAATTATACTGTGAAAACTCAGACTGTTTTTTTTCATGTCATATTTCTGATTCTAGCTGCTCATGGGGTCAGGTTCCCCCGTCCCTTCCTGTTTCCGTGCCATTGCCTCTGCCCAGTCCAGTCTCCTGGGACAGCACAAGCTGTCGTTGGTTTTCTTATGTGCTGATTATTTCTAGTAAGCATACAGTTTCTGGCCTTCCATTCAAAAGGTCCTTCCGGACAGAACATGAGGTCAGTGACCTGCTTCAGACAAGAGGCTAGAGTCAGATGAGGAGGAAGAGATGGGCTGGTTATTCCCACCTCACAGATTTGGAAACTGAGGCCTAAAGGCAAATATGGCATGGAAGCCCCCCCTGTACCTCGTCAGATACATATATATATATGTGCATGAAAATATTTTTTTATTATTTTTTAAGAGGCAGCATCTCACTGTGTTCCCTAGGCTGGTCCTAAACTCTGGGCTCAAGTGACCCTCTTGTCCCAGCCTCCTGAGTAGCTGGGCCTGCAGGCACACAGTGCCGCGCCTGGCTTCATACATTTAATGAGGGTTCCGGATCAGGGTCCAGTCCTTGTGCTTTGGTTTTCTGCTGTGACTGGGTCTGTATTGGCAGGACTCTGGCAGAACCTGTGGAGCTGGCTCGCGGGGTACCAGGCTTCAGGCATGGCTGGGTCCAGCTCCAGTCGTTGACCGGAATAGATCGCTCTCCATCCTGTGATCTGCTTTCGTCCGTACTGGTTTCATTCTCAAATAGAATTGGCTAGCCAAAGGAAAAAAGCCTCTTCCCCAGTAATTTCAACCAGATCTCAGACGGAGAGTGCTTTCTTGGCTCAGCTCAGGACCTGACAGCCTTGGAGTTTGGAAAATGGAGTCCTCTGGTTGGCCAGCCAAGGTCTGGTCCCGCCCTCCAGCCAGCACCATTCAGACCACAAGGACACCCATTGTGAGGGATGGGGCTCCTCTGGAGAAAAGTCAGGGAGGGCAGGTCAGTCCTGGGAGGTAAAATGGTCAGAGGTCGGTCACAAGGTGTCGTCTCCTAACCTGTGACCTGGAGTCCTGATCCTTGCTCCTGCCACTTCCCAGGGGTCCTGGAGGGCGAAGCTCTTTGAAGATGCAGAAAGCTGGTGGGTCCCAGGGCGCCCTGACTGGGGCTCATGTAACTTCAGAACGGCTCTCTGCCCCACTTTGGCTGCGTAGCAATGACAGACCCTTGTTAAACGGCACCTGACGTAAAGTACAACACCACGTGCGGGGCCCGGGGAACGGGGTGTGGTGTTCTCTAGGAGTTGGAGAGACGAGATTCAGACCAACAAGTCCCAGGCGGCCCCTGCACACAGGTGACATGAAAAACCTGCCTCTCGCTGGAGATGGAGGTGTGAGGCAGGGCCCCATGTGCCACCAGTGCCAGGAGATTGTCCCACCACCCTGCAGGGACGTGCACAAGCCCTTGACCCCATCAGGAGACTTGAGAGCACATGATTTCCCTCCTAGCCCCTCAGGCTCACAGACCCCAGGTGGGTCTGGGTGCCCACAGGTCCTCCTGTTCTGCTCCAGGTGTGTACCCGGGTTAGGCCAGGTGCCGGGAGCTCGTGGTGTCCTGTGCATCCCTGCAGGCGGGGCCTGCCGCTCGGGGGCCCTGGGGCTGTAGCACCGACAGCCGGAGAAGCCTGCCCTGCCCACCGCTCACTGTGGGGCTGAGAGGGCTCCTCACACCCCCTCCCCATTCCTCACACACCGGCTGAGACGCTGGGCCTTCTGATCGCTCGGCAAACGGCTGAGAAGTGCAGCCACTTCATTTCCGCATTCCATGCCGCTGGGCCTGTGCCGGGCAGGGATGGCTGAATGGTCACGGCCCCTGCCCGAGCTCCAGGTGCAGGAGGGTGGGCGAGCCCCAGATTGCAGTGCCACACAGTGACATGGGGCCAAGGGGAGGCACCGATCCTGCTGGAGACCCCAGCACTGGCCTCAAGGGCAGGAGCGAGGGCCAGGGAAGGGGAGAGTATTCAGAGGCACCCCCCCCAGCGTCTCTCGGAGACCTTTCTGTCCCTTTCACGTTGACAGACTCCCCACAGGGTCGAGGTGAGCCACTGACCTTCCAAGAGCTGGTCTTTCCCCATGGCCACCTGGGAAGATCCTTCCTCATCCAGAGACAGACCCCTCCATGACTCCTGTCCCTCCTCCCCCAGCCGCCAGCCTGGCCCCACACCTGCACCCTCCACCTCCACTGGAGCGTGGGCCAGTGAAGCCTGGGCTGCCCCGGGCACCTCCTGACAGTGTCCGTTGGCCTGGTGGTCTCTGGAGGCCCCGGGCTGCCATCTTGGTTGCCAGAGCAACCACGGGGTCGGCCCTGCTGAGCCGGCCAGTGTCCCTGGCAGACGGCGTCATTGTGGAGCTTCAAAGGCGCCTGTCCCCAGGGAGCAGATGCTGGTTGACGTGTACGCACACGCGTGCTCCCCGGCGGGCAGGGAGAAAGCCACACCTGCTTTCCCCCCCTTTCTCCCTTTTCAAAGCCGACACTTGCGTGCGGAGCCTCCGGGTCCAAGTGGGGGGCCTCTGCAAATAGCCCCTTGGAGGGGCTGCTGATGGAGAGGGCTTAGGCCAGGGTGTCGTCATGTGGCGGCGGCAGGGCTGTGGGAACAGCTGTGGGTGGCTGGAATGAGGGGCAGGGCCCTGGGACGCGCTCCCTGGTACCGAGAGCCTGGCTGGTCTGGGCTGCCCCAGGCTCCTGCCTCGCTCCTTCCCGGCCCTCCTCCTCCCCAGCCTCCAGCCAGGCCGCCCCTGGCTCCTCTCCCTGGACCCCTGGCACGTGCTCACACCTGCACTCTGTCCCAGCAGGATATTCTGCCACCAAAGGAATGAAGAGATTGTGTTTGACGACAGGCAAGTGTCTCCCTCCCACACACACTTGTCCCCCGCCACCTGCTGTAGCCCCTTTTCTGAGATGGCCACAAGTGGTCTGTGCTGACAGATCGGAAGGCTCTGGAGGTGTCAGGTCTCCTGCTAGCGTGGTTTGGTTTATTCTGGGGGGAACACCCAGAAGTAGGAAAGTGCCAAATGGGCTGGTGTGGCTGTGACAGTTGGGGCCCACCAAAAAGTACAGATGCCACTCACGTGCTCCCTGGAATGGCACCCAGCACCTGGTGTTCCTGCAGAGCTGCGTGTGTTCAGGGCCGGGGACGGGGTTTTGCTGGAGTAAGCCCCCCACCCACATGCTCCTAGCACTTCTCGAAGGGAAGAGAGCCCACCAGGCTGTAGATCGCACTCCACGGTTGCCAGGTCACTGGCAACCAGCATTGGGCTGGCCTGGACACCGGTGCCCACGGATACCCGAGCCAGCTGCTTGAAGAAGTAGCTGTCAAGTGCCCATATTAATCACCTACTGTGCTGGGCGCGGTGGCACACGCCTATAATCCCAGCACTTGGGAGGCTGAGTCAGGAGTATCGCAAGTTCAAAGCCAGCCTCAGTACCTTAGCAAGGCCCTAAGCAACTCAGTGAGACCCTGTCTCTAAATACAATACAAAATAGGGCTGGGGTGTGGCTCAGTGGTGGAGTGCCCCTGAGTTCAATCCCCAGTACCAAAAAATAATAAAAATAAAATAAAATAAATAAACACCTACTGTATGCAGGTGGTTTTACAAGATCCCTTTAGCCTCCCAGCCACCCTCTGGGAAGATGATGCTATCCATGTTTCACATGATTTCAGCTGAAGCTCAGAGGGGGCAGGGGCACATCCAGGGTCTCCATGAGAAGAAGCTGCTGTCCGCTGGAGGCTGGTTGGCTTCGGTCTGCCAGTTCTCCTTCCCTGGTGTCTTTGCTGCTTCTCTCTGGGTTTCTATGTGTACTTGCCAGGAATAAAAGGTAGTGGGAAGGGGAGCCAGCAAGGAGCAGCGGCCTTAAGAACCGACCAGACCGACTTAGAACCAAGAAGGAGGCCTGGGGAGCCGCCAGTGGGAGAGCATATGCCCAGCCATTGCCAGGCCCTGGTTCTCTCTCTCTCTCTCTCTCTCTCTCTCTCACACACACACACACACACACACACACACACACACGAGAATAACAAGGTGCTGGTCACCAAGGTGTGGCAGTTGAGAGAAGACCACGCTGACACTGAAACAGGGCACAGCCTCCACTCTGTCCTCTGCCTGTGTCCCTGTCCCCAGACCCTGAGCACCAGGAAGCTGATCTCAGCGCTCCCTGCTCTCCAGGCCTGGCACGGTGCAGGCAGAGTGTGAAGAGGATATGCTGGCCCTTCCTCTCCAGGGTGGTGTGTGCCGTCTGAGTACAGAACCCAGAGTGGAGCCCGCCGACTCGGCTTCAGCTGGCACAGTCTTTGGTTTGGGTCCAGCTGGGGCCTCTGAGCTAAGCCAGATCTCGCTGCAGGTGTGAACTGGGTGCGGGCTGATCCAGCTGGGCCTGGACACAGAATCGGAGCCCCATCCCCCCGCCCCGCGCGGCTTTTCTAGGCCGGGTTCCGAGGGGTAAGGAGAATGTAAGGCAGAGTGGGCTCCATCGTACAGACAAGGCTCATTTATAAAGTTCTGCCACTTTTTATTTCATAAGCTGCAGGTGGGGTCCCTTATTTCAGGATATTTGATATGCAAACCTCTATCTTACAGAAAACGAAGCCCTCCATATGGGGGAGAGGCACTAGGGGGTCTGCGTGGGAGTGAGGCCAGCACTCCTGGCACCTCCCACACCCGGAGCTGATGGCCTGGATCTGCTTTGGTAGTTCTGTGACCCTGGACAAGCTGGTCCTTCTCTGGCCTCTGTCTCCTCATCTGTGAGGTGGGGGCGCCCAGCAGTTGCAAGGACTGAATCAGGAGGCCAGGAGAGGGGCCGTCGAGGCCCAGCACACAGGGGTGCTCCTCCGAGGAGTTCGGAGGAGGGGTGGGTGTTTTGCAACAGAAGCCATTATAAAAGCGGCAGGGAGGGGACCCCACTGTCCCCATTGGGCTAGAGGTGAAGGCAAGGGGTCTGGCAGGGTGACATGAGTGGGTGGAGTCCCCCCACCAGCCCTCCAGCAGCCTTCCTTCCATGACAGTCCCACCCCGCCCGGACTTGGTGCTCTCATCCGAGGCTCCAGCCAGTCTGCCGCCGCGGCATCTAATGGGACTCGCTTCATTATTTCCTCAGACTGCCTTTTCCGCAGGCTTTGGAAGCCACTCTGACTGCTCTGCTGAGAACCGGGATGAGCGATTCCTGGCACTTAGGCCACACCCCAGCTGGATGGCAGTCCCTCGGTGCCAATGGCAGACCCCGTTTCACAGATGGGGGAAACTGAGGCTCAGGGACCCCAACCTGGCCTTCCAGCGGGGTCAGAGCGCGGGCTGCAGGAAGGTGGGCCCGCGCCACCCTCCCTCGGGACAGGCCAGGGTTCTTCCCTCGGGAGGGGAGGGTCTTGGGAAGGTGTCTGCCGGGGGAGAAGCACGGGCATGCGGGTCCCGGCCTGTGGCTGGATACGTCCTCCCTGCGGCAAGGAACTGAGCATCGTCATCGCAACGAACACGCTCAGCTTTTCAAGCGAGGCCCGTGCAACTCCAAGATGGGGCGCCCGCAGCACCAGCCGGCCTGGCTGCACCCGGGCCCGGAGCCCAGGGAGCAGGAAGAGGAAGCCACTGGGCTAGAACCAAGGGCACATGGCCGACTCCGGGTGGACGCCCTACGTGACTCCTCCCGCAGTCACAGGGCCTTGATGGCCACACTTTTGTCCCTGGCAGAAGTGGCTCTTCTGGCTCAACAGCCCCGCTTGTCCCCTGCCGTGGGGCCAAGTGGAGAGGGCAGCGTAGCCGGGAGGGCTGAGAGAGCCGCGGGGGGCGCTCCCTCTAGCCCTGGCCCTGAGAGGCACAGGAGTGGGAAGCACACAGGCCCCTGGGTGAGGGGGGCCAGGCCGGCCACCCTGGGACAGCCCAGCACCCACAGGCCGGGCCGGACTCCCAGGCTCAGGGTCTGGCTGCACCCAGATAGGTGGGCAGAGGGTCCTCCTGTCTGCCTGTCCTGAGTCCCCATCAACCGCCTTGGCCTCAGCACAGCCCCCCAGCTCAGCCAGCTCCTCAGCCAGTGAGAGAGTCATGCTGCCCCGTCCTCCAGAGCCACCATCCCTTCATCTGCTCGCTCTCTCCAACTGTCATGGCCCCTCCTGCTCCCTCCGCTTCACTTCCAGAGCATCCCAAGCACTTGCCTCCGTGCGTCTCTCCTGGGGCTCTCAGGGAACAGGAATTGAAGTAATAGGTCTGACGTAGGGGGCTGTGAGGCTGGGAACAACCTCTGGCCCTGGGGGGCTTCTTCATCACTGACCCCAGAGGGGGTGGGATGTGCAGTCTGGCCCCCTCGCCCCCTGGGGCCTTGGCTTGCCTGAGCATGGGGCATGCCCTGAATTTTGTGTCCTGTCCTTCCATGAATTGACCTGTCCTCTGCTTAAAGTGCCAGGAAGAGAATGGAAATTGACACCCAGGGGCCTCCCTGGAAAATAAGTGGTATTTTACCCATTTTTATGATTCAAGTGGGTCTCGGGAAGTTTAGAAAATGCCAGATCTTAGCACTGAGGCTGCAGCCTGCTGCTCAGCCCGCTGGTACTGGTACTTGGGAGGTACTGAGCACCTCCCAAGTGTTGGGCGCTCCCAAGGTGTTTTCTGCAGAGTGACTTTCTAGCTTTAAAGATGGTAGCTGGGTGGGTGGTGCATGCCTGTAATCCCAGCGGTTCTGTAGGCTGAGGCAGGAGGATCGCAAGTTCGAGGCCAGTGTTAGCAACTCAGTGAGGCCCTAAGCAATTTAATGAGACCCTGACTCAAAACAAAAACTAAAAAGGACTGGGGATGTGGCTCCGTGGTTAAAGAGCCCTGGGTTCAATCCCCAGCACCAAAACTGAAAAAAGAAACAAACAAAACAAAAAGCTGAGGCTCAGAGTTAAAGTGGCATCCATGACTCAGCCCCCAGAGGCTGAGTTCTCGAGGTCCCTGCTGGGCTGCCCAGTCCTTGCCTCACCCTCACCCTCTGCACCTTGAGAAAGGCCCGTTCTCCTGGCTCCTCTGCATGTGGAAGGGCAGCAGACTGGGGACTGAGGGTCGTGGGGGTGACTGCGCCACTGCACTTCTGCCCATGGGGGGATCCCACCCCATCCTGCAGGCCAGGGAGATGCCAAGTCGCCACCTCCCCTGGCCAGCACTGCCCCCAGCCCCTCTCAAGCCTCAGCACCAGGCCTGGAGGTTCATTTCCTCCCAGGTCAGCTGAGGCAGCATGCGCTGGGGCCTGCTGCCCGGCCACCCCCGTGGTGCTCTGCTCCGTGGCATGCGTAGCCTCACGGAAGAGCGTAGCCATGACTGACCAGGTGCACTCACACCTGGTGCCGGGGCTTCTGTGTCCTCCTGTTTGTCAGCTTCGGGGAGCCGCAGGGCCCAGGAGGCTCCCAGAGCCCTCTCCCCGAGACCCTGCTTCCCCCCATGCAGGCCACTCGCTGCCTACGCATGTGAACGTGGTGGCCGGGCAGGTGAAGCCCAGAATGCTCGAGCCCCTCTGTCCACGGCTTCCTTTGCTGTGGTTTCTGTCCCCACAGATTGCCGCAGTCCAAAAACACTCAGAGGAAATATTCAGACATAAACAGTTTTTCAATAACTTTTACCTTAGCATATTAGCTTGTTCTGTTATTATTATTTATTGTTAACCTCTGGAAGTGCCTAGTTTATAAATTGAACTCATAGATATGAATATATAGGGAAAAAAAAACAGTATGTTTAGGGTTTGGTACCGTCCGTGGCTTCAGACACCCACGGGGGCCTTGGCCCATGTCCCCAAGGATGAGGGAAGTGCGGTAGTGAGAGCAGGGCCTCAGCAGCCTGGGCCAGGCCTCCAGAGTCTCCGCTGGGAGGAAACCCCTGGAATGTGCCAGGATCCCCCCGCCTCCCACCTCCTTGGTTGCCCAGGGACCAGCCCTTGTCACAGAAGCAGGACCCTGGGGACTTTGCTCAGTGGTGACATCCGTGGCTACCCAGGGAGCTCATGGCAGGGTCCCCCTTAGCCTTCAGGCTGGTGGGGCCAGGTGCTTGGCAGCCCCCGTGGTCCCAGGGCCTCAGTTTCCCCAGGCCGGATTGCAGTGCACGTGCTGCAGCCCTCTGCTCAGCAGCCCCGTGGAAGGAGGCGTCCGAGCGGGTGCCGGGTGTGTGAGTCATGGGCACTTGGGCTCCAAATGTGTAGATGAATGCAGATGGGGGGGGGGCGGCGCGTGGTTATTTTTTGCTTTTTTCTCCATTGCACTTAAGTCACATTTTCCTATCCTCTGATCCAAGCTCTAAAAGCATTTTGTGGTATAAAATCTCCCAACATCTGATCCACTCCACCGAAATAAAACCAGCTCCCCTGCCGTCACCTTCCCCTAAGAGAGCTCCTGCGTCATGCTCCCGGGCTGGCGGGGAGCGGCCTTGCTCCTTTAGAGACACTTCAGCACAATCCCCCTGCTTCCCCAGCCTCTTCACTCCCCGGGGGCTGCTCCAGTTTCCTGGGGCTGTTATTCCTGGAATGCCAGCTGCCCCACTTACCCGCCATCCACACAGACCTCATCTCTCTGTCTTGGGCCTTGTAAGCCTCTGCTTAGCTTAGCTCACCTCACAGAAATAGCACTTAAAAAATAAACACCGGCTCAATTCGCTCTTCCCTCTCGCTGCTGCCGGCTCCTGGCCTCCCCTCCTTGGCACCAACGGATGGATCTGTTAAGTGCTGCCGTCTTGCTGTCTTTTGGATCCCTGCAGGGTTGCGTGTCAGTCACTGGCTGTCCACCCTCAGTGCCCAAGAGAGACTCAAAGGTTGCCTTCTTCTGAGACCTATGGTCATTCAAACGTCCTTAAACATGACATGGGGAAAAAGTGGGACTTGGGAGGCAGACAGACACGCTGTGTGACCTTGAACAAGCTGCTTCCCTCCCTGAGCCCCAGGAGTACAGCAGTACAGAGCCCCTCCCTCAGGGCCCCTGCTGCCCTCCAGGTGGATGGGTGGCACTGGTCCTTCTGAATGGCATGAAGTAGAGGCTGAAGACATGTAAAATTTTATTGCAAGCCAGATGTGGTGGTGCAAACCTGTAATCCAGCTACTGGGGAGGCTGAGGCAGGAGGATCTCAAGTTCACGGCCAGCCTGAGAATGCTGGAGAGACAGTGTCTCAAGGTGGAAAGGACTGGGGTGTGGCTCGGGGGTGAAGAGCCCCTGGTCCAGCCCCAGTGCCTGCAGACCTTCTGTGACCTTCCACCTTCCGTCATCTGTGTCTCAGTTCTGTTATGAGAAAGCAATTTTTAGACCATGAAATTAGCAACTGGGCTGTAGATGGTAGAAGGTGTGTTTTGCACCCACAGATGCTCCTCAACTCATGGTGGGGTCATGTCCCAGTAAACCCACTGTAAGTTGAAAATATCAAATAAAAAATGCAGTTAATAGTCGGGTCTAGTAGTGCATACCTGTAATCCTAGTGACTCGGGAGGCTGAGGCAGGAGGATTGCAAGCTTAAGGCCAGCCTGGGCAACTTAGCAAGACCCTATCTCAAAATACAAAAATAGAAAGGGCTGGGGATGCAGCTCAGTGGTAGAGAGCCTCTGGGTTCACTCCGCAGTATCAAAAAGAAAACAGTTATGCTTACACCCGTAACCCGCCCAACCCCGGAGCAGCCAGCCTCCCTCAAACACGCTAGAGGCCCCATAAGCTGAGGCGGGCAGCCGCTTCTCACAGGCTGTTTTGCACCGAAGCGCTGGGCTGTCTCGTGGAACTCCCGCGGACGGCGCTGAAGGGCTCAGTAGAACTGCTGCCTGGGCACGTGCACGCCACGGTGAGGTCCGGCCACCCTGAGCTGTCGTCAGGGACAGAGTCCTGTTCCAGCCAGGTGGGGCATTGTGTGTCTGAGATGTGAGACGTGTCACCTGGAGCACAGGCTCCCGCACCTTGAACCCCAGCCCAGGCGCTTACAGGGGCATTGAACAGGTGCACCAGGGTCTCTGCTACCCAGGTGCCCTGCGGGTCCACTGAGGTCCTGGGCCTGCCTGGCACGGAGAAGGGCCTGTCAGCAGCGCTGCTCTGCTGTGGTCTTCACGGTGCCCGGGCGAGTTAGGAAGCACCGACCCACGGGCTGCGCGTCCATCTGCCCCTCTGTCTACCTCTGCTCTCGATCTGGGGATGTTGGACCTCCAGGGGACTTTCAGCAATATTTGGAGACATTTTGCTTGTCATGACAAGGGGGAGCAGGTGGTCTGGGCGCTGCCCGCGTTGAGGCCAGGGATGCTGCCGAACCCCCTCCAGTGCAGGGACAGCCCCCGCGGTGATGCGGTCTGTAGCAGGCTCAGGGGCTGTGAGCAGCTGTGTCCTGGGGCCAGCTCTCCGGGACCCTCAGAGGCCTCTGTCCCCTGCAGTTCCTGCCTTGGCCTGACTTGCTGGGGTGGTGGTTTGTCAAGGAGTCCCCACCGAGATGTCGCAGGCTTCCAGAGTGTGAGGTGTTTCCCCCGTGTACCCAGGCGGGCCCGGGCCACAGCACAGTCCTGTCGCAGACCCAGGCTGGGGTCCCAGGACTGCCACGTCCTGGCTGGGCCAGAGCTCGGGCCAGTGGCACTGCCTTTCAGACCTGCCGTCCTTCATGTGAAACTGAGATCAGAACCAGTCACCGCGAGCAGCCATGCGGAGCACAGGCTCCCAGTGCAGACGTCCCTGTGTTCCAGTCACTGCTCTGCTACTTGGTGAACTTGGAAGTGACCTGGCTGATCCTTGGTTTCCTCGCCTGATAATTCCTCACAAAAGGGTCCTGTGGGAATGAAGGGAGCTGATGGTGGCGGTCACTGCCTTCGTGGCTGGTATTAAACACGTCATCTGACAAGTAGTTTCCTCGGAGCCCCCCGAGCTCTGGGCCCTGTTGGCGTGCACACAGCAAGCGTGAGTGTCCCAGGCCGCGTGTGCAGAGTGGGCCTGGTCTGGCTCCCTCCAGTGCTGGCCTCTGACACGCAGCCCTCTCTTTCAGATCTGTGCCATCATCGGCGGGACCTTCACGGTGGCTGGCATTCTGGACTCCTGCATCTTCACAGCCTCGGAGGCCTGGAAGAAGATCCAGCTGGGCAAGATGCATTGACCCGCCAGGCCCACAGCCTGCCCGCCTCCCTCGCCCCAGCTCCCGCGGCCCCCCGACCGGGTCTGGCTGCACCCAGCGTGTGCGTGGGGTGGGGAGGTGGGCGAGGCTGCAGGTCCGCAGCTACCTCTCTCCCCGGGTTTAACTCTAGGGAAATCACACTGCCTACAGTTGTGGTGTCCTTTCCCGGGGAGCCAAGACCAGGGCCAGGCCAGGGGATGCTCCAGCGATGCTGGGATCCCCTCCTGGAGGGCTGTGGTCCCTTGCCTCTTAGGGAACAGTCCAGCATCCCAGCTGGCCAGCTGCCATCCCAGCTTTGACAATCTTGCAGCCCTGCCAACTGGACACACTAATACCTGGTATCTCTCCTGGGCAGCCATTCTGGGCTCTCAGCTTTGGGACCAGCCTGCCCAAAGGTCCTCCCACCTGGCACCACCCACCCAGAATGGTACTTCCCAGGAAAGCTGCTGGAGCTGGACCTCCCGCTTCTGCCCGCTCCCTGCCTGCCCCACTTGAGCCCAGGCCTCAGGTCCTCATCCCCACCCCAACCTGTTCTTCCAAGAAGCAGATGCGGGTTGCTTGGCAACAGTGGTGGGTCTCAGGTCTGCCACTGTCACCAGGCAGGTCGCAGGTCACCTTCCACTCTTGTTCTCGTCCCTTAGAACCTCCCACCGCTGTGCCTCAGCCTCTGTGCTGTGTGGCAAGGGCATTTCTTGGTGGAGGGGCTGGTTCCCCATGCCGGGCATCCCCACTGCTCTGCTGGAATCTGCAATGGTGGGGTGGGGTCTTGTGACTGGAAGTGGCCCTTGGGGAGCAGATGACATGGTTTGTACATTTATGTCCAGACAGCAGCATCCTTCCCTGCAACCCTCAAACGAGGACGTCTTGGCCTCTCCCAGGCAACCACCTCTGGTCCCAAGGCCTTAGCTGGGGGAGCAAAGCAAACCAGCCCTTCTCTGCCCTTTAGGCCTCCACATCTGGGGCTCCCCGGGGTCCGGGTACTTGGGCCTCTTCAGCCCAGTTTGGGCCTGCTTGCCATCGGCTGCCCACACCCCAACATGTTCCTAGCCCCTGGGGTTGCCCAGTGTCCCTCCACTTGCTCCTGCGGTGGGTCCCTACCCTGTGCTCCCCTCGTCCTTCCCTTCGGGTCCTGAAAGGGAAGGCCAGTGGTCCCCACGTGAATTCCACCCAGGGAATCCCAGCCATGCTCAAGGCCCAGAGAGCGTGGCCTTTTCCCGTTTCTATGGAGATTGTTTGCATACTTTTGTAATGAAGGGGGAGTTTCCAGTAGACGGATTTTTAAAATTATCTATATGGATAGCTCGAGTCTCTGCCATTTGTGATTTTTGGCTCTGAATTCCAATGAGCGAAGTTTCCCCTTTTGCGTCTGAGTTGACTGCAGTGCGTGTGAGCTGCCTTTGGTTATTTCTGTCGTCCGCGGCCACTTGGGTTGATTTTTTCTTTTCTTTTTTTTTTTTTTTACATTCCATTCCCAGTTACGGAAAGGAACGGAATCCCTTCGGGGTGCGAATTCGTGTGCCCCATTGAGGACGCAGGGCGGCGGGGTGGGGGAGAGGCGTGGCATGCTCATGAGCTGAAATCCCACTTTTATGCATTTTTAAAAAACCTCTGAGGACATAGGGATGTCAGTTTCCTATGGAAGGTCAGTTTCCTCCGACATGTTATTCTTATAAACAAAATCTCAAGGGAAAAAAAAATGTTTTCTTTCCCCCCTCATAGGGTTCAAATAGATTATTAAAAGGCTGATTTTCAGAAGTATTGCTGTGGAATTCTTCTTTAAAAAAAAAACAAAACCCAACGTACTTTTAGTTGTAGACGGACGGACACAGTACCTTTGTTTTATTTATTGACTCTCCTGGGTGCCAGGATGGAACCCAGTGCTCACCTGAGCTGGGCAAGGGCTTCCCACTCAGCCCCCCAGCCCTGCTGTGAGATTCTTTCTGCCTTGTGGCTGGGCAGCCCGAGCCTTGAAGCAGTCAGAAAGGCCAAAAAGATCTTTCCTGGAAGCAAAAGAATCATGTAGAAGACAGGGACCGCTTGCCTTGGAGAATTTCCTGTCCTCTCTGCCCTGGCCTTCCTGTGCCTATAGAGGGGGCTTGGAGAACTCTGGAAAGGGGGCTCGTTGTGATCATGTCTGGCCCCTGGCACCCCAGCTCTATGTCCTGATTAATGAGGAGATCACAGTGTCATTGAGGGTTCGCAGGCCAGCCAGCCCTGCTGTCAGACACCTAGACCTGACACTTGGAGGACCCAAGTTATGTTTGTTTGTCTCCCACCAGGACTTACGCACTCGGTCCTCTTTCTTCTGGCCTTCAGGCAAGTGCTCGGCCCCAAGTTACACCGCCCACTAGCTCCTCTTTTGCACAGCTAAACATTGCAGTATGTTCTGTGTTGGGTGTTCCTCGGCAGGACAGTAAAATAGACAATACGCCTGTAATCCCAGCCACTCAGGAGGCTGAGACAGGAGGATCAGGAGTTCAAAGCCAGCCTCAGCAACTTAGCGAGGCCCTAAGCAATTCAGGGAGACCCTGTCTCTAAATAAAATATAAAAGAGGGCTGGGGATGTGGCTCAGGACCCATGGGATCAATCCGTGGAACAACAACAACAAAAAGACAATCTTAAGAGGACAGAGGGGGGAAAAGGATCTGGAAGGTAAAGATCTCTGGGAAGAAGCCACTCCTTTATTCCTGCAGAATGCTCCTGAATCTGCTGCGTTCTCTAGCAGGTCCTGCTCTCCAGGCCTCTGGAGACTCGTCAGAACAGCGCTAACATGCATGAACATTGTAGGGACAACTCGGGTTTCAAGAAACACCAGGGGGACAATCGGTGTGCAGTAAATGCCTTCAAACCCTCCCTCGCTGTTTCTTCTGCACCATCTGATACTTGAGTTGTTGTGACACCCAAAGCTGGTGGGCAGCCTAGCACGCCCACCCACCGTCAGCTACGTGTGTTCCCAGACCCGTGGGTGCTGCTGTGTGCTCCATCTGTCACGGCGTGATTCACGAGATCCCAAAAGTCAGTGAAATATGATGGAGGGGCTGGGGACATAGCTCAGTTGGTAGAGTGCTTGCCTGTCAAGCAAAGGCCCTGGGATCAATCCCCAGCACCACAAATAAATAAATAAATAAATAAATAAATAAAATGATTGAAAAGGAGCCTAGTGAAACTGAGTTGAGTGCTCCGAAGAGACTGGATGAAGGTGAGTTTGTCACCCTCTGGTCCAAACGCCCCTAAGTCACATGTGAGCTGGACTGCGGTAAAGCACTTGGCGGTGAGAGTGCCCAAGGTCTCACTCCACCTTAGAGAACCCAAACCCTGGAACTCTCGTTCATGTGGACACCCGGTTTCTCCTGGGAAAATGAAGAACTATTGGAATTTCTTAAAGGGTGGGAAGATTGGTGAACATGTTTTAAGCCAACACCCAGCCTTGAAGGGATCACTGTCATTTTTATGATTTCTCTTTTCAATAAACTTTTCCAAATCTAACCACGTGTGGATCACAGTGGCCCAGTGAAGGAGTCTGAACCTGAATTACAGAGCAAACCATAGAAGGGTGGGAACTGGGGAGTCTGAACACAAAAGGCTTCTGGGAGGCATTGGTGGAGGGGGCGTCCCAGGGAGAGAGCCCTTCAGCCTGCGTTGCGGGGGTCGGGTCTTTTTATGTGTGTGGTGGTAGGAATTGAACCCAGGACCCTGTGCACAGGAGGCAAGCACTTTCCCAACTGAGCCATATCCCCAGCCCCTGCACTTAGGTTTTATTTCTATATGTCACACCATGATTTCTTTTCCTGCCTGCAACCATGTGGCGGCCCCTGGGGTCCTGATCCCTTCTTGAGAAACTGGTTTGGGGCTGCAGTGTCCTTCAGTGGTATAGCATGTGCTTCATGCTGGGTTCCAAAAACCAAAAGAAACTGGTTCCAATTCCAGAAGGTTCCTTAGCTAGCTGCCACAGCGGATAGACACGGGAGTCTAAGAACAGGAAAGGGGACAAGCAGGTAAGACAGCACTCAAGGATGCCACTCTCCAGCCCCAGCAGCTGCCACCTGCCAGTTCTGAGGTGGTGAGGTGCTGTGTTTCCCTCTCCCTCTGCCCTGGGGTGCTGCGGCACTCCGTAGGCGGTGACTTCTCCTTGGGCCTGCTGTTTCTTACAGGTGGGAGTTACTGCCTTTTTAGGAAGGAAGAAACAGAGAGGCTTATTAGCTTGTGCTGGTCACACAGCCATCAGGTTTAAAGATGGAATCCCAGTCCAGGTCTGCCTGACTCCAGGGTGATGGAGAATTGTGTGGTTCTGCCTCAGACGCAAGCTCCGACTTATGCCAAAAGGAAAACTGGAATGGGAGGGGGCTCAGCAGGAGGAGCTTCTTTTTCTTCCTTTAAAACATCCTGTGAAGAAAATCTACATTGCATGGGCAGGCGTGGCCTTCTAAAAATTTTGAAACCCTTAAATTGCAATTTTTTTTTTTTTTTTTGGTACTGGGGATTGAACCCAGGGGCACTCCACCCCTGAGCCACATCCCCAGCCCTATTTTGTATTTTATTTAGAGACAGGGTCTCACTGAGTTGCTTAGGGCCTCACTAAGTTGCTGAGGCTGGCTTTGAACTCGCGATCCTCCTGCCTCAGCCTCCCAGATGCTGGGATTACAGCGTGCGCCACCGTGCCCGGCTTAAATTGCGATTTTGTGTATGTGTATTCTGGGGTTGGCACCCAGTACCTCAGGCATGCTAGGCAAGTGCTCAGTGTCTGAGCTACATCCCCAGCCCTTAAAATGTGATGTAAATTATACAAATAATACATGTTCTTAAGCCCACTGTAGGAAAGAGAGAAAATAGTATAAAATTTAAAAAGGAAAAATTAAAATCATCCATAATGCCCCTGATCAGAGGTGATCATTGTAGAGATGCCTTTCTATAAACAAAATGGGGTCATCCTGTTCATATCACTTTGTAGTTTCCTTTTGTCTTCATTTAATACACATCCAGTATACCCAAACGACTTAAAAACAGCATACTACAGTGACACAGCCACATCCATGTCTATAGCAGCTCAACTCACAAAGGCCAAGCTATGGAAACAAGGGCTTAGGTGCCCTTTAACAGATGAATGGATAAAGAAAATGTGGAACATATACACAATGGAATATTACTCAGTCGTAAAGAAGAATGAAATTATGGCATTTGCCAGTAAATGGATGGAGCTGGAAACTATCATGCTAAGTGAAGTCAGCCAATCCCAAAAAAGCAAAGGCCAAATGTTCTCTTTGATTTGTGGATGCTAACCCAAAAGAGGGAGGTTGGGAGGGGAATAATAGAAATCCACTGGATTAGACAAAGGGAAACAAAGGGAAGGGAGGGGGAGGGAAAGAGGAAAGACAGTGGAATTAATTGATCATAACTTTCCTAGCCTGGTATTTGATACATGACCAGGGTGACTCCATATCATATACAACCACAAGAGTGGGATCCTAAATAGAATAAGTTATGCTCTGTGTATGTATAATCTGCCAAAATACATTCTACTGTCATGTATAACTAAAAAGAACAAATAAATTTTAAAAAATAGACATCTACCCAGGTCACTAAATATGGTATTCTCTCTCTCTCTCTCTCTCTCTCTCTCTCTCTCTCTCTCCCTCCCTCCCTCCCTCTCTCTCTCTACTAAATATGGTGTTCTATGTATCTATCTATCTATCTATCTATCTATCTATTTCTTTCTCTCTCCTCCTCCTCCCTCTCCTTCTATATGTGTGTGGTGCTGGGGATTGAACACAGGGCCTAGTATATGCTAGGCAATTGCTCTCCCCCAGCCCTATATCTTTTTGTTTTCTTTATTGTCCACAAGATATCAATAACCAGCCGGGTGCAGTGGCACATGCCTGTAATCCCAACAGCTCTGGAGGCTGAGGCAGGAGGATTGCAAGTTCAGTGTCAGTCACAGCAACTTAGCGAGGTCCTAAGCAATTTAGTGAGAACTCTCAAAACAAAAACTAAGAAGGGCTGGGTATATGGTTCAGTGAATAAGCGCCCTTAGGTTCAATCCCTGGAACAAATATATATTTTTTTATATATTGTATATATATGTATACATATATATAAATAGTCAATAACCATAATGAACATCTAATGGCAGATCATGTTCATCCTTTGCTCCCGTCTCACTCAGAGCCTCAGTTTTCTCACCTGTAGAGGGACGATTCAGAGGACTTTAGCAGATGAAATAAGGTCATGTTTGTAAACCTGCTGGCACTGTGCCTTACAGTGAATCTGCAACCTGTTAAGGCCAGCCATCTCCATTCATCCATTCAACAAATAATTTCCACCATTTGTTACCTTGTGTGCCAAGGGATCATGCAAACGGTCATTTAATCCTGACACCAAACCAATGAGATAAGTAGTATTGTCATTCCTGTTTTTCACACTAGGCAAGTGAGTGACCAAGAGGCTGATATCTCATCTGAAGCCACAGAGTCAGCACGCAGTGGCTATCCAAATCCCCAGAGATTCAGGTGCCAAGGCTCACGTGCTCCCCACTGTGCCTCTGAGAGAGGACACTGTCCACTGGGCATTCCCCTGTGCTGGTGCTGGGGCTTCCACACCAAGCCCTGTGCATGCTTCCCACAGTGGGCGGAAGTGAGGCAGGTCCTGCTACACCATTACTGGCCCAGCCTCGGGCTCTTATCATCCAGTGATGTCATTGCACCTGTTTTAATTTTACTGAGCTAGACAGCTGCTAAGGAAATGCCTCCCCTGCTCTGGTTGATCATGGATACTCCCTGACTATCTTGAGTTGCTAGGATCTATCCTCAGAGGGTCTCCCTTTGCTGGTGAGTCTCTGCGCTTCTTGGGAGCAGGAATCAGATCTCAGTCCTCCCCAGATCTCCGATCAAGCTGTACACCTGGCTCCATGTAGGAATCAAATAAACGGATAAGCAAAGGAATGAACGTGTGAGCAAATGAGTAGGTGAATGACAATAAATGAATGGGCCTTTCGGAGTCAGGGAGTGAAGGCCTGGACTGGTGGGGGCTGGGGGGTGCTAAGGGCTGCTCTGAGAAAAGACCCAGCCCCCGCTGCAGTGTTGCAAAGTCTCCCTTTCTTATGACTAGTGCCCAGGACCAGCCTCAGCGTGGCTATTCAACTCTGGGCAAGACTTCTTCCGTTCTGAATTTTAGGATCCCCATCTGTCAACGGAGCACTACGAACTCCTATCCGGCCTCTGGTACAAAGCAGGAGCTCAATGGTTATGGAGTGAAAGGATGCGTGGCAGGCTACAGATAAGGAACGAACACCTTGCACAGAGTGAGCCCCTTTGTCCCTAGCTTGGAAGTCAGGAGACGCTCTAACCCCTTTCCTCCCTCCCCGCTAATGCAGAGCCCAGGGAGGAGGCCTCCCACAAGGTGGGTGTCTCCTGTACAGTCTGAAGAGCCCTCGGCCAGCAGGTGATGAGGAGCTGAGCCCAGGAAGGACAGGGCGGGGCCCGGCGGGGTGGGGCGGGGCGGCGCGGGGCGGAGGACAGAGGCGGGCGGGGTGGAGCCAAGGAGAGGGGCGGGGCCGGGTGGGGCCGAGGACCGAGGTGGGCGGGGTGGGGCCCAGGGAGAGGGGCGGGG
>JAJEJO010002116.1:146449-237648 GCA_020662805.1 Glaucomys volans | reverse complement strand
GTGGGGCCCAGGGAGAGGGGCGGGGCCGGGCGGGCCGAGGACCGAGGGGGGCGGGGGGGGGGGGGGGGGAGGGGCGGGCCCGAGGACTGAGGTGGAGGGAGGGGCCAGAAGGGGGCAGCGCAAAGGCCGCGGAGTCCCACCAGCGGAAGCAGGTCCCTTCCATGGTTCTCACCGTGAAAAAAGGTGTGAGTTGCGCACTTCACGCCCGACTGCGTGGCACGGTGCACGGGTTAACAACAGATACAGAAAGCTCACAGTCGGCGTCAACAGGATGAATGATGGAAGTCTGAGTGTGAGAACTGCCTAAGCGTGAGGCCCACACGTAGGCCTCTGCTTTCGTTAGGAATCGTCTGATTGCAGTTGAGTGCTCTGTACCAGGCATCGTTCTAAACACTCTAAATGTGTTAACTCGCTTAAGCCTCATAACAACCGTACGGGGTGCCTACCAAGAGGAAACTTAAATTCTGGAATGTGCAAAGACAGTCTTCGAAGGTCCAGCAATAGGAACTTCGATCCATGTCTGGCTCTATAACCCCAACTCTTCTGAACAGGAATAAACAATGGGATAAATTTTGCAAAGCCAGGTGCTTGGTTCACAGTGATCCTCGAACATTGGTGCGCCTTAAAAATCTTTGGGAGAGGAGTGCCGGGCGCCACAGTTGCGCAGGCCTGTAATCCCAGCAGTTCAGGAGGCTGAAGGAGAATCGAAACTTCAAAGCCAGCCTCAGCAATTTAGCGAGGCCCTAAGCAACTTAGTAAGACCCTGTCTCAAAATAAAAAATAAAAAGGACTGAGGATGTGGCTCAGTAGCTAAGTACCCCTGGATTCAATCCCTGGTACAGAAAAAAATATCATGGGGAGGTGAGAGAGTGCTTGCTTTAAATTCATATTTTAGAGGCTGGATTGAGTGCATGCATGCTTACTTAATATGTGTAACACCATGAGTTCAATTCCCAGCACCAAAAAATAAATTCAGATTTGACCCCAACTTAACACTGTCTAGTTTTGTAGGATTGTGGTAAAGGCCTGAAATTTTGCATTTGAACAGGCTTCTTGGGGATTTTGAAAAAGCTTGCCTGCAGATGGCATTTGGATGGAGCATCATGGTGTTTAAAGCACATGAATAATATATAGTCAGTCCTCTGTACAGGACGTTTCCACATCCACTGACCCAACCAACCACAGATAGAAAATATTTAGAAAAAAATTTGTATCTGTACTGAACATGTGTGAATTTATTTTTATTGTCATTATTCCCTAAATGATTCAGTATAACAACTATTTACATGACATCCACATTGCATTAAGTGTTATAAGACATCTAGAGATGATTTCAAGCATATGGCAGGATGCGTATAGGCATTATACTTTGTGTGTGTGTTGGGGGGGGTACTGGGGCTTGAACCCAGGGTCCCTTCACCATTGAGCTACATCCCCAGCCCTTCTTCTTCTGAGACATGGTCTTGCTAAATTGCCCAGGCCAGCCGCCAACCTAACGATCTTCCTGCCTCAGTTTCCAGAATAGCTGGATTACAAGTGTGCAATGCTGCGCCTGGCAACTATTGGGACATTTTTTTAATAAGGGACTTGAACGTGCATGGATTTTGGTATTTGGGGGGGGGGTCTGGAACCAATCCCCAGGATACCGAGGACAGTTGTACAACATAAACCCAGATGACCTCCTCGGAGATAGGCAACAGGAGTAAAGAGTTTGGGATGGGTGAGAGATCCATGGGTGAGAGATTACTGACGAAGTACCCATTCGAAGAACATCAGAAAGAGGCTGGGATGTCCTCAGCGGTAGAGTAGGTCTTTAACATGCACGAGGACTTGGGTTCAATTTCCAGTACTCAAAAAAAAGAATCAATAAGCCCCTATTGCCGGCCCTAAAAAAAGCAGGTCTTTCTGCCCAGAAATCCAAATTCTTGGGGCTCCCCAGGTGGGTGGATCCAGGCGCTGCGATCCCACCCCAGGCCGCAAGGGGCGCCATCTGCTCCTCTCGGGGGAATGAGCCACTGGTATCTTTCTGCGCCTGCGCCGCGAAGAAACCTCACTTCCGGTCCTGCGCTCTCACACCTCGTCTCGCCGTGCCGCTAGGTGAGTAGAGGCTGGGGTTTTTCTCGGGTGCTGGAGCCCACCGCCCGGTTCGACCTGCGCCCCCAGCGTCGTGGGGCTGTGCCAGGTCTCTGCGCGGCCCTCCACCCCGCGCTCCCCGAGCCACGCCTCCCTCCCCGGCCGGTTCCCCGCCCGACCCCTGCGCCGAGGCCTGCGGCGCCTGGGTACCGAGTGACACCCGGACCGCTGGCGTCCCACTCTGCTCCCTGGTCACCGTCCCGCGGAGCCCTGGGCGGGAGGGGAGGCGTGCCTAGGGTGGGAAGGGGCACCTCCACCCCACTGAGCCCACCCTCCCGCTCTTTGCAGACGGTCACCATGAAGTTCAACCCCTTCGTGACCTCGGACCGAAGCAAAAACCGCAAACGCCACTTCAATGCCCCCTCGCACGTGCGCAGGAAGATCATGTCTTCCCCGCTTTCCAAGGAGCTGCGGCAGAAGTACAACGTCCGCTCCATGCCCATCCGCAAGGACGACGAGGTCCAGGTAGGGGCTCGTCCCCCCCGGGGTCATTACCAAGTGCAGGGCGCTGGGCCACCGCCTTTTCCGAGGACATCGTGTGTGCTTGGTCCTGCAGGACCAAGAAGTAAGTAGCGTGTCTGTAGATGTGCAGATCAGAGATGGGGTGCGCAGCCGCTGCAGAGTGCCTGCCCAGCTTCAGATATTCCGTCTGGGGAAAAGTCTGCTTTTCAGGTTGCCCAGTTCAGGCTTTTAGTTAATGAGTTGTTGTTCTGGGTGGTTCTTGAGCCAGTCTTTGAAGGGGAACGTGCTCCTCTAAAAGTGATGTTTTCATGCCTTTGAGTTTAGGGGAATTGATAGACAGGGATTTGTGGGAGCCAGGCATGTAATCTACTAGACATTGCAGGGAAATTGGAGAAGCCACAGCAAATCAGAGGTGAAAAACTATGAAAAAGTGTAGTCCATGTTGAAAGTGTAAGCCCACTGTTCTCTGTGAATGGAGCCCAGTATGTGAGGGTGAATGAAAAGAGTTGGGCTGGCTTCACCCCTGGGAGGACCATTTACTGCACACTTCCCAGGTATTGTTCTAGACACTAGCAGTGAACAAGACTGATGGAGCCTCTGTTCTCATGGAGCTCACATTTTAGAGCAGGGCTTCTCAGTCTCAGTACTGTGGACATCTGGGACCCAGTAATCGTGGGGAAATGCCGTGGGCTTTGTAGAATGCCTAGCAGCTTTCCCTGTTTTGTCACTGTGACAGCAAAAATACTTTAGATATGGACAATTGTCCCCTGGCAGACCCCAGTTGTCTCCCCCAGCTGAGAACCATTGATCAGAAATGAAGTGGGATGAAGTGAAGGGGTTTGATGTATTGTCTGAGATGTTGGGACTCTGAAGGTTGAGGGCTGTGTTGAGGCTGAGGCTGGCAGGGGTGAAATGGAACGAGGAATTCAGAGGGAGATCCAGGGTTGGGAGGTGGCTCAGTGGTAGGGCACTTGCTTAGCACATGTGAGGCCCTGGTTCGACCCGCAGTGCTGCAAAACAGAGCAAAACTTGGAGGCAAGATCAGGTTTCAACCTCTCCTCTCCTGGATCCTTCCCATCAGGAAGGAACAGGGGATTGCAAATGCCTGGAGGGGCCTGGTTGACAAATTAAGTAAGAAAAGTGGGATGATCAGGACACATGAATCTGAAAAGTTGATGCCTTGCTTGAAGGAGATGGTGTGTCTTCGACCATTGCAGCCTAGAGGAAATGCAGCCTCGGCGTTGTCAGAGTCTTTAGTTTTACAAGAGAACTGGAGAATTTGGATTCTCTTTGCCAGCCTTCTACTTCCTTCCAGTTTCTACTGTCTGTTGCCCAGTTCATAAATGAGCTCCTCAGAACAACTTTCTACAGTTCATCTCCCGTTCACTCTTGGATACTCTCTCGTCTCTTTTCTGTTCCTGCTGCTTTATACAAACTGCTTCTGACTGTGCCCACCTCTTAGTGTCTAAATCCAGTGGACACATCTTGCTCCCATCATACTTGACCCTTCCAGCAGCATGTGGTGGAGGTGGGCCACCTTAGCTGAAGACGTCTCTGGTTTCTTTGGCACTTCAGACTCAAGTTTGCTTCCAGCCTCTCAGACTCCTCTGCTGGTTAGTTTTCCTCTCCTGTGCCTGATTCTTGGGGTCCTCAGGGCCATGTCTGGTCTCTCTCTTCGTGCTCTGTATTCTCGCCTGGGTGTGTACGGTAACAGGTAACAGAATTGTAATGTCGTTCTGTAACAACTCCCTCTTTTACATGCCAGCCTGAATCAGTACAGATCTGATTGCTGAATATCTCTATTTAGATATCTTATAGACATTTCTAGTGTCGAACCGCAAAAAGGCCTTTTTTTAAGGTGGCACTGAGATTGAGCCCAGGGCTGCTCTGCAAGAGCTACATCCCCAGCACCCACTTATTTTTTTTCTTTTTTGAGATAGAGTCTCACTTAGTTGCCCAGGCTGGCCTAGAACTTGGAATTCTCCTGCCTCGGCCTCCCGAGTCACTGAGGTTGCAGGCATGGCCACCAGACCCAGCTACCATAAACCTTTAAGTTATCCTTAGCAACTTTATTTAACCCTGGTCTTTATGGAACCACCAAGTCCTACCTACAAAATAACTCTGGAATTTATTTCCAGTTTACTCTAAAAATGGGCTGAGGGTGCCCCTGAATTCAATCCCCAGTACCCCGGCCCTTAGAAAAATTGTTCACTGCAAGGCCCTGTGTGCTCCACGGCTGTCCTTCTCTGCAGCTCATCTCCTAAGCCCACCATGTCCTGCACTTCAACCATGATGGCATTTTCAGATCCTTAAATACCTCTTGATTTTTTTTTTTTTTCTCCCTCTGCCTGGAGTACTCTTCTCCCCTTTGCCTGGCTAACTCCTCGTTTCCATTCTTAAATGTCAGTTCTGGGTTACATATACACAGTGGAATATTAGCCATAAAGAAGAGTGAAATTATGGCATTTGCCCAAAAATAGTTGGAACTTGAGACCGCCATGATAAGTGAAAGAAGCCAATGTTCTCTGACATGTGAATGCTCACTTATAATAAGCTGGGCAGGGTTGTTTCACCCGATTGGATGGGGGGGTAGTGGAGGGAAAGGAGGGAGGATGGGAATGGGAGAGAGTGGAATGAATCAGACATAACTTTCATACATTCACATATGAATACATGACCAGTGAAACTCCACATCATGTACAACCACAAAAATGGGAGGTGATGCTCCATGTATGTATGATATGTCAAAATACATTCTACTGTCATGTTTAACTAAAAAGGACAAATTTTTCCACAGAGAATCCTCAGATACTTGAATCATTTTATAGCATTGCATCCTTTACTTTTCCTATATAAAAATGCACTTAAAATTGCATCTCTCTGGATGACTCCCACGTCCCTATTGCTGGCTCATGCAGCCTCAGCGTGTATCAAATTCATCACTAGAATATCCCCAGATGCTTCAAATTCAGCATGTTCCAAACTGAGCTGTTTTCCCTATAATCTGTTTCTGCATCTGTGCTCCTTTCCTCTGGGAAGGGCATAGCCTCCAAGTGTGTCCCGAGAACCTCTGGTCACATAGACTCAGGTTCACTTTTCAGTGAGGCACAGCTGTCCTCTCTCCACCCTGAAAATCACCCTGGAATGGAAGCTGAATAGTCTAGGTGGACAATTAGGAGCATCAGGACTTGTTCTCTGATGACTATCCTAGTCCAAGGAGTCTTGATGCTTCTTCAGATAAGTAAAGGGGAAAAGTAGGTGGAGAATTTCCAGCCCAGCTAGCGTAGCACAAAGCAGACTTATGCTGTAAAATAGCTGACGTTTCACTGCCACGACTGTTTTGCATAAAAGGTTGTGTACCTGGCCTTCAGGTTCCTGAAGATCAGCGTCCTCGTTTATGATGCCATGCGTTACAGTGGGGGTTCTCTTTTATGCTTTCTCATAGGTGGTGCGCGGACATTACAAAGGTCAGCAGATCGGCAAGGTAGTCCAGGTGTACAGAAAGAAGTACGTCATCTACATTGAGCGGGTGCAGCGGGAGAAGGCTAACGGCACAACCGTCCACGTGGGCATCCACCCCAGCAAGGTGTGTCCCCGACTGAGTGGGGGTGGGAGCCACTGAGTGTAGTGTTGCCACTAGTTATTGACACGTTGGTGCCGTCTGCGCGGGTGGCTGAGGTAAGGGCTTAGAGGCAGGCTGCTGGGCAGCTCGATCGGTTCGTTGGCTTAATGCTATCAGAATCCAGACTCTAGTCAGGCATGGTGACACACACCTGTGGTCCCAGTTATTCGGGAGGCTGAGGCAGGAGGATGCAGAGTTGAAGGTCAGCCTGTGCAACTTACTGAGACTCTGTCTCAAGATAAAACAAGGTAGATGTGTCTGGGGACTAGCTCAGTAGTAGAGCATCCCTGGGTTCAGTCCAGGTAACCCCCCAGAAGAGTGCAGACTCTTCTTGTCTGTTTTGCTGTCTGTGGTGGTGGCTCCGTCTTCAAGCTGGCGCCAAGAGGGCAGCAGTGCTCAGAATGGAACATTCTCCCTGGCCTTCCTTCCTGCTCAGGGGACACACGTTCTGCCTTTGCACTCTCGTCCTGTGCTGTGTTTCAGGGTCTGCTTTGCTTCCTGAGTTTCAGGTCCTCGAGGGCAGGGTGCCTAGGGTCTTGTTTATCCTTATGACCTCTGTATTGCCCAGTAGCTGGTGGGATACAGATTTCTTTAAAGCAATGCGTCTTGCCAGCCAATGGATAATGAACAAATTTTCCCGACCAAATGACATGTCACTCAATTATCTGAGTGGCCTCCTGAGGTCCTTAGGGGGTAGGAGTCTGATGAGCTGACAGAAGCTGAGCTGCTATTTATTGTCAAGGGAACCTCTGCTGCTCAGAGTGATGTTGGTTAAAGATGGTGCTGTGTGAGGTGGCGCATGCCTGTAATCCTAGCCACGCAGGAGGCTGAGGCAGGAGGATCACAATTTAGCAAGACTGTCTCAACATCTTATTTTAAAAAGGGTGGGGGGTGCAGCTCAGTGCTGGACCATAGAACCACCTGTGCAACGCGCTGGGGTCAGTCCCAGTACTACAGAGTAAATAAAACTGAAAATAAAGATGTTCGTTTTCTCATTTCTAACAGGTTGTTATCACCAGGCTAAAATTGGACAAAGATAGGAAAAAAATTCTTGAACGCAAAGCCAAGTCTCGGCAAGTTGGCAAAGAGAAAGGCAAATACAAGGAAGAACTCATTGAGAAGATGCAGGAGTGAGGGTAGCCCTCGCGCCACCACAGTTCAACTGGCACTGTCTGGTGTGTGCTTCTCTGGAATGTTCCATTTCCTCCTGTTTTGTTATGCATCTAGCTCTGTAAAGCTGCTTTTGTAATTTTTATTAATAATTTTTTGAATAAAAATTGGAACTAAAGGATATTTGCATCATGTGATAAGTTAAATCCATCTCACCAGTTCCCCTTTGCCGGTCTCCATGTTTAGCCTGCAGTGGTGGGTTAAGAGAGCCCGCCTCTGCCTGGTTTCTCCTGTGGTGGAGTGGGCAGGGCAGGACAGGGCACTGGGCCCAGGGGCAGGGTTTGAGACTGACAGATGCTCTCTGGCCTACTGACTCCTATTCCCCAGCTCCCTCCATCATACCTCAGCCAAACCAAGCCTCTCGCAGCTCGGGACCAGACTCCTTTTCCCAAGTACCTTCTCCATGTAACTGAAAGGCCTCTCAATCAGAAACTAGCCACCTGTGGGCAAGACTTGACTCAGATTTCATTCATCCTATGTTTTTATAGTTTTTACATTTTTCCAACTTTTAAGATGCAAGGGACTCCACAGAACCACCTGAGTAACCTGGCTGTGCAGGGCCCTGTTCTGCATTGCTCAGGGCCGAGGAGCTGAGGGGCTGACCCCTCCCTCAGTTGCGGTCTTCACTTGCCTGACCCCTTTGGCATCTGAGATTTAGCCCCAAGATCCACCTAAATTCTCCCCTATGCCAGCGAAAAATAAGTGTTGTTCAAAGTGCATCAAACAGTATGTGTGTGTTGCTGGAGAGCAAACCCAGGGCCTTGTGCCTAATCGGCAAGCACTACTGCTGAGCTCCACCTCCAGCCATTTTCACAATCCTCCGTTCCCTATTTACACAGAAGTCACAAATGCTTATCCTTACTGTCCTGGAAATGGAAGCAGGAGCCCACCAGATTGGCCTGATTTTGAGTGGTGCTGCTTGCTTACATTAGTCCTACCTCTTGCCCAGAGACCCCATATTGCAGTGGGTCTCAAGAGGTTTGTGCACGTGTTTCATATGGACTTTGTGTTATTCTTTTGATGTTTGGAAAACAAGACTAGGATGCACGGAAATCATGCAGAACTCACTCGGTGGAGCTGATTTTCCGCACGCTGACTCTACGTCAAGGGCTATGAGGAATAGGTCAGCCAATACATTCTGAGGTTTGTATTTTCTAATTTGAGTTTTGTCTTTATTCTCAATGCACATGTTCTGGGACTCCCAAGAGTTGCATAAAATGGCTGGAGATACAGCTCAGCAGTTTCCTGCCTGCCTAGCATACATGAGGCTTTGGGTTCAATCCCCAGTGCTGCTAAAAAAAGATGCATAAAAGTCAGATTTTTGTACTAGATCAAACTCAACAGATCTTCACTATATTCTAACACCTGATCCAAGGCCGAGGCTCCAACCATTGTATACATTTAAATTATGACATCTAGGAATTGGATTTGGCTTGTTTTCAGCAACTGTTCCAATACAAATGATAATTACAGGTTTGGGGCTGTCATCCTCCCCTCCCAAGAGGAATCCAGACCACACCAGGCTGCTAATACAGAGCCAGGAGCCTCCTGGAGCACGGATCAGTGAGAGTGGGAACTCGGGCTGGTACCTCTGCAGAGTGCCTGCCTAGCATTCATATAACTACATGGGTTTGATCCCTGTCCTACCAAAAAAATTAAAGGAGCTCAACCTCAACCACTTCTAACCCTTACTCTGCCAGTTCTTAATGTATGACCTTGAGCAAAGTGCTTAACCTCTCTAGGCCTCAGTTTTGTCACTGGTGAAATGGATGTAAACCTGTACCTACTGCATGGTGTTGCCAGGCGTAAGCGAGACACTGAGAATAAAGCACAGCGCTCGGGAGGTTTGACCATCATGGTTTAGGAGAGCGGTAGTGGGTTTGTTCACAGGAACACAGGAAAGGTTTCTCAAGGGCCTTCAGACAAATGCTGGCCCTAGAAAGGAGGGTTTAAGGGCAGCATGAGGTGATCTGGAGGCTGAGCAAAGAAGGACTGAGAATGCTGCGTGGGGGACCTGCCTCTGGAGTGGCTGCCCTGGGCTGCCTGCCTGTTAGCTGGGAAGAATGAATGAAGCGTTTCCTGCAAACCTTTTCCTCAATCCTGCAGATGTCCATTGCCTTGAGCGAGTCCCTCTGTGCTTCGCTGGAAAGCCTCTGGACTTTTTAAGCTGCAGACGATCGCTTCTGAATGTTGCTTTCATATCCCACTCAGGCGTGAGACACTCAGCCACAGAGCTGATGTGAGTTGGGTCGGCAAGTGATTGAATCTTCTAGGAACCAGACTGAACACTACCCAAGTTCCACCACCCCCAGCCAACCCTGCAGCTGAGCAGATTCCCATCTGGGGTAGACCTGGATCTCTGTTCATTATTGTTTTATTTTACTTATTTAATTAGTAAATTAGTTACTGGGGATGGAATCCAGAAGTGCTATACACTGAGCTACATCCCCAGCCTCTGTGTGTATGTGTGTGAGAGAGAGAGAGAGAGAGTCTGCCTACGATGCCCAGGCTGACCTCCAATTTATTGAAAGAAAAGAACTTATGAATTTATAGTCCTCCTACCTCAGTCTCCCGAGTAACTGTGACTGTCACTTTGTCACGAGGAGATCTCTTAGAGGCAGAAGAGACCTCTAGTGGGATTTTTCAGGCTCTTGAACACATCACAGAAAATAACGTAAGGATGTGTCACACTCTAGCATAGAGAGGACAAGTTTAATCAGAAGGGGAAAGTTGAGGACATGCACGCGGGCTGTGAGGCCGTGGAGCCTGGGGAGTCAGGGCTCAGGCTTAGGTTTCTATTAGGGCACATAATGGGGTAGAATGTGTAGGATCCCAAGGGGCTGGACTCCCAGGGATTGGGAACTGTCCAGCAAGATCGTATTTCCCCCATCAGGGGTCTGGTCCACCATGTAGGGTTCAGCTCAGTGTCTCTGGTAAGTGTCACCCCAGGTCTGAGAAGTTCCCAAAAAGAGGACCTCAACTCAGGACCAATGGGGCCCCTGGCACACATTCCGCACTCACCAGATAGAGGCACAAAGAAATTTAGGAGAGCTCATGTACATTCAAAGGAGAGTGTGAGCCATCTCAGGGAAGAGACACTTTGGGGATAAAGTAAGAAGTAAACATTCGAGGGAGTGTCGGAGGTCAGAGAGCGAGAAGCTCTGGGGAGGGCAAGGAGTACACACCCAGGAGTGGAGGCGGCCATCCCAGAGGGAAGCAGAGGCTTTGGTGCAGGGCGGTAATAGTTACGGGGCACCTGCTAAGGGTGGGGCCAGAGGTGGAGCCAGGGCACTTACCCAGCAGTGCCAGCATCACCAGCATTCCCAGCACTGCGTGTTACCCTCACGTTGCTCTTTGCAGGAAAGGGCGTGGGCCCAAGGCACCGGCTGCACAGGCTGGGTCGCCTAAGCACGCTTGCTTTGCCTCCCGAAGGTCATGGACGTGTCATGCATGCCAGAGGCTCATGGGACCTCACCATAGCTTTCTCTGTACCCCCAAGTTCCTATCTCAGCAGGGTGGTAGATCAGCAATGGGGGGGAGGATCACAGTCCAATCAAATGTTAGCCCCTAGGTCACAAGACTAATGGCCTCTAACGAGGTCTTCTTCCCACTTGGCTACATCCCAGAAAACTTCCAGGGAGCTGGAAATGTATGCAGCAGTTTGGGGGCTTCTTAGCTTGCTCATACATCACAGCTTCTTCCTGCCTCGTCGGCTCTTATGTCTGGTTCGGGAGGTGCTCACCAGCCACGCATTCCACATTCCCACGGGGATTTTTCTCCCTTAGAGACTCAGTTTTCTCTGTATTGTGAGCCAGCTGTCATTGACAGAGAGCAGACACATCTGTGTCTCTCCACGATGTCAGAATTGAACAACGATAAACTCCCCAGCCACACCACTTTAGTGCTGGCAGCTCACCCCACACTTGCGGTCACCTCATGGTCATGAACAGGTAAACAGTTCCTTTGTTACCAAAAGCTCGGTCCTTATCCCCGATGCCAATCCAGTAACGAGGTCACAGTTTTGAGAAAAAGGTAAAAGAGGGTTTGTTGCTTTGCTAGGAAAGGAGAAGCACAGGGGACTCCTGTCCAGAGGCTGTGTCTGCCCATCAGCAGGAACAGGGGGCTTTTCAAGAAGTGACCCAAAGGCTCTATTCCACATGTTCTCTGTTGGAGTTGGAATTCACTTGTTAATCTGGAAGACAGTCATTTCTGAGATCTTCTGGTACCATCCCCAAAGAAGAGAGAGGAAGATGAACAGAAAGAAGCAAGTCCATTTTTTTTAAAGAGTTTAGCTTTTCTTTTATTTTATTTATTTATTTTTTAATGCATTTATTATGCATTTAATGCATTTATTTAATGCATTATTTTTAATGCATTTTAATTTATTTTTTAATGCTGAGGATTGAACCCAGGGCCTCACATGTGCTAGGCAAGTGCTCTACCACTGAGCTACAACCCCAGTCCCAAAGCACGACCATTTCAAATATAAGTGGCAGTAGCACAGCAGCAAGGGTTATATTCAAAGCATAAGGTGGACACTGGTACAAAACCTGGGAACCAACATTTGGCGCATGCACACTAGGCATTGTGGGCAAGGCACAGGATTCCGTCCATCGCCCCTTGTTTTGCATAAGCCACTCTAGCAAAAATCTCACCAAAGGTGATCAATGAACTCAGAAGTACACGTGCAACCCCCTTTGAGCTCTTGGACGGGTATCTGTCATGTCCCGGCTGTACCTTCCTCCAGCGCATCTTCCTCCAACACAGCCTCTTAACTGCTTCTCTTTGTCCTGGTGAGTTCTTCTCCAGCCCAGGCACCAGCCATTACCCAGGTCCCACCATGCAGAACACTCAGATCACACACTGTACTTTACACACATATGTGTGGGTAACAGAAAGACCAAGAGAGGGTAAGACAGCCGCAGGTGGCAGGAGCTGGGCCAAGAGCAGGCAGGAAGATGAACACACAGTCAGAGTCACTGCAGGAGGTCAGACAAGGATCTCAGTGAACCAGTTCTACAGGATTGTCACAGCAGAGGGTCAGGCAGCTCCCAGCTGCTTGGGTTTATTCAGAGTCAGCTTGGAGTAGGTCATTCATGGTCACCATGGGCAGGAAGCAACGATGCCGTGCTGATGCTCCATGGGACAGGAGGTCACGGGTTTGTTGCTGTGGCGATTCTCCTGGGCAAGGTTCAGGATGAGTGACTAGGTGACAGGGTCAGGATGCCGCCATGTCCAGTTGTTACCGTTGGGATGTCCAGTTGAAGCCCAGGTCCTTGGCGTCCTGAACACAGAATTGAGCGAGACACACAGAAGTGACTGAGAGTGCGGATTCAGTGAAGGGGGCCTGTTGATAGAAGAGGGTTGGCAGAGCATGAGAGCTGAGGGCCCCAAGGACTCCAAATCAGGGTCTTATGTCTCAAACTGTGGGGAGGGCTCTTCCCACACGGACCTGTTTGAGGACCTTAGCCCACTTCCTCCCACTAGTTACTTTATGATACCTATTTAGAATATTCTCCAATCCCCACCCCCACTGGTTAGCTTTGGAAAAGCTAATTAGAATACTGCCACTTCACCCCCATTGGTCATTTTAAAATTTGACCTTGTGGCGGGAGTCGTCATGGTGGGAAGTCCTCAGGGGTGGGAGTTGTCATGGTGATGTAAACCAGTCAACAGGGACAGGACTGGTCTCCTCGTCTTGTCCTCCAGCGGCTTTGCTCTTGGACCCTGTGCCCGCCATCGTGGTGTCCCTGAACTCCTACCTGACACAGGCACGGGGCTCCTCTGTTGAGGGTCTCAGGTGAGGGGCTGCATCTGGTGCAGTTGACATGCTCCTGATGTGATTCGGGGTGTCCGCGTACTCCTAGATTTAGTTTGATAAGTTGACACACGCGTTTTTATCAATTCACGCCTTTTGGTCCTGCTGGGCCCAGGGTGACTGTTCACTGGTGCGAACGGGTGTGGGGTCCTTCTGTGAGAAACGGGAGGTCTGGTGGTCCATTTTCAGAAAACAGTATTGAACCTTAAATGTAAAACTGGGGTGTAAGAAAAACGGCAAGAGGGAGAGAGAATGGAAAGTTCCCAGCAGTTAGGACCTGAGTGACAGATTCACAGCCCCTTGACAGACAGGAGGTGGGGGTGGGCAGCCTGACCAGCAGAGATGATCTGCCTGCTGCCAAACTCACTCAGTTCCAGGGAGGCCTTCCCACCACCAGGGACACGGCGAGGTGGGACAGCTAAAGGGACCTGTCTTTCAACAGCCCATAGAAGACAATAAAACCTAGGTGACATTCTGGAAGGCTGTGCACCCTTAGGACTCAGCCAGTGAGGAACCAGGGCGGGACAGGGTGCTGCCGTGGTGCGCCTGCTCACCCAGACACAGATCCTGCAGGACCAGCAGTAGACGCCTCACTTCTCTCACCTGGGGCCACTCAGTCTATTCTTCAAGTTTGGGCAGGTGAGCTTGGGTCTCGGGATTCTGCCTGGTAGGGATGGCAGACTACTGCGTTACCCAAGGGAGTAACTCAGCACAGCCTGACCTCTGCTGTCCCCCAGCGCAGGGTAACTGCAGGGGACAGCCGGCTCTCCACAGCATGCCTAGAGGAGCCACTACACCCACAAGGACTAGGAGTATAGCTCAGTGGCAGTGTGATGGCTGGGCCCTCCAGGAGAGAGAGAAAAAGAGACTCAGTGGATGGAGACCCAGGTCTGCGAGGATAACCAGCCATACTGTCCCTGTAGTTAGAGCAACAGAGCCTCTACCACAGCCTCCACAGACCCACTAGAACAAAACCCACCACTAGTTAATTAAATGGTCCTGGGGATTGAACCCAGGGACACTCCAATACTGAGCTACATCCCCAGCCCCTTTTATATTTCAAGCCAGGGTCTTGCTAAGTTGTCCAGCCTGACTGAACTTGCAATCCTCCTGCCTCAGCCTCTCAGGTCACCGACATCACATGTGTGTACTGAAACATAATTCATTTAAATTAATTTAACATCACCAAAGACTTAACATGATGCACCCACAAATGATTTATGGATAGACTGCCTAACCAAAGAAAGACATTCTGACCCCAAATATCACAAGGTTGTCTTGACTTTTAAAGAGTTTACCTGAGAACTTGCACATTTCTTTCCAAGAAAATCATGTATGTGATAAGAAATATTCAGCCCAAGGGCTTAGCCTTGGGTGCATTGCTTGTCTTCTCTGAGAGGCACCCTCTGCCTTTGAGGTCCTTCTCACCTTGACCTTCAGCCACTGTGTTCCCTTCAGTTGGAATCACTAGCCCATTTCTTTTGTACCCTTTCAGAAATGCTCAGTGCATATACAATTGGATGTTTATTGGAAGTTGATTCAAGAAATCTCCATGAGAAATGCAGGTCAGCTAGTCTAATTAAACAGCTCTGTAAGGTCGCCCTATTGCCTGAACACCACAATTACAAGATAAACCTGCGCAAGCCAGAAACAAAATAATCCTTGTCCATCAGAAACAACTAAATGAGCCACATCCCGCTTATTCCCAGCCAGAGGTGCAACAGAGCCCCTGTAAAATTAAAAGCCCCAGCTGAGATCAGAGGTGCATGCCTGTAATCCCAGAGACTCAGAAGATTTAGGCAGGAAGATCACAAGTTCCAGGATAGCCTCAGCAACTTATCGAGGCCCTGTTTCAAAATAAAATATAAAAAGGGCTGGGGATGTGGTTCAGTGGCTAAGCCCCCCTGGGTTCAATACCTGGTACAAAAATAAATAAATAAAAGCCCCAATCTACCCAATTTCCTGATAAAGTTTATCTGCAACTGAGCTTCCTCCTGCTGAGAATGAGAACTGAGGTGCTGGCCCCAGAGGCTGGGCGGTGCCTGCCACCATGGAAGAACTGAAGTGTCCCATGTTCCCAGGGTGGCCCTGCCGAGCCACGTCTGCACACGTGTATTTCCTGCCTTCTGTCCCATGGGACACCCTTTCTCCTTGTAAAAGTGGTTTGTGCCTCTAAGCCACCATGGAATGGAGATTTGAGACAGAAAAGGTCCCCTCTACTGTCCTCAGGACTGCTTATTTTGGGGGGTTACCAGGAATTGAACCCAGGGTGCTTAGCCATATCTCTAGTCCTTTTAAAAAATGTTTTATTTAGAGACAGATTCTCCCTAATATACTGAGTCTGACCTTGAACTCAAGATCCTCCTGCCTCAGCCTCTGGAGAGGCTGGGATTACAGGCCTGGGCCACTGGGCCTGGCTAGGGTTGGCTTTGAATAAACCTATTTTCTTGCACTGACCTTTGTCTCCTGAATGTTATAGTTGAGCCTAAGAAGTAGAACCTGTGATTCTGGTAACAGGAGTAGCTCATTCTCTCTCCTTTCTTCTTATTTCAATCCTGGGGATTGAACCAGGACTCGGTGTGCTAGGCGAGCACTCCACTGCTGAGCTACCTCCTCAGCCTCATGGGCAACAAAAAATTGTTTAAGGTGTCCATAAATACAGGTTTATTGGAACACAGTCACACTCATTTGTGTGTTTTATTTGTTGTGATTAGGGCTTCATGGTTCAACATAGTAGTCGGGTTCATTGAGGCAAACTCCTACCTGCATGGAAATAGATTTTAGTTTGATTTCCCTTCCCCCTTTTTCTTCTGTCTTCCTTCAAAGCTGGCTTCAGAGAAAACCTATCTTTCTACTAAATGGACTGAACATACCTGGGGCAGTGAGTATTCTAGCCTAGCCTCCTCCTCCTCCCGGGGATGGGTTGGGGGGTGGTGGGGGTGGCCTCTGGCCACAGGATGTCTGGCACCTGGCAGTCACTCAGGAGAGGGTAACTGCTCTATTTGAGGCACTGTCCGCAGGGTTTGTCCTGCATAGGGAGGGGACAATGAGGACTGAGTCCTTCGCGAGCTTTCAGCTTCTTTAGAATTGGCCAGACTTCCACATTAGCTTGGAAAGGGCTGCGTGACTCCGTCTCTGAGCGAGTGCATGCCTGGGTTTGTTTTTAATATTGATTGACTGACGCATGCCTGCTTTACTTACTTAGGAAAGGAGCTCATCAGCTCTCCACAGGGAGCACCCAGCTGCTGCGATTGCTTCAGAGGCTTTTCCTCTTGTAGCACTTCTCAAACGTTTTGGTTCCAAGAACTGTTTGCACATTTTAAAATTACTGAGGACCCAAGGAGCTTATATTTATGTGGGTTAAATGTATCAATATTTGCTTTGTCAAAAATTTAATTTTTGAAATAATTATTTATTATTTTTTGTTTGTTTGTTTTTGTTTTTGGTACTGGGGATTGAACCCAGGGGCACTCCACCACTGAGCCACAGGCTGGCTTTGAACTCACGATCCTCCTGCCTCAGCCTCCCAAGTGCTGGGATTACAGGCGTACACCACCGTGCCCGGCTTGAAATAATTATTTAAAAAAAATTTTTTTTCTGGTACTGGGGATTGAACCCAGGGGCGTTTTGTCACTGAGCTACATCTCCTCCAGTTCTTGTTATTTTTTATTTGGTGATAGGATCCCACCAAGTTGCCAAAGCTGGACCTGAATTTGTGATCCTCCTGCCTCAACTCCCTAGTCACAGAGATTACAGATGAGTGCCACCAAGCCTGACTTTAAATTCATTTTAAAATAGCAACGTGGGCTGGGGATAGAGCTCAGTTGGTAGAGTGCTTGCCTAGCATGCATAAGGCCCTGGGTTCAATCCCCAGCACTACAAAAAAAAAGAAAAAAGAAAAATAGCACTACAGACAGTGGGGTGGCATACACCTATAATTCCAAGCAGCTTGGGAGGCTGAAGAAGGAGGATCACAAGTTTAAGGCTAGCCTTGGCAAGTTAGTGAGGCCCTAAGCAACTTAGTAAGACCCTGTCTCAATATAAAAAATTATAAAGGGCTGGGGATATGGCTCAGTGGTTAAGCACCCATGGGTTCAATCCCTGGCACAAATGTGCATGCGTGCGCACACACACAAAAATAGCCTTAGAGCTAGGGGTGTAGCTCAGTGGTAGAGCATGTATTGAGGATGTGCAAGACCCTAGGCTCTATTCCCCAGCACAAAAACAAAACAAATGAGTAAAATAAAATAGCAATAATAAAATCAGGACTGGGGGTCTAGCTCAGTGGTAAAGAACTTGTCTAGCATGTGCAAGGACCTGGGTCCAATCCCCACTAATGCAAAAATAGTAACAATAATAATAAACCCAGAACATGTAATATAAACAACATTTTTTATGGAAAATAATCTTTTCTTTTTTATTTTATTCATTTATTTATATGTGGTGCTGAGAATTGAACCCAGTGCCCCTCACATGCTAGGCAGGTGCTCTACCACTGAACCACAATCCCAGACCCAGAAAATAAATCTTTTCCAAAACAAAAAATGTCATGGGAAGAGTGCCATGGTGCTAGTTTTGCAAAATTCCTCAATGCCTGGCTTAATAGAAGATAATATATTCTCACAAAGCATCTGCATTCAGTCTGTTGCAAAATTTTGTTTTGGATGAAGTATCACACAGATTGGCTGTTGGCAAGGAGAGGTGCTTAGGGCCCAGGGTCCTGGGATCACACTGCCTTGAGTCGGATTTATTTCCTGAAGATTGTATGCACCTGGAGGGCAGAGTACTGGTCCAGTCTGTAGGTCGCTGAATCTCAGTTCCTGCCATTACCCAATTTTCATCTGGGGAATGTGATCAAATATTTTTGGTAGATTCACTGATAGAGGGAGCTATTGGCCAATGCAAGCCTACAAATAGAATGCTGAGATCAAGGACTTCTCATTCCACAGAGGATGAAAGGAATAGATGTAGGCGAAACTGGGTCTGCAGAGACGTGTCCCTGCACTGACATCTCCGTGTTTCTTGCAGTACCAAGGATTGAACCCAGGGTGATGGACCACTGAGAGATAGCCCCAGCCAACACCGCCCTGCCTTTTCTTTTTTTTTTTTAATTTTGAGACAGAGTCCCCCTAAATCACTGAGGGTCTCATCAAATTGCCGGGGCTGGCTTTGAACTTGTGATCTTTCTGCTTCAGCCTCCTAAATTGCTGGGATTCCAGGCGTGCATCGCTGCACCCAGCTAGCACCTGCTTCTTAACCAGACTATCTAGAAACCAAGGCTAAGGTTAGACATTCTTCTTACAGAGGTGGAGTCATGAAAAAAATTTTGCATTTATTTAAGAAGTGGGTATCCACAATATCCACAAAGCAAAGGTCCCTCCCAGAGGACAGTGGGACCTCAACATGGCCCATGGGGGTGCTTGAATCCCACCGCTGATTGGAATTCCAGGATGTGTTGAAAGCAAGGCACTAGCAAAGATTCGTTAAAGGACAGCAAAGCAAAGGCGCACGCCCAAAGCCTAGGCACAGATGCGCCCCACCTCTCAGGGAAGATGGGGACACACCTAGGGCTCATCTTTTTAAATGTATATAGGGTTTTCTGGAGAAGAGAAGTGCTGGTTCCCAGGCAAGTTTTTGTGAAAATCAAACCTCACGTCAATCATTTGGTATTTGAGGTTCAGAATGTTTTCCTAGTTAAGCAGTCTGGCTGTAAACCAGTCGTGGGCACGTTGTGTAGGTCTTCAACTGCTGACATTTCAGTTGTGTTTTTGTTCTCGTTGATCTGGTACAAGCATTCACTGGAGGTTTTGTTCATCTAACTAAAGAGACGAACGTGGCTGATCATGGTTGGAGATCTGGGTCTCCATCAGTAAGGGGTTCTTTCTCCCCAGGAGACCACCTCAGAATGTTATACTTCCCAAAAAGATTCTCCAGTGGCATCAGGAGAGAGTCAGCCCCACCCCAGTCCCTCCTCCCTATAGTCCAACCCTAATCCCTCCGGTGCCTTATAGCCCCGCCCTAAACCCTTCCCCCCTATAAAAGTTGGCAGCGCAAGAACTACCACGAGATTTCCAGGCACCTTGCTTTTAGGAATAAGGGCAATCGTTGCTGGCCAGCTAAAATAAAGGCTTCTTTTGGCTTTACGTGATCAGCTTGGATGATTTTATTTTCTTTGGGTACAAGAAGAAGTGAACCAAAGGTCCATGGAGAGTTGAGGGGATAAGCCAAATTTGGTCTGTGGATACAGTGGAATATTATTCAGCATTCAAAAAAGGACATTCTGACCCAGGCACCACATGGATGAGTCTTGAAGACACCATGCTGTGTGAAATAAGTAAGTCGCAAAAGGACAGACGCCATTGAGTCCACTTAAAGACAGTAACCCAGAGTAGTGAAATTCACGAGAAGGAAAGTAGAAAAGTAGTTGCTGGGGCTGAGGGGAGCGGAGAGGGGAAGGGATTGTTTAATTGGTATGAAAAAGTTATAGAGATCAGTTGCACAACTATGTGAACATCATTAGCTATATGCTTAACATGGTTAAGATGGTAAATTTTATATTATGCTTATTTTACCATAATTTAAGTAAACAAGAAAGTCATCCCAGGAGAATCACAAATGCAAGGCCAGTCTGGACAATTTAGCAAGAACCTGTCTCAAAATCTAAAAAATAAAAAAGGGCTATAGCTTAGTGGTAAGAAGTTTGCCCAGCATGTGTGATGTCCTGAGTTCAATCCCCAGTACCAAAGTTGAGGGTGGGTGATGGGGAGAAAGAAATGGAAAAGAAGGTAAGAGTGAATTTCTTTAAGTTCGTTCTGGCCGATCTCACATTTTTTTTTTGTAAGTGTGTGAATTGAACCCAGGGGTGTTGTCCCACTGAACTACACCCCAGCATTATCTTTTCAAAGGTCTTGCTAAGTTGCTGAGGGCCTCACTAAATTGCTGAGGCTGGCCTTGAACTTGGATCCTCCTGCCACAGTCTCCCAAGTAGATGGGATTACAGGTATGTGGCGCCACACCTACTGATCTCACCCTTTTCTTTCCTATTCATTTTAATTGCACCATTGTTTATTGTTATGGTTTGGATCATAACAATATGGTTTGTTCAGCAGAGGCTCATATGTTGAAAGCTTTGTCCCCAAAACAACAATGTTCAGAGATAAGCTTTTAGGAAAGGATTGGATCATGAGGACTCTGACCTCATCAGTGGCTCAAATCATTGATGGATTCATAATTTTAATGGACTAATGGGAGGTGGTGGAAACTGTAGAAGGTGGGACATAGTTCAAGGGAGTGGGTCCTTGGGGATGTGTTCTTAGGGACTATATTGTCCACATCTCTGGCTCTCTCTGCACTTCCAGTTGCTACAGTATGAGGTGGGTAGCTTTGCTCCATCACATCTTTCTTCTCACCACAGGCCTGCAAATAATGGAGCCAGTCAACTATGAACTGAAACCTTTGAAACCATGAGCCAGAATAAACCCTTCCTCCTGTAAGTTGATTTTTTCACGTACTTTGACATAGCTACAGAAAGCTAAGACATTTATTGAGCAGCTTCTAGGTATTATGTGCTCCCAGAAACAAAGATCAGTTTAACAGTGCCTGGTCTTAAGGAGGAGAGGGTTGGAAAAAATGCATGCACAGACTTAAGGAGATGTGCTAACAGGAGGAAATGGGTCTCGGTGAAGGTGATGCTTGGACTGGAACTTAAGGACAACAGAATTTCTTCTGAGCTAAGTGTTTCTGGGAGCTATGTGAACACAAAGCAGACTAACAGGCTTCCTGCATTTCTGGTCAGTTAAAGGCTTACAATCATGTTTGAAAAGTTGGTGCAGATTATTGGTCCAACTTCCCATGTGATTTAAGAACCCATTCTACTTGGTGAAGAAGGACAGCAGATGGTAACATGAGGAAGAGAAACGTGGCCATCGCAGGAAACCTGGTCCACGGTAAAGTACATTGGGCTTGGTTGATAGATCTGCTTTCCCCCTTGCTCCTGTGTGTGAGCTTTATCAAGCTCAACGACTCCAAGAGTTGGTTTCCTCACTGAGCCAGGGTTGTAGCATACTATAATCAACATGTGTGCTGATTTCCTTGGCAAGCACTGGAAACTCCATGTTTATCTTTTCCTAACCTCTCTGGTCAATTCCTACTCCTCTTTCAAAGTCCAGTTGAAAACGGGCAGGAATAGATACCATCAGTCACTCTAATTTCACACCACATTGAGTGGCCTGTTTGCAGGTCCATTTCCTCCCTAGAATGTGACCTCCCTGAGGGGTGTCTGATGGACTTCTGTAACGCCAGAACCTGGCACAGTGCACAAGACTTACAGTAGCCCAATAGTTAAGAGCTCTGGCCTTGAAAATCAGATATCAGACGTGGATTCATGGTCCTCATTGCGGAGTAAGCGATTTTGGGCAAGATCCTTAACCGCCTCCTTGAGACTGTTTCTTCAACTGCAAAGTGGGGATCGTAGTTAGAACTAACTCACAGATGTAATGAGGAATTCCATGGGAATTCACGCAGTTAAAGCTCATAGCCCAGTCGGGTACGCTGGAATTCTAAACAGCAACTTACTGTCGTTAAACTCTCCAGACATTCATCTAAATGTCTGCTGTTTAAGAAGCAGAAAAAGCTGCACAGAACAGCACTCTGCCTAAAAGGCAGGTTTTTGCCTAGAAACCTGCTGAGTTCCAGGCGGCTGGCGCTTCCCCAGCTCTAAGGACCGCAGCTCTGACAGCGGGTGAGGGCGGGGCTCTGGGCGCGGGGCGGAGTCGGGCCGGATCACGTGGGAAGGGCGGGGCTTGCGCGCCGGTCACGCGGCCGGGTGTTGACACTTCCGGGTGGGGCGCGCGCGGCGGGCCGGCAGGCAGGCGGCAGCCAGGGCGGGCGGCGCGCGGCCAGCATGGCGTACCACGGCCTCACGGTGCCTCTGATCGTCATGAGCGTGTTCTGGGGCTTCGTGGGCCTCCTGGTGCCCTGGTTCATCCCCAAGGGCCCCAACCGCGGGTAAGTGCGGGCCGCGCCGAGGCGCGCAGGGCGGGCCCCGGAAGGGAGTCGGGCATCTCGGGCGCTGCGGCCCGGGTGCCGAGGGGCGGTTGGGAACAAGTCCTCACCGCCGGGAGCGGCGGGTCCTTCCGGGCGACGCTCGCCCGCCTGCACCCACCGGAGGCCCGGCTTGCGAAATTTCGACGCAAGGGCAGATGAATCCGAACGTGCCCGCCGCCTCTGCCGTCGTGTCGGCCGCGCGCGGGCCTGCTGGGCGCGCCGTGCACCTGTGGGCGGGCGCGGAGGGCCGCGGCCTGGCCCGGAGGGGGACCCCGAGCCCGGAGGTGGGGTTGGAGCCCTGCGTCACACCTTTTCCGAGCATGCTCCTGCCTGGAGCGTAGCCGTGCTTAGGATGATGGACTGGGAAGCTTCAAATTGCAGACCTGTTCGTTGAGTAGGGCTTTGTCCGTTGTGGAAGTGGACTTTTGAAGTGTAGTATGAAGAGGAGCTTTATCTTCAAAGAAACCTTGGAACGCTGTAGTTCCTTTGTTTTTTAAATCATTTTTTCTTAGCTCAAGATCATGCAGGAGGGAAACTTGGACTAAAGTCGCAGTTTGTCAGAAGCACTATATCTTGCTTTTTAGTTCTTGAAACTGCTTGGTGGCTTCTTGTGGTCTGATTTCACAGTCTCTTGCCTGCACATTAGGCACTCAATAAATGTTGGGTGGGGAGTTGCCTTGATTCAGGGAAGGAAACTTTATTACTTCCATTTTGTGACCTGGACCTCCTTTGCTGTCGGGGATAGACTTGCTTTTATACCTGTTACTTCTATTACTCCCCTCCCCCTTTTTAAGGAAAAATGGTAGATGAATTTCCATCATTTGCAAGCGTCATGCCCACCTTCCCCCATAACAGCAGTTATCTAGGGTCATACCTCTAGAGCAGAGTGGTTGGCGTAGATTTTCTCTTTTTTTTTTTTTTTTTTGTGGTCTCTGCTGTGTTGCATAGGTGGGCCTTGAACTCCTAAGTTCAAGCAATCCTCCTGCCTTAGCCTCCCAGTAGCTGGACAACAGTTGTGGGCCATCCTGCCCAGCTTAGTAGTCAATGTATAGTGTCAAAATTGTGAAGTTATTAAAACAATTCATATGAACCAGATTTAGTTGGAATTATTTTTTCCTACTGACGTTAGAGACAACAAAATAAAAATTCTTTGTCATGTTTATATCTTCATTGTTTCATTACTCTTCTGCCTTTCTGGCCTTCAGCTTCAGAATAGCATTTATTAAAAGCATTCATAGCCAGGGTACTGAAAGCTCTGCTGTTTCTATTCAGTTTCCAGCCTGGGGTGGCAGTACTGGTATTTGACCAGTTGGTGATATATGGGTCCATTCCAGCCTCCACCACCGTTCTTGTATTTCCTGCTCTTGGCTGGATTGAGCAGGGTCTCCTGGGAGTTGCAGGATTCTGCTTTGAGAAACACTGCTCCTGGGTGGATGATCTCTGACCTTGATAGTTTAGTTAGCTTTTCCATGCTCCACGTTCCCAGTTCCTCACTGTAAAATGGAAACATTAGTACTGAATTAGTACTAGTTCCCTTTTACCCCTGGAAAAGATGGCAAATCAGATTTTTTTCAAGTACTTGGAGCTGAACTGCTTCATGGTCTGGTGAGTTTTTTTGTCTTTTTTTTTTTTTTTGGTGGGGCTGGGTGAGTACCAGGGATTGAACTCAGGGGCACCCAACCACTGAGCCACATTCTCAGCCCTATTTTGTATTTTAGACAAATACAAAGGGTCTCACTGAGTTGCTTAGCATCTTGCTTTTGCTGAGGCTGGCTTTGAACTTGAGATCCTCCTGCTTCAGCCTCCTGAGCCACTGGGTGTGGTGAGCTTTTAACACAGAAAAAGCATTTCTGATTAAAGAGACTAAAATTCTCTTCATTAAGAAGATAAGTAAAAGAACTGTCTAAGAAGGGAGAAGGACAGAGGACTTTGATATTACATCCTCTCTCCTGAGAGATCTCTGAGCACTGCAGTGTGGAAAATTGGGTGGTTGGGAGTTTAGAGGCCTGGTGATGGGTGGGAGGCCTGGCTTGGGGTGGGAGGCAGGGCGGCTTCTCTTCCTGTCCTAGGTAGCCTGCAGCAAGCCCTTGCCCTTTCCACTCTGCTGAGAGGAACAGGTGAGATCAAATAAGCCAGCACGAGCTTCCCTGACCTATCCTGATCTTCAGGATCGCCTCTGTTTAGAAACCCACTGATGGAAGAAGTCTTCACCTCTGACCACGTGCTCTCCAAGCCTCCCAGCACACTGCTGACAGTGGGCTGCAAAAGAAGCTGCCTGTTTAGGGGAGGGGTCCTCAAGGTTAGCAGTCCCCAGCATTGGGTGGCAGCACAGGATGGTGGAAATGGCACACTGCCTCTGGGGAGTAGGAGGTGTTGTGTTTGTTTTGGGTGCTGGGGTGAACCCAGGGCCTCGCTCGTGCTAAGCATATACTTTACCACTGCGCTTCACCTCTGGCTTGGGAAGTAGGAGGTTTATAAGAGGAACTTTTGAAAAGAGAGATGAAAAGAAGATATCATGAGGTCTGTTTTGGAAATGGGGATTGAACCCAGGAGTGCACTATCACTGAGCTGCATCTCCAGCACTTTTTATTTTTTATTTTAAGACAGAGTCTCACTAAGTTGCTTTGGGCCCCACTGATTTTCTGAGGCTGGCCTCATTTGTTCTCCTCCTGCCTCAGCCTCCCGAGTCTCTGGGATTACAGGTGTACAGCACTGTGCCCAGCCCAAGTTCAACTTTCAGACATGAGTAAGATGGGAAGAGTCAGTACTGGAGAGCATAGTTTTCAATGCATGGCATTACTGCACTGCAGAGGGTACACTAATACTGGGGTGTCAAAACCAGCTGTCACTACAGGTTTTTCTGTTCAGTTTCAGATGAATCTGGAGTGGACATCCCAAGCCATGCATCAGTATACATCCCTTTAGATACAGATGTCTAGTTGCGTCCTTAAACTTCTACCAAGGGCATCCTGAGCACACATTAGTCTACTGGATATTGGAGCACCTCAGGCCCATTGCACACTCTGTGACCACGTGGGAAGGGGACCCACCATCTGCAGTGTCCGTGGATCGCTAGCTGTCTGATAACCTTTGCTTTTGTTATTTTTTGTTTTTAGGGTCATCATCACCATGTTGGTGACCTGTTCAGTTTGCTGCTATCTCTTGTAAGTATATTGTCTCTTTTAAGTATTTTTTTCGTAAAATAATGAACAATTATTTTTGAATTTGTCATGTGTGTGCTTTACACATTTGTTTGATAGGAGCTTAGCTCTTACGTGCCCTCACATTGAAAGCACCCACCAGCCTTTTGTAGTGCTCACCATGTTACGTAAGAGTCGTGCAGATGCTCTGTTCTTTTGGGAATGCAAGTATAATATAATTGGCACAATATAAAAGCTTATAGTTACCTGGGAATTGTCATGCTACTTTGTATCTGAGCATTGTGGTTTGTGTAGGTTTGCTCATGTCACTTACATACCTCACTGTGAGGGACTAAGCCGTTCTGTGTGATGGCTTGTTTAATGAGCAAAGGTTGAGCTAGACTAGAGTAGGGGTGATTTTCTAAATTCATTGTGAACTGTACTTATAGCTATGGGAATGGGTATATAATCTATATAAACTATCGAGTGAAAACCATTTGGAGATATGTAAGGTCATTTCTTTTCTCGCCATTTGTATTTGCAATGCCACTCTGTAATCTCACGGGGACCAGAAATGGCAGAACTGCATGAGCTGTTTCAAGGACGTTTCCAACTCCTGTCTACATTTTCTCCCTCCCTGAAGAATGTAGAGTGAGTCAAGTCTCAGGAAATAACCTAAATTTAATGAGTTCCTGGAGAGAGTGATTGCTTCAAAAGACTCACAGGCCATAGTATTTCTTCTTCTTTTAATCAAAATAGAGATCGCATACCATGAAAGCCATTCTTTTAGGAATTTCTTTTTCGAGTTTAGAACTAATGATTCACTTTTTTTTTTTTTCCCTCCTTTTTTTCTTTTTGGTACCAGGGATTGAACCCAGGGGTGCTGTGGGCCACATCCCCAGCCCATTTTCACTTTTTATTTGAGACAGGGTCTCACCGAGTTGCTGAGGGCCTCACTAAATTGCTGAGGCTGGCTTCGAACTCATGATCCTCGTGCCTCAACCTCCCAAGCCACTGGGATGACAGGTGTGTGCCATTGTGTCCAGAAGGTCACTTTTAGTTTTGTGTCTTTCTGAGACTTCAGTGACATGGAAAAGACTGGTGTTGGTAATAGCTTGTTTAGTGCCCACACGAGACAGGAAGCAGCAGTTCGCTCCATCCTGAGATGAAAGGCTAGAGCTTCAGGCTCTGAATCTGTGAATGTCCAGCATCTTGCGGCTTCCGCATTCAAGTTTTTGAAAGAAGTTTGTGGAACTCAGCCAAATTCCCATTTTTAACAAAGATGAGCATCTGTTCCTGTTAGAGTTACTGCCATTAATGTTGGCCATCTGGCCGGTCATTCAGTCACTTGGTAAATGTAACTTTAGGTATTCAACTCTGAACATTTTAAAAGTTGTGCTAAACAATGAAAATGTTTGATGGCTTCAACACTAAGACTTAGTGATGGGACCTTCTAAAACTGGCCTGGCTAGTGTATCTTTTTTGGTTAGAAAGGTAGAAGGCTTCCTCGGGTGGAAGTGTGGCGGGAATCCTTACAGTAGCTGTGTTCAGCTCTGAAGAGGAAATGAGCAAGTTCAGGCAGCACTGAGAATTCATCATTTTGCCAGGTGTGGTGGTGCATGCCTGTAAACCCAGAGACTCGGATGCTGAGGCTGGAGCAACCAAAGTTCAAGGCCAGCCTTGGCAACTTAGTGAAACCCTGTCTCAAAACAATAAAAAATGTTAGTAAAGGGCTGGGGCTGTAGGGCACTGGTGGAGCACTTGCCTGGCATTCAGCCCTTGCACCTTAACAACAACACACAGGAGTTCTTCACGTCAGGGCTGGTCTGGTGGCCTGCACCCATGGTCCCAGTGCTTGGGAGACTGAGGCAGGAAGATCACTTGAGCTTGGGAGCTTGAGACCAACACACCACGACCCTCAAAAAAATCCACTGTGTTAGTAAGGGTGATGAAGTGGGCATCCTGTCCTATGGAATCCTGTAGAAGCCCAGGCAAGGGAGCTCCTTATTAACTTGGGTGCCCAGGAGGGTCATGGGACTGAAAAAACCTTTGCTTTTTTTTTTTTTTTTTTGGTACCAGGGATTGAACTCGGGGGCACTTGACCACTGAGCCACATCCCCAGCCTTATTTTGTATTTTATTTAGAGGCAGGGTCTCACTGAGTTGCTTAGTGCCTTGCTGTTGCTGAGGCTGGCTTTGGACTCGTGATCCTCCTACCTCAGCCTCCTGAGCTGCTGGGATTATAGGCGTGCACCACTGCTTCCAGCAAGGCCCAAATATTTTTACAGACCCTAAATATTTTACATACCTTATTCCAAAAATGAATGAGATTGTATAATAAAATAAATAACTTCGAAATTCAAGAGAAAGCTTCATTATTTGGCACTACTAGTATGTTTTTTCTTTCTTTCTTTTCTTTTTTTTTTTTTTTTTGCGGTGCTGGGGAACCCAGGGCCTTGTGCTTGTGAGGCAGGCACTCTACCAGCTGAGCTATATCCCCAGCCCCCAGTATGTTTTCTTAAAAAGGCTTTTTTAAAACTATTTTCAAGAGGCTTTATGAGGACTTAGGTTCCCGGATGAGAGGCAGCAGTGCAGGAACTGTTCCTGAAAATGCTTATTTTGAACTCAGACACACCCAGCGAAACTTGGGCTTTCCTCCACAAAGCCATGTTTTGGAATGCACTCTTAGACGTTTTATTTTTTCCCTTGCCAGTTTGTTCTAGTTTAAGGTTTGATTCCAAAGCAGGGAACTTGTTTGAGCTCTGCGTAAGTCAGGTTCTCTACCAGTATCACCTAGTTTCTGTTCAGAGTTCAGAGAAAATTCTGGGTTAACCCTAGTTCCTCTTTGAGGCTGCAGTCACTTTAGTCTGTTGATGATACATCTGAGTCCTTCCCATGCTGCCCTTGCTTTGGTTCCTGCTGCTGCTTTCTCCTTGGAGCTGGCCTCTGGAGACTGAGCTGCGCTACACCCCACCCAGATTGTGTCGCAGCTCACCCAGAGTCCTCCAACTCTGGAAGCTAGAAACACGGGCTTGTTGTGAAGATTCAGCGCTTGTGAACCTGGTGTGCATCTTCCCAGCAGTGATGCAGAGAAGGGTCAGCAGTGAATGAGCAGATGCACAGCCCTCCCCCTCCTCTTTGAGGAGAAGCTGGCAGTAAAGACCTCCAGAGGCAGAGTCCCCCGCCCCTTCTCACAGCTGGAAGGGCTTCCCTATCACTTATTCTCACAACTTTGTGACCCTCAATTTAGATTTCCTTACCCACCTTCCTACCCGCTAGTACTGCCCTGCACACAGTGGCCCACCACACAGGGACCCGCCTCACCTGTCCAGAATGTGCAGATCTGCAGCAGAACGCAGCCTCCTTGCTGGCATTTTTGAGTCCTGGCTCTAGAGCCAGTTTGGGCACAGGATATAATCACGTCTTAGGGTCCGGGGTGCTCCACTTTGGTTTCTAACCATGTTGCCACGTCTGGTGTGTTTTGGGATGCTCTTCATATAGCACACATTTTCTTTTCTTTCCTCTTTTAAATTTGCAGTATTGGGAGTTGAACCCAGGGGGCATTCTAACACTGAACTACATCCCTAGTCTTTATGTATTTTTGGCTTTCGAGATGGGATCTTACTAAATTGGTGAGGCTGGGCTTAAACTTGTGCTCCTCTGGCCTCAGCCACCTGAGTCCCTGGGATTACAATTGTGTACCGCCATGCCCAACACATATTTCTTATAAAATTTTTTGATTCTTCATTTGTTTAGAGGTAGGATCTTCCTGTATTGCCTAGGCTGGCCTTGAACCCCAGACTTAAGCCGCCATCCTGCTTCAGCTTCCCCAGCAACTAGGGCTACAGGTCAGTGCCACTGTGCCCAGCAACATTTTTGGAGTTTAGCTTATTTATTTATTTTCCATAGTGCTGGGGATTTCTTCCCCAGTCCTGAGATTGAGCCCAGGGTACTGTGCATGCCAGGCAAGCCGTCTGCCCGTTCCTTTCAGAGAAATCTGAAAGATGCCGTTCTGTTGTCTTCTGGCTTCTGTTGTTTCTCTAGAAACTCAGTTGTGATTTGAATCATTGGTTATGCTTCTTTCTGGATGCCATACTGGGCATTGCACCCAGGGGTGCTCTACCACTGAGTTATGTCCTTAGCTATTTATTTATTTATTTATTTATTTATTTATTTATTTTCATTTTGGGTCAGGGGTCTTGCTAAATTGCAGAGGCTGGCCTCAAACTTGCAATCCTCCTGCCTTAGCCTCCTGGGTCTTTGGGGTTACAGGGATATACTACTACACTAAGCTTTTCTCTTTATCTTCAATTTTTAGCAGTTTGACAATACTATGCATAGATATGGTACTTTTTCTTTGGATTTATACTGATTAGAATTCACTGAGCATTTTGGATCTAAATGTTTTTCACCAAATTTGGGAAATTTTCAGATAATAGTTCTTCTGTTCTTTTTTCTGTATATATTTTCTCTTCCAAGATTCCAGTTTGTTGAACTGCTTGGTTTTGTCCTTTTATTTTTTCTGACTCTGTGTGTGTGAAGCGTGCTCGCTTGCTGGGGTTGGAACCCAGGGCATTGCCCCTGCCACGTGCTACGCAAGCGCCATGGCTGAGCTGCGTCCCAAGCCCACCTCTTCCCATGCATCCATGTTTCTCCTCGTTTCTAGTTTGCATGGTTTCTGTTCATCTGTCCTTGGGCTCACTGACTTGTCCTTGCTGATCTGGTAAGCCCATGCACAAATTTTTTTCAGCTTGGATGTCTATGTATTTTAGTTTAGAATTTCCATTTGTTCTTTATATGTTTAACTCACCTTCTGATACTTCCTATCTGTTCCTCCTTTGACCATTTTATTCTTTTAAGTCTTAAAAAAACATATTTATAATTGCTGCTTTGAAGTCTTGGCCTTTTATGTCTAACATCTGGGACATTTGGGAATCAGTCTCTGAGGGAGGGTTTTTTTGGACTCTTGGTCAGATTTCTTGTTCCTTTTTTGTTTTTCTTTGTTTTGCTTTAATTTCTAGGTGTTCTGGCAGCTCTGAACTTCATTCACCTTTTGACCCATTGAGCCCATCATACTCTCTGCTTGAAACTGGCTGTCCTGCCCCACTCGTCCACTGCATAGTGTCCTCAGGGGAAATGCTGTGTAAGGGGTCAGTGTGGTCACCTTCTTTCAGGGGCCACCTGCCTTTTTTGTGTGGTTGCATGCTGGCGTCCAGCTTGGGGCCTGGTGCACACCAGGCAAGCTCTCTTCCCTGAGTCACACTCCAGCCTTCTGCCTGCTTTTGGACACTGTCAGATAGTGTTTTTTAATATTCCATCTGGAGTTTATAATCGTTACCTGCAGGATAAGTCAGATACAGCTTACTTTGGTATTACTGGAACCCTAGCTTCACCTTTGACTTTTTTTTTTTTTTTTCATTCCAGGGATTGAAGCCAGGGCTGCTTAACCAGCGAGCCCTTCGCCAGCCCTTCTTATTTTTTATTTAGAGACAGGGTCTCTCTGAGTTGCTTAGAACCTTGCTTAGTTGCTGAAGCTGGCCTTGCACTGTGAGCCTCCTGCCTCAGCCGCCTGAGCCACTATGATTATAGTCATGCGCCCCACACCCAGCACCTTTGATTTTTAAATTTTCAGATATTTGTCATTTGTATGTAGTTTCTTTTTGCTGCTTTTTAACGTTTTGCTTGGCTTCCTTCCTTCCCTTTCTTCCTGCTTGCTGTACATTTTTTTTTTTTTTTTTGGAACCAGGGATTGAACTCAGGGACACTTGGCCACTGAGCCACATCCCCAGCCCTATTTTGTATTTTATTTAGGGTCAGGGTCTCACTGAGTTGCTTAGGGCCTCGCTAAGTTGCTGAGGCTGGCTTTGAACTTGCGATCCTCCTGACTCAGCCTCCCAAGTCGCTTGGATAACGGGCGTGCGTCACCACACCCGGCTTATACATTTTTAAATTTGTCTTATTTCTTAAAACATACTAGGGCTGTGCCAGGAACAGTGGTGCATATCTTTAATCCAGCAGCTCAGAGGCTGAGGCAGGAAGATTACAAGTTCAAGGACAGCCTCGGCAACCTAGTGGGACCCTGTCTCAAAACTAAAAAAAAAAAAGAGTTGGGGTGTAACTCAGTGGTAGTGTTCCCTGGATTCAGTCACCAGTACCAGGAAAAGAAAAAACAAACCAGCCCCAGCAGGGCTCGGATGGCGTGCACAGTTAGCATGCGCAAGGCCCTGCTTCGAGTCCACCCCAAAACCAAAACAAAACCCCAATAGCGTGGTGGTCATAGGCCACTTACCGTTCGTATCTGATGATTTTATCATTTAAAGTCCTTGTGGGTCTGTGTGCTCTTGGTTGTCGTGGTGAGCTCTTAACTGGTGTCTTGTTTCCATGTGTGTTTCGTCACATTTATGTGTAATTTTATACGGGTGACTTCTTGGAGCCTGGTGTGGAGGCAGCTTCCTCCACAGAGGATTTACAGTGTTTCCGCCAGGCGAAGCCATGACTAGTTCAAGATTAATGAAATTCTTGCCAGATGTGGTGGCGCACACCTGTAATCCCAGTGACTCCAAGAGGCTGAGGTAGGAGGATCACAAGTTCAAGGCTAGCCTCAGCAACTTAATGAGTCCCCGACTCAAAAAATACAAAGGCTAGGGATGTTGCACAGTGGTAGAGCTCCCTGGGTTCAATCCCCAGAACCTCCGCAACACAAAAAAGTCAGATTAATGAATTCTTGATTTGTGGGTTTTTCGAGCATCCTACTAGTGTGACTTGGAGTTGCAAACCCTGTGGTGGCCAGTCCTCAGCCGCCTCCTCCGTCTTTCTTGATCCTTGGACTTGAGATGGCTGATTTTTCTAGCATTTCTCTCAAGTCTGATTTATCCTTAATTCAAAGTGTGACCCTTTGGGGTACCTGCTTTTGGGGAGTTGTATGTGAAGCTTTTATTAGACTTCCCCTGGTCAGGTCAGGTCCACTCGAGGTCGTCTTCCTTTCTTAAATCCTGTGGTGTGGCGTGACCCATTCTAATCATAGGAGGGGCTGTCGTGTTCACTGTCCGGGGTTTATACAGCAGGGGTGGGGTCCTGGGGGATCTCCCACTGCTGTGGGGGAGCAGCAGGGGATGTGGGTGCCGTGGTGCTGAGTGGGAAACGCGTGCGTGAAGGGAAGAGCTGGGTCCCTGCATGACTGGAATGTATTTGGAGCAGTCCACGGAGAGGGAGGGATGACTCGAGTTTGTGGTGGGCTGCTTGTCAGCACTGCACAGAGCACTTGCGTTAGCTCTCAGATTCTCAGGGCCTTGACAGGATTTTCATCTGTATTTTACAAACAGGGAAGCAGGCCTGGGGCCACTCTGACTATGGGCGTAGCTAGAATTAAAATGCACCCTCATACGGAAGGATTCCCAGCCTTGCTGCCCTTGAAAGTCCTGGTGTCTTAGATCAGATGAGAAAGCTGGATAAGAGGTCGCCCTGGTGGAGCCAGGGCAAGTCGCATACCCGTGTTTCTACTGCCTCGTAGGAGCCCACTGCCAGAGGTCCCTCCTCTTCTGCCCTGGCTGTAGGGACAGTGGTGCAAGGCAGACTTTCCCATGCCAACAGAGAAGCTGAGACAGAAGCCGGCTTGTTCCAGCTGTGTGTCACCATCACCAGGAAGTAACCCGTGCCTTTGTTCCCTGTCCTGGCATCTGACCGTGGAACCAAAGGGCACAGCATGGTGGTGAGGGCTGGGTAGAGCCTCTGCTGTGGCCAGGGCCACATAACCAAGAGCTGAGTCCTCGGCTGACCAGGCAGTTTGCAGGATGAAAGAGCCAGGGCTTATCTCTGCCCAGGCACCTACTGCCACCTTTGTTGTCTGTCTCTGGCTCCTGGTTCCTCAGGGCTGACCTGTCTACCCAGTTGGTTGTGGGACATGGTGCTGGTGAGTGGTTGGGAAGTGGGGTGGCCTCAGCTCCCAAGCTGGATTCCTCTGGGTGCCTCATGGAAGCAGCGTGGTATAGTGGACTCAGGGGCCTGGGCCCCTCCTCTGGCTCTCACTCTGATCACTGAGTTTAAGCCCTCTAGGCCTTAATTTCCTCATCTTCAGCGTGTGGAATATGGACTTGACCCCTGATCCATTGCAGATCTGCTGTTCTCTGAAGTGTGCACTGCACCATGGCCGTCTCGGGAGCTTGTAGACTGGTTGGGTCTTAGGCTGGCTCTCGGGTTGTGAGAAAGTGGAGCAGCTGGGGCACACGGGAAGGGCACACTTAGTCCCTTTCTTTGTGCAATGGTGCAGTGGTGGATCCACTGGAACACAGTCCCTGTGCCACCCACCACTTCAGCTCTCAGTGGGCAGTGGGCTCTTCCTTCCGCATTGCACTGCACAGCTTTTCAGGGATTTCGAGTCAGGAGGTAGTCAGAAGGCAGGCCTGGAGTTCAGCTGGCTCCAAGGGCAATTCCTCTGTGAAATTTCAAACGAGGTGCTGGACTGCTTCCCAAGGCATTTTCTTGAACTGTGCTTTGATGGTTTTGCTTTTAAAGTGGGCTTTTTGTTTGTTTGTTTGTTCGTTATTGTTTTCCTTTGTTTTTTGCTTGACTTGAAACGTTAAGAATAGTGAGCATACTAGGAGGCTGGGGCTGAAGGTTCACTTGAGTCTAGGAGTTCAAGGCCAGCCTGGGCAACACAGTGAGGCCCCATCTTAAAAAGGAAACGAAGTGTAAAATCAAATTCAGAAGGTTTCTAGCTGAGCATGGCGGCACACACCTATAACCCCAGTGACTCTGGAGGCTGAGACAGGAGGATGGCAAGTTCCAGGCGAGGCTGGGCAGCTTGTAAGACCCTATCTGAAAAAGTACAAAGGGCTGGGGATGTGACTTGGTGGTGATGTGCATGTGTGCTCAGTCCCCAGTACCAAAAAAATATATTTTTTCTCCCCTAAATCCTGCCCTGAGGCAGCGAGTAGCATTCCTTCTGGCCTCTGCACACTGTTCCTCCCACGATGCCAATGGGAGTGGTGGGCTTGACACCCAGCAGGCCGGCTCTCATTCCTGGATTCCCAGCAGTGTGGATCTGGCTCAGCCCTTGCCCCTGAAATGCTCTGTTAGTGTCTCAAAGTCAGTTTCCATAGTGGAACGCCCAGCTGGCCTGGTTTCTGGTCTCGGATCTGCTAATTAGTATTGTGACTGTGGCTGATCACTTGGCCTTTCTCTCCCGAGTCTCCTTGATTGGACAGTGTTGGGATGGAATGGAAGGTCACAAGTGACTCGGGCCGGGCACGTCCAGGGAGCTCCGGTGCTCCGCTGCGCGGCAAGGTGAGGGCCACTCCACACTCCAGAGCGTTCCCCGGAATGCAGGAGGGGCTCTTTTTCTTCCCTACTGTGTGTTCTTGGTGGCGAAAGGAGACAGGCTGGTCTGGGGTCTGACATCCTCTTTCTTGGTATTTCCAAGCACTGGCTGTTGTCTCGGCCTTGTGCAGCACAGTCGGCTGCTTCTGCAGCAGCTGGCGTTGGCTGCCAGGCTTGGGGAAGCCCTGGGTTTGGGTGGAATTTTCCATCTGAGCTCTTCACAGCAGTGGCCGCTTGCTCCGCTCTCCAGCGGGCCTGCTGTGGTGCCTCCCCTCTCTGATGTCAGGAGGAGGGTGAACCCCACTCCCGTCTGGCTTCGTGTTGTGTTTAATACCCTAGTTCTAAGGGCAGATCGGTCTCATCTGAATTAACTTTTGTGTATAAAGGCTTGAGGTATCTGTTTTGGCCTGGTTTCCTCAAGTTTCGAGTTTCCTGTCTCTCAACCACCTTTCTTGGGCGGGAAGGCAGTGTTTTGGGCACCGCTCCTCCATTACTCTGCTGCCAATGCCCCAGCCTTCCCCTGCTGGTGATCCCTTGGAAGAATAGCAGAAGACAGCATCGGCCGGGAGAGGAGTCCAGCCTGATAACTGCCTGGTTGGTTTGACTGGTTCTCTTTTACAGGGGAGCTTAAAGTCCTGAAAGTTCCGGAGACAACTGTAGGTCTCTCGCTTATCCTTGGAAAGCACTCCCCAGGCCCCACACAGAGAGGGTAGCCTGGCGTGTCACTGCAGAGCAGGTTCTGATCCACGTGTTGGCTCGTGTGAAGAGCTAAAGGCAGCCTGTGTTCTGCTTTCTGCCCTTCCTGACTGGCCTATCACAGAACGACCCCCATCCCCAGCTGTTTTCCACCTCTCCCTGCTTTGTTTTCTTCGTGGCACTTACTGCCTGGCCCTGTGTCAGCTCTGTGAAGAGACTGACATTTTGTCTTCTCCACCGTACTTCTGCGGCCTGGAACCTAGTAAGTGCTTAGTAAATATTTGCTTAGGAAGTAAACCATGGGATGACTTGAATGGCCAGACATTTGCTCACTATCTTTCTTTTTGCTCTTTGCTTTGGCCTTAGCTCAGTGATACTCAAATGTCATTGGGTGTGTGAGTTACTATAGCAGGTATAAAACCATTTATTCAGAACTTTCTGAACAATATAAGCACATTTAAAAGATAGCTGCTATTTTTCACCTTAACCATTGTTTTTCACCCATGTTGGTCTGGCATACAGAGGCTTGTCTTGCTGTTTAGATTCGGAACTAAGCAGCGGAAGTTCAGTGCCCATTTGGTCTGGCTCCACTGGCACCCACGAGGCGTGTTACATATCTCGGTGGTGTGGTTAGAGAAGTGGGGTGTGTTCTAGTCTAAGTGGAAGCCGCAGGCTAAAATCAAACCTTGGCTGTTTGGGGAATGCTTTGTTATCAGACACGCTCCCATGAGCACCCTGTGGATTGAAGGTTTGGTCCAAGCAAAACAGACTTAAGTTTCACTAACATGCTTCTGACAGCCTCCATGAAAATGGTCCTGTTTTGATGTGAGTTCACTTTTTGTTGTTGTTCTTCTCTGTCATTTTTTCAGTTGGCTGATTGCAATTCTGGCCCAGCTCAACCCTCTCTTTGGACCACAGTTAAAAAATGAAACCATCTGGTATCTGAGGTTCCACTGGCCTTGAGGAAGAAGATGGCCCTGCAGTGCCCAGCTTGGAGGTGAGTGTGCTCTGGACATTTGACAGGATTATTGCTTGGGGTCACTGGAGTTGTCCTCGACGGCTTCTCAGACTTGGCCGGTTGAACACAGTGCAGGAGTGGGCTGCTGAAGCAGATGTGGCCTGAGGAGCAAAAGTGCGTTAAGAACTTGCGTGCGCGTGTACACACACACACACACACACACCCCGTCTTGGGGATTGAGCCATCATATTCTTTCAAATACTGCCATTATCTTGCCTTTTAAAAGAAATGCAATTTAATTTACAAAATTAAGCTTGCATGCTGGCTTTCAGACACAGATCAGAAAAGTGACTTGTTGATAGTTGGCATTGCAAGGTCCAGCAAGTGTAAAAAGTGGCTGGAAAGTCTGAAATGAACATTTCTGAATGCTTTGGATGGAAAGAAGCAGATGCCTTTTGAGTGTTGGTTCTTAAAATTGCAGCCGTTATTGGGTTCTGAGGCCAAGAAAGGTCCACAGTGGTAGAGCAGAAAGATTTCACTGGCTGAGGTTGGGAAGCTTGGCATCCAGTTTGCTGCTGTCTCCATTCTTCTGGTACGTAGAAATCAGCGCTGCACGCACGTACCCGAGGCTCAGCTCTCGGCCAGGGTGCTGCGAGGTGTGCTCTGAGCTGGGGTTGCCACACACCAGGAGGCACACAGCACCTGGCTCTCCTGCGGTCAGTGGTGCAGGATGATCACGGTTCAGGTGGTGGCAGCTTGGTCCCTCACCTGTCGCGTTCTCTGTCCAGCCCTTCCCCAGTGATTCTGCCCTCTGATAGTCATGGTCTGAGTCAATTCTGTAGAAATTACAAAATGGCGATTTTCTGGTTTTAGTGTTGCTTCCACATTTGAGTAGCTGAATGTTTCTATTGAAGATCAACTTTCCCACATTGACTAGAGTTGTTTAGTAACTTTGAGGTACAGATCATAGAAGAAAAGCAGAATTCAGATTTAACTCCTGTGATTTTCAGAGTGAGGTGTTGGTTCTCACATTACTCATGGGGCATCTAATGACTTTCTTTCTAATTTTAATTAGTTTGTTCTTTATTTGTGCAGTCCTCGAAGTGGAGCCCAGGGGATCTGCCACTGAGCTCTGTCCCCAGCCCCTTTTTTGAGACAGGCCTCACTAAACCATAGCGCCTCCCTAGTAGCTTGGATTAGGGCTTGTGCTACCATACTCAGCCTCTTCAATTTTAATTAGTTGCATTTATTATTTTCATGTTCTATTATTTTTTCTTTGACTTACAGAAGATTTAGATTAGCTTCTATGTCCCTTTTTAAAAAAAATTTTCAGCTATGTCTTTTTTTTTGGTACCAAGGATCCAAGGATTGAATCAGGAGCACTCAACCACTGAGGACCTTGCTAATTTGCTGAGGCTGGTTTCGAACTCACAATCCTGCCTCAGCTTCCCAAGCTTCTGGGATTACAGGCGAGCACCAGTGTGCCCGGCAACTATGTCCTTTGATGTCAGTTTTTGTTCCCACACTTTTTGGCAACGTCAGGATCCCTCAGACCTTGCTGGCCATGGTGACACACATGTGATCCCCTTGATTCAGGAGGCTCAGGCAGGAAGATCGCAATTTTGAGACCAGTCTCAGCAACTTAGGCCCTAAGCAACTAGCGAGACCCTGTGTCAAAACAAAAAATAGAAAAGGTAGGTGACATAGCTCAGTGGTAGAGCCCCCCTGGGTTGAATTCCCAGTACTGAAAACAAAGCAAAACATATTTCTAGTTAAAATTATGAACAGCTATGTTCAGAAAAGTCTGTCTTTCCAGTGTCTCATTTTACAAAGATTAAACAAATATATGCATTGTTCACACACACACATACGCACACACTACTGTTACAGAAAAGATCGTACTATGCTGTACCTTGTTTTATTCACCAAACAACATATGCTAGAGGTTGTTGCTGATTGACACGTGGACGCCTTCCTTGTCGCCTACAGCCCTTGATGTCCTTCAGAGGTCTGAGGATACAGAAGGGAAGAGCAGCTCTGCCTCAGACTTGGTTTCTCCTATTCCACTCTCGGCACAACTCACTGCTGGCCCAGGTGTCGGGAGTGGGAGTTCCCCACACAGCAAGCAAGTCAGCAGTTCTGCAGGGGTCACCAGTGGGGTGTCCTTTAATCCAGTTCAGCTGGGACACTGTCCACCTGGCAATGGTGTCAGGGCCACAGGTTGAGGGCTGTTTCCAAGGCTGCTCCCAGCTCCCGATGCCAGTTGCCAACCCCAGTTTGTTTCACCTGTGCTTTTGACCCACTGGCCATAAATTGGGATTCCCATAATCTCCTCAGGTTGGATTTGAGTGGCCCACAGGACTCCAGGAGACGTACCTACTTTTTTTTTGGGGGGGGGGTAATATTTTTAGTTGAAGATGGACATGATGTCTTTATTTATTCTTTTATGTGGTGCTGAGAATCGAACCCAGTGCCTTGCATGTGCTAGACACGTGCTCTGCCACTGAGCCACAACCCCAGCTCTATTTGGGTTTTTTTTTTTTTTTTAATAAAGCATCCAGACACATCCTTTGCATAGGGCAAGGCATGTGGTGGAAAGACCTGTGGCCTTCCAGCCACCTCCAGGTGCGGGCTGTCTGTGCTCTCGCCAAGCCCTGTTCCGGGTGTTACAGAGACTCCATGGCGCACCTCACACTAGCAGGCCCAGTGGACAAGCCCTGTAGGCCTGTTCTTCCCATCCTCTGCAGCCTCCCTCCCTTCCTCCAGGGTATGGGGCAGGACCCTCTGGAATGCAGGGTCTATGGCCTGCTGACAGGGTAGGTCAGAGGACCTCTTTATGGCCAGCTCCACCACAGAAAGACAGGGGAGATCAGTTTCCTGGGACCCCTTGGGGAGGAGAGATTCTGGTTTCTAAGCCTGCCTGGGGGCAGGGGTTGTGAGCCAGGAACCTTGGAGGAAAATGTGTGTGTGTGTGTGTGTGTGTGTGTAAAAGCAGAAGTGATGCCATCCTCTGCTATTATTGATAAGCCGCAGTACCATCCTTTGCATGTGACATTTTATAGTTTTGCAGTGGCCTTTAGGGAGATTGCTTAAAAATGGACTCTGGGCCTTGGGCATCTGCGTGTTCCTAGAGATTGCTGCCCGCCTGCCCACAGGGAGCGCAGTGTTCCCATCACCCACATAGGCTGGTGCGTCTCTCCCACACTGAGAGGCACGCAGTCGACCTTTTCCCCCACTTGGCTGAATTCCGCCCCGAGGAATTCTGATTGCTTTGTCTTTCTCTGTAGTCCTCGGATGTGTGCAGGGCACTTTTGCCACTGGGGTCCATCCTCAGCCCTTTTTTATGCTTTTTATTTTATTCGTGGCTTCTTTTCTGTCTTCTTCATTAAGTTCTCTTGTCTACAGCGCATCACTTGTGTGTGCATCTGTCTGTCTGTCTAGGTGTAGTACTGGGGACTGAACCCATGGACACTAACTACCACAGAGCCACATCCCCAGCACCTTTTTGAGATAGGGTCTCACTAAATTGCCCAGGCTGACCTTGAACTTGCCATCCGCCTCCCAAGTTGCTGGGATCACAAGTGTGTGCCACCTTTTGAACTATTGCAAGTGTTAGGCAAGGTTGTCGTCCGGGGTGTAAAGCTGGGAAGGCAGGCTTCATTTCCTTCCTGTCCAATGAGAGAATTGGACTGACTGACCCTGCGTGGTGGCTGTAAAAGAGGTTTCATCTGCATGTTCCCAGGCTTCTGTGCCTATTAGGCTGATTGATTGGCACACCCAGCTTTCTCACTCTGGCCCACAGTGTGTGCAGGCTGCTTGACACCTTGTGCTGAAGGTCATTCCTTTAAGAGCAAGCACCCGGAAGCAGGAGGGCACACCCTCAGATCCCTAAGGAGGAGCAGGGAGTCACACCTCTTCTGCACTGGACGCTTTTACAGCAGTTCTATGGCCCTGGGGCTTTGGAGTTATCACATGAAGAAATCTAATCTCATGGGGGCACATGCCTTTAGTCCCAGCTACTCTGGAGGCCGAGGCAGGAAGATCCTCTAAGTCCAGGAGTTTGAGACCAGCCTGGGCAACTCGGTGAGACCCCATCCTGAAAAAGGGAAAAAAAGCTCCATCTCTGTCTAGCATTAAAACAGAGAGAACTCTGAAGACGGGACCTCACTTATGTTGGTGGTAAAAGTCAAGATTGTACTCTATTTACCTTTTGAACTTTGAACTTTTACGTAACAGTAAGATGGTAGAGTACAGAAACTAGATTTGGAGTGTTGATACCTGATAAGGAGAAAGGATTTGACTTGGTACATGATTTCTCCGAGGGACCAGATTTGGAAAGTAAGTATGAGCCAGGCATAGTGTTCAGAGAAAAATGAGGATCCGTCATGGAAGCTTTAGAATATTTTGTTTCTGTTTTTGTTTTGGTGCTGGATTGGACCAAAGGCCTTGTGCATGCTAGACATGGGTCTCTATCGCTGAGCTGCACCCCAGTCCAAGACAACTTCCATGCAGATGAAGCTGAATCCATCTGAACAACGTCCTGTTAAGCACCAAACCGAATTTTGCTACTTCAGGCTGTTGTCGCGGTTTCTTCCCTGTGTGGAGAGCTGACCCGGTTGGTGAGGCTGGTATACACGCTTTGTTTCTGGGCCGGAAGTCTCGCCCAGTCCTCTGGAGAGCAGTGCCTCTTGCACTCTGCCACTGCCAGCCTTATCTGCTCCTCCTTGGCCCCTTAGCGAGACCCCATGCAAGTTAGCCAGACACTGTGTCTAAATAAAATACAAACAAAGGGCTGGCCATGTGGCTCAGTGGTTGAGCAGCCCTGGGGTCAGTCCTGGCTAAGGATGCATGCGGAAGCCTGGGCCCCGGCTGCAGTTGTTGTCAGGTGCAGCCTCACGCTGCGTACTTTCTACAGCAGGGGATCAGATCCAGGGTCCTGGAAGTTAGCTGGGCTACCGCACATTGTCTGTGTTCAACCACGATCCTGCAGGGCAGAGACTTTATTATAAAGTTTGGGATAAGAGAGGAGTCGAGGGTACTGGTGGCAAGGCCTTACCCCTTGGGAGCTGTTTTTCCGTGCGTTCCAAATGCACGGAATGTTTGGGGACCCTGAGGTGTGCAGTACTGAGCAAGGCCATGGACACGGAAGGGTTTGCCATGTGTTGGGTTGGGTGGCAGAATTACGGCCACACCTGAGGAGGGTGGACTTGGGCAGGGTGTCTTGTGGTTGGTGGAAGTCTTCCTTGCACTCTGATCTCCCTGGCTGGATCATCTGCCACTGTCCGGTTCCTGTGAGGGGATGGACCTGTGCGTCAGTTCTTTCTGCTCTTGCTCCGGTGCTGCTGCTCTTGTTGCGCCTCAGGTCTGCGTCCCACTGCCTCAGCCACCCTGATTCCTGGTCCAGATCAGTGCAATCCTGAATTTCAACCGCGGCCCCTCACCGGGTCTCCCTGCCTCTGCAGTCCTGTCTCAGAGCGCCCGTACCTTGCCAGTGGAGCACATCCTGAGACATGTCACTGCTTGCCTCAGAGGCTTGCTCTGGTTCTCCCTGAACAACAACTAGGGGTTGTTGTTCTTTTTTTTTTTTTTTTTTGGTGGTGCTGGGGATTGAACCCAGGGCCTTGTGCTTGTAAGGCAAGCACTCTACTTACTGAGCTGTATCCCCAGCCCTCAGGGTTGTTCTTGTTGCTTTTTTAAGCTGAGGTCCCTGATTTTAGTGGCCACATGTCCCTGGAGATGCAGTGTAAACAGCTTTTGTCAGGGTCACCAAAGGTTCCCTGAGCCACAGGTGATAAGAGCGTCTAATCTGCTGGTTCCGTCCAGCGCTTGGCTTGGCCAGCACGGCCTTCCTGTCTGCCCTCAAACCACCTTTACATCCTCTCCTCACTACTTCCGGCTATGGCCTGAGGGTCATCGTGACTGTTTTCATGCTCTTGACCTAGTTAGCCTTATTTAGCCTTCCCTGTCTATTGGGGGGTGCTACGCTGTACTTTAGAAGCTGATCAGTAACACCCCTGTGGGCACCCCCCACCCTCGCCTCCCTCGCAGACTCAGGGCTTGTGGTGTTTTCCCAGTGCCCCTCCCCAACCCTCCCACTTCATGGCCACCTGGGTTCAGAATGCTGGCTTTGATCCCTCAGTGTAATCACCTTTCCAGTTTTGAGCCTGATGCCTTGAACTGGAAAGTCCGTGTCCCTGTAGTTTGCTTTCTCCTGTAGTAACCTGTAAAACACACCTTACCACCATCGCACACAGGGCGGCTTTTGCGGTTTATCTGACATGCAAGATTTAAAATAGAAATGAAACCTAACATATGTATCTTTTAAATATGTTCATGCTCTGTGTGGTGCCACATGCCTATAATCCCAGCAACTCTGGAGCCTGAGGCAGGAGGATCACAAGTTCAAGGCCAGTCTGGACAATTGAGACCCTGTCTCAAAAAGAATAAAAGGGCTGGGGTGTAGCTCAGTAGCAGAGCACCCCTGGGCTCAATCCCCAGTACCAAATAAATAAATAAAGTGAACGGGCTGGCGTGTTGCTCGGTGGTGGAGTGCTTCTGGCTCCAGTCCTGTCCCTGGGCCTTTCCTGAGCAGGTGTCTGGTTCTGTCATGATGGAGTCATGTTGTGTACTTTCAGGTTTACCTCAGGCTTCCTAGGGAGTCTGCGTTTTCGAGATGAGAACGTGGACTTCAATTGGGGTCTCCAGCCACACCCCATCCGCTGTGATAGGAGAGGTAATTCCCTGCGTCCTTCATTTATTCCACCTCAAACCACAGACAGAGCCATTTAGCATGGCGCTCGCATTTATTCAGACTGGTTACTGTGAGATTGAGTGGAAATTAGCCCCTTTGGGTGAGGCTTCTCAGATGTGAGTCCTGTTTCCCCCTTGTGATTGTTTTTTTGTCACAAGCGGCCTCAACACCAAAGAAGTCTAGTGGGCGCTCCTCAGAGAGTCGCATGCAATGAAGTGTCCCCTGCTCGTGTTCCCAGGTGAGCTTACAGAGGTCGGCACAGGGGCTGTTCTGCTGGCCTAGGGAGGGCAACAGGAAATGACTGTTAGAGTAACAGTTTTTCTGAGGCTTGCAGACGGGAGAGGCACATCACTCTGGTCATTGCCGCTCCTTGGCCTGGGTCATTTTCCTAGGGCATTGTGAAAACAGTCTTCTGGGCACATTTTTTTCCTTCCCTTCACCACTGAGCCCCAGCCCCAGGTCCTCTCTGAACCTTAGGTTGAATGTGCTTTGTCCACGTGTCCTGCCTTAGCAGCCCTCCAGCTGTCTGGTGTTTTCCATTGAGGGCCCTGGGTACCCCAGCTTGCTCCAGAAGGGCTTAGCAGCAGGCTCGTGTGCCAGTCCAGGGAGACTTGAATTCTCGTTTCATCACACTGAATGGTAGGTTCTCTGTGGTTTCACTGACTTGGAAACTCTAAGCCCATCAGATTCTGCTGCTTGCCTGTTTGACCTTCAGCCTCCTCAGACCTGCGTCCATGACCGTGTGCTGACTGAATCCAACATGCACTCCGCCCCTACAGTTTTCACACTTCCGCTGATTGTGTGCCATAACATAACCAGATGGATTATTTTTTTTCTTTCTGTTCTCTTTCTCTCTCTGGCAGTATTCGGGATTGAATTGGGGCTGGTAGAGGGTGGGGCTCTCTCACTGAGCCACGTCTCCATTCCCCCTTCACTTCCGCCTTTTTTTTTTTTTTTTTTTTTTAGACATGCTCTCACTAAATTGCCCAGGCTGGCCTCAAACTTGTGATCCTCCTGCCTCAGCTTCCGAGTCACTGGGATTACAGGCATCCACTATAATGGTTGGCCATAACCAGCTTGATTTCTTACCAGCTAAGAAATTCTTTGGTGGAAATTGTCTTTGAAAGAAAGAAGCTGTTTAAGCTTAGCATGTGGCATATAACTGTAGTTCCAGTGACTTGGGAGGCTGGGGCAGGAGGAGTACAAGTTCAAGGCTAGCCTCAGTGACTTGGCAAGACTCTCAAAATAAAATATAAAAAGGGCTGGGGATGTGGTTCAGTGGTAAAGCATACCTGGGTTCAATCCCCAGTACAAAAAAAGAAAAAGAAGAAAAAAAGGCAGCAGCAATGATTTAGTTTTTGTTTTTTTATTGCCTTTTTAATTTCGATAGTGGCATAAGTGGCTTTATTTATGTAGCATTAGAGCAGATTGTTTTGCTGTGCTGGGGGTGAACCCAGGGCCTCCTGAGTGCTGGGCAAGCGCTCCATCCCTGAGCTACAGCCCTGCCCAACAGAGACTTGATCTAAGGAGTGCGCGCAAGCGCTGTTGGCAGTTTATTCTGTGAGGTTGGCTACTTCATATATTTCCTAGCTTTGGTATTGCAGCATTACCCTACTAGAAAAAGAAATTGTTGTTTGTCTCCTGTGCTTGTTTGTGGTAGCCAGAATATGGAAGGCCACCTGGAGTCCTGAGGACAGGACATGGAGCCTGTTCTTGGGCCTGGCGCATTGGAGGACAGCTCCAGGGCCGTGAGAGGAGAGGGAGAGCACAGGTGCTCTCATCCCTGGAGAGCCCCCTGGATCCCGTGCTGTCAGTCTTGGCTCGTGCTTCCTGCTTTCTGTAACATGGTCAGATTACTGGCACTCTGACAGTTCAGCAGTGTCCTTGGAAACTGGAGCTGTGCCCCAGCCCTGCAAACCTGCCCCCACTTGCATGGCCGTGGAGCCCACTCTGCTCAAGGACTTCTTGAGCACCTGCCTGTTCAAAAGCGTTTTCCTGATTTACTTTCTTGACGTTGGCTGTGCTCTCCTAAGGAAGGTTGGGGACCAGTTACTGGAACAGTTTTGTTTTGCAGGTCGTGAGGAGAACGCCTCTAGCTGCAGATTGCCTCCACACCCGATGCCTTCTGGACTCGCCTCGTGGGCGCCTGTGCCTGAGCTTCCACCGCCTCTGCAGCCCTGTCCTGTGGGGCCGTGTTTTTCCTTCACCTTTTCACTCTGATGAACCAAGTGCCTGCCCACCTGAGCTGTGCCGACTGCTCTTCTGGAGACAAGGTGCTCTCCTCCCGGGAAAGCTCCTCTCGCCCTGGAGTCTGCAGACGTGGAGTGCTCCTGCCTGCGCCAGCACAGGAGCCGCCGGTGTGCCTGAAAACTGCAGAGGACCTGTGCAGCTCCACGGCCGCGCTGCCGGAGCAGAGTGCTCGGAGAGGAGAGCTGTCCCCGCAGATTCACACCACGCTGTACCTCCAGGATGATTTCTTACTTCTGCCATCTTTTGGAATAAATTATTTTTCTGCTTTCTATGGAATCTGGCTTCAGTGTTCATAAAGCTCATTTTTTAAGCTTTTCTCTCTCTAGAAAATGCCTTTTTAAGAAGTGTTTTGTTGTGTAAACTTGGTTGGTTGTGTGATCCCTGCCATGTAGTTTGAGATGCCTAAAGAGACTGGTAAGCACTTTACTTCATCATTCAGTAACCATTTGGGTGCATACCAAGGTGAGGCATTGGAGGAACCAAAGATGTTTCAACTGGAGACCCTGAGAGTTCAAAAGTGGATATGCTCCGTGGACGGAGATGGGGCTATAATGTCAGGCTACGTGTGACCATTGTTTAAAAATGGTGGCTGGCATGGTAGTGTACACCTGTAGTCCCACTTACTCTGGAGGCTGAGGGGAGGATTGCTTGAGCCCAGGAGTTCCAGGCAACATAGTGAGACCTGGTCTCTTTAGAAAAAACAAACAAACAAAAACCGCCTGGGTGGCAAGCAGGTGGTGGCCTGGTACCAGCTGCAGGGCCAGAGCAGCGAACCCTGCTAAGGGGCGGCCATCTCAGCCCAGACACAGGCTGGGGAGTGGAGTGGCTCAACCCTGCGCCCAGGATGCACTGTGCTCAGTAGCAGGCGAATCGGTGGTTCACTAATTGGGCAGCTCTGTTAGTTTTAAGAGACTACAAATTAAAATAGATTTCTGTTTTCAGCAGTTCATGGCTTTTGACAGTCAGCCAAGGATGGGCTTCCTGTTTTGCAGTTTGTACTTTCTCTTCCTCCCAAACTATCTGAACCCAGTGCTTTGCTGTTCTAAGACTAGAAGGTTTTCAAGTTGAAGTGTTTATCCTGTTTTAATTTCTTTCTTTTCATCCTTCACTTTCATTTTGATCTTTCCATCTCCTGAAAGTTGGGCTGGGGATATGGCTCAGTGGTAGAGCCCTTGCCTGACGTGTGCAAGGCCCTGGGTTCCATCCCACTCTCAAAAGTGAAAGGTCTTTTGAAGGTAGGCAGCTCACAGGTAGCGTTTCAGCCCTTTGGCTAACTTCACGGAATGCAGGAAACACAGGATTTGGAGCCGAGGGGCCAGGTGATGCAGGTGTGCACCACTGTTTCATCGATAAGCTGAGCCCAGTCAGGGAGCTTTACTTGCCTGGTTTAGTGCAGCTGGTTTCGGCGGCCTGGGGAGCAGAATCCGGACTTCTGATGTCCCCTCTGCAGGCTTTTCCCTGACCACCCTGCCTCCAAGGTGCATTGGCAGGGGACCAACTCTGGGTCTCTGGTGGGAGGGAAGAATCCTGCCACACAGGCGACCATGCTGTCTCCTCAGGACAGCTCACATGACCCCTGTCAATCTGCTGTTCAAGGAGCACTGCTGGCCACTGCTGGGGTGACGTCCCTGGGCTCACTGCAGCCTATGCTCAGCAGGGTCACTGTGAAACCTTCCCAGTGGCGGGTTGATTTGGTTTTATTCTTCCCTCCTGTCTTTTCACTGGCATGTCATTGTAGTGGTTGTCCATGTTTGAGAGTGGGTCTCGCTGTTGCCCAGAGGGGCTCAGACCATTCCCCTGCCTCAGCACCTACCACTGCGGTCAGCTTTGCAGGGTGGTTTTTTAAGCTGAGCATCACATGGCTGTGGCAGAGTGGCACTTCCTTGAGTGTGGCATTTGCCTGTCTTGAGCTCAGCATGGGGCGCTCCCTGATGTGGAGCCTACAAGGCCCTGTGCCCGAGGCTGAGCCGCAGCAGGCTGTGCAGCAGATGGGGGCAGCTCTGGGACTCCTTGCATCGGTGACCACAGTTTGGCATGTTTCCAGTTCAGTGGCACAGCTGAGGGAGCACAGTGTACAGCCCTGGTCGAGCAAGTCCCCGAGTCTGTCTGCTGCTGTCACTTTTTATTGATCTGTTCCATTCTTCTCACTTGCTCTAATTGGCTGCTGGGAGTGAACTGGATGGTCCTGTTTGCCATTGGGTGGGGCTCGCTTCCTGCAGATCCAGGACGATGAGTGTGTGGCCTGCTCTGACGACAGTGGGGAGCAGGGGACAGGAGCACAGAGGGCCTGGTCCGCAGCAGAGAACTCGGGCCCAGTGAGCCCTCCAGGGACGTAATGACCCTGATGAGACCCAGTGGCCACAGCAGAGCAGGAGCCTACCACTGCCCAGGAAGGAGAACGGGTTCACTTCCTGCCAAGCTGGATCAAGACCTCCCAGGAAGGATATCAGCTCCTGAAGGCCTGGACTGCCACCGCCACTCAGCTCCTGGCTGCTGTTGGAAGGAGGGCATGATGGCATCCGCTCGGGTTTGAAGGGAAGTCACTTTATCCTTGAGCCTCAGTTTCTTCCTTTATGAAATTCTTTTTTTCTTTTTTTTTTCTTTTCAGTGTCCAGGGAATTGAGCCCGGGGCCTCGTATGCGATGCCCCATTGAGCTACCCCAGCCCCGAAATTCTCGATAAGGTGAAATGCTGTTGACAGGGACACTCAGGCCTGCGCCCTGTCGCCTCATTCTCAACAATGGACCTACCTTACAGGACCTCACCCGGCCCAGAGTCTGCGTCAGGTGCTGTCGCTCTGCTTCCTCTCGCAGCCCCTTGCTGCAGTGCTTGCCAGGGCCCAGCTGGGAGGAGCTTCGTCCATCCTGTTGACAGGACACGGAAAATGCCCCTCTCCTCCAAAACCTATGTGAGCGGGTCCCAGGCTCACAGTCTAACACCATTGCTTGCTATTTATGTCACTTTGGGCAAATAGTTGACTTTCTGACCCTTGGTGTTTTCAGGTACCAAGAGCGGTGTTGGTGAAGATGATCTGTAAATCATAATGCTCAGAGGGTACCTTCTGAAGGAACGACCAGACCCTCAAGTGGCCCTGATGCTGCTTTTCTGTAAGAGGACCCAGAGGGGCAGCCAGGGGCTGATTTTTCTCTGCCTACATTTCATTTCCCTTTGATTAATTATCTGTACATAGAGGGTTAGGAAAAGTAAATAAGAGGCAGCTGTACCAGGACCCAGGCCTATGCTGAGTGGGAGACAGCACAAGGGTCTGGACCACACCCTTCCTGCTTCTGGGTGCCACCAGTTCTTGACACCAGGACAGGGTGCTGCTGGCTCATGGGAGGACAGGGTCTGAGCAGGGATTGGTTGTTTGCAGAGCAGGGTGGAACCAGGGCCATGTTCGTGCTGGACAAGCACTCTGCCGCTGCCCCACACCCACAGCCCTTGTGTATTTTACTTTGAGACAAGGTCTGGATTATCCAGGCTGGCTGTGAATGTGCAATCCTCCTGCCTCAGCCTCCTGGGTCACTGGGATTACAGGCATGCGCCACTGCATCTGGCATCTATCCAGTTTTTAGCAATAGAAGGTGTTCGGCCATACAAGGCAAATTTTTGTAAATAAATTGTTGCTCAGACTAATGGAACATTCAGTCTTGGATTTCATCTTCCAAAAATTTAAAAGAGTCAACTGTTCCTTTATTTAGTGAAATCTTAACCATATTTAAAAAATCTGTCCCTAGGCATTTTAGAACGTTCCATCATCCCATCCCGGTGCAAAGCCATCTTCTGTTGGGAGAATACACGTATTTTAAGTGGCCTTGTGGACCTGAGCAGAAGCTCTTCATTGCTTCCCCTGCCCCTTTAGTTGAACTTGCTAGTCGAGTGACTGCAGTTGTAGAAAATTCATAATTTTCGAAGGAAACAAGGTAAAATACCATTGTAAAGAATATTTTTCGCAGTAGTTAAGGCAGCATGAGATGTCTGTCAGTCACGTTGCATCCAAATGAAGGAATCTCAAAATTTTTTAAGTTTATACCTAGAAAAGAAATCAAAAAAGACAACAACACTAATTGCCTCTGGACAGTAATTATAAATGATCTTAATTTCCCTTTTCCTCTTCAGCATATTCTCCAGTGAAAATGTAATAAGTAAAAAGAAACAGTGAAAGTTACTTTAATAACAAAAGATAATAGATACTAGGTTCAGAGGAAAACCAGGACCCTACACTTCTGCATGCAGAAGAAAGCATGGTGGGAAATGGTCAAGATGTTGGATATAATTATTTCCTTAATAATTTCGTGTGTTCTCCACAAAGGACACATGTGACTTTTTTCCTAGGAGGAGAAGGTGGTTTTCTTGGGGACCAGGGGGAGAACGCTGTTGGTCTCTCCTGCAAAGATCCCATTCGCAGCCTTCCCTCCCCTGAGTCTGAGGCTCAGGGAAGTGAAGTTGGGTTTCCTGAACAGAAGCCACTCCGAGTCAGTGGGAAGCGGCGGTGTCGTGTGTGGGAAAGGGCCACTGCACTGCCTGGAGTGTGGGAGCTTGCAGTGAAGCCTGGGGCGATGAAAAGGACCATGGACTGGGGTTCAGCTGTTGCGGGAGAGGGGCGGCCTGGGGTGAGCCTGTGGGTCTGCCTGGGCTGGAGAAAGCCCGACTGCTTGGAGCAAGTCCTTCCTCCAGGCTGTGTCGCTGCTGCTTCAGTTGCAACCTGGTTCTTGTAAGTGCGTGGCCCTTTCCCCCAGCCCACCTGACCTGTGGCGCCTCAAGCACCCGGGGTCTTCCAGGAGCTCCGCAGTGACAGCCCCCTCCCCGCCGTGGGGCCATTGGGGTCCAGCTTGGGGTGCTGCCTGTGGGCCACCAGCCCAAGACAGACAAGGAGAGAGCAGGCGCCTTCAAGGAAGCAGGCTGAGCAGCTAAGCCCTGCTGTTTCTCCGAGTGGCCAAGGCTTTCCACAAGGCTTGGGAGGGGTTGCAGCCTCCATGTGTGGGTCACCTGCCTGAACAAGGGGGAGCAATGGAGGCTGGGCCCCTGGGCTGGTGCAGCAGGAAACAGTAATGATCGCAGGCTGTTTAAGGGGCTGGGCGTGGCTCAGGGCAGCTGACTGGGCAGCTGACTGGCCACCTGGAGGTGGGGCTGCTGCAGGCAGGGCACCAGGGGGCCGGGGGTGGGCTGTGGGAGACCAGGGCTTCTGATGGACTCGGGGGAGTCGTGATTCTGTTTCCACGGACCTGGCTGGCTGGGCCCCACTGCTGGGCGCTGCGTCTCAGGGAAATAACAGGTTGCTAGGTGGAGGAAAGGTTTTGAACACAATGACCTTTAAGAGGAAACCTGCGGGACCAGGAAGCTGGGCAAAGGGGCGTGGCTGGGGTGCTGGAGGCAGACCAGGGAGGAAGTTGCAGAGTCCAGGAGATGCAAGTGTCCTCGACGGTGTCCTGAATCGGGGGTAACAGAAGTAGCTACCTTGGGGCCACATTTACTAGCTCATACAAACTTCCATGCCCTTCTGGATGCGGGGTGAGGGTTAAGGGACAGGGAGGCACGACAAAACTACACCCAAGTTCCCTGCAGGGTAGACATGGTGGAGTTGGGTTGTGGACAGCGCCCATGGGGAGATAGCAGCGGATAGCTGTTCTGGGAGTCTGGAGGTTAGGAAGGACCTGGCTGGAGGGCGGAGTGTGGGACACCAACAGCTGAAGCTGTGCGTGGCTAAGGGGCAGGAAGAGAGTGTGCAGAGAGAGAAGGACCAGCCAGGCCAAGACCTGAGGAGCACCCAGTCCTAAGAGGTGGCCAGAGGAAGAGGAGGACTCTGAGGGAGTCACCTTAACCACCATGGCCTGGGGAACTGTGGGCACCACCCTCGCCTCCTGCCTACCAAGTGTCTTTACTTGCATTATCCTATGAAGTAAGTAGGACATGCTCCCTTTTTATAGTTAGAAAGTGGATCAACAATACATCAAGTTCCCTCTTGTTCCAAAGGTTTTGCTGTCCTGTCACCAAGTATAATAGTCCATTTTTCATGACTGCAATAAGATACCTGAGGTAGTCTACTTTATAAAGAAAAGACATTCATTTTGGCTCACAGTTGTGGAAGTTCAAGAGGTAGGGTCCACATCTGGTGCCTGAACACCAGAGAATAAGTCTCTTCCATTTTATACTGTTTCTGTTTTTGTGGTACTGGGTATTGAACCCAGGGGTACTCTACCACTGAACTGTGTCCTCAGCCCTTATTGTTTTGAGACAGGGTCTCACTAAATTGTTGAGGTCAGCCTCACACTTCAGATCCTCCTGCCTCAGCCTCCTGAGGGACTGGGATTACAGGCTTGTGCCACTACATCTGGCTTCTATCCTCTTATCAATGGATTAATCCACAGATGAGATCAAAATCCTCATGATCCCATTACTTCCCAAAAGCCCCAGCTCTGAACCTTGCTGCAGTGGGGACCAAGCCTTCACGAGCCTTTGCAGGTGTTCCAGATCCAGATACAGCAGGGCATGCATATTCATGTTTTTTCTGGGAGCAGGCCTGTGGCTTTCCTCAGGCCCACAGAGAAGTTCAGAACCTCTTAACAACAGTAGTAACTGCCGAGCGCTCACCTGGCGCCCGGCCATTGGCCTTGCCAGATGTCAACTGGGTGGAGGCAGGAGAAAGAGCGGCCCTGCGCACCACTGCCTTCTGCTAGTCCCGACTCCCCTGTCCTCCACCAGGGAGAAGAGAAGAAAATCATCCCCTAGGAGCCTGACCTTGGGGTCACTTCCTTTGTTAGGAAGAACAAAGGGGATTACTTTCCTCAACCCAATCCTCTCCCTCCCGCTCCCAGTCTTCCCAAGGGTGGCTTCCTCTCCTGCCTCTCTAGGGAGGAGGTGATTAGGTGGGTGGGCAGGAGTCCCCTCACACAAGGCTGATGGCCTGCCGCTGTGGCCAGTCAAAAGCCTGTCAAAGCCTGGCTTTGGTCTGAGTGACAGGAGTCTGTGTGGAAAGGTGGGCTGCCCCCAGGAACCCCTGGGAGTGACACAGAGAGAAGGGCCCGGGGCCTTTCTGCAGGTCCTGCCTCTGGGCACAGGACGGGATCTGGGATTTGCAGGGGGGGGGGGGCACTTGTCTTCGCTGCACCTCAGGAGTGTTCTACCCATTCCCTTCACTCAGCTCACCATGAAGCCTGGGCTTTATGAAAACTCCAACGTAAAGAAATGAACAGCTGGAATAGACCCAGGCTTCCTGTCTCATGAGGGGAATTGGTGACCTTGTGAATTTGCAGGTAAAAACAACAACTTTGGTTCCAGAGCCGCTTCCCTTCTTTCCTTCAGCGACCCCTCTGTGGCTTGCTTCCTGCCCGCCAGCCACAGGGCCCGGGCTGGAGTCCTGGGGAGCAGGGGGGGGGGGGGGGGGGGGGGGCAAGCTTCCTGCGGCTTACCACTGTCTCCGTTATCACCCTGCTTCTGGCCTCCCCACAGAATGTCTCATTGTACCTGTCCTCTGGGAGTCTGTCCCACAACAAGTGCTGGATTGTCCTCCCGCCCGCTTCCTGGTTTGCTATCAGTTCTAGCTGCTGACACTCAACGGGCATGTTCAGCCCAGGCTGAGCGGAACTGAAAACCCAAAACCACAGAGACCACTGATCGTCTATAGGATTTTGGTCAGTGAAAGAGACTAAGTGGTTTGGTGGGAATGCGCTGGGAGGTGATAGAACGTTGAGTGGCCTTCTGACTTCTGGCCATGTTCAGTCCCTTCTTGAAGCTTCCAGTCATATTCCTCCCTGGAAGGCGGAGGAGGGGGCACCCCTTATGCCCTGAGCCCTGCATTGAACCTTGAAAATCAACCTGTGAGGCGAGCTAGATCAGGAATTCAGGATCAGGCAGACTCACAACAGTACTCAAGCTAGCATGGAAGTGGCACTGAAATGCACGTGTCCCACTCTTAAAGGCACCAAGTGCCCTTCTTATGAACTCTGGTGTGTGGCTGGGTTCTTAGCTCCTCCAGTGCAAGGACTGTCTTCACTGCACCCATTAGATACTGCACACCTCTAACCCCAGCAACACAGGAGGCTGAGGCAGGAGGATTGCAAGTTTGAGGTTAGCCTGGGCAATGGTGAGACCCTGTCTGGAAAAAAATAAATAAAAAGGGCTGGAGATGTGGCTGTAGAGTACCACAGGGTTCAATCCCCAATATCTCCACCCCCACCCCGCCAAAGGGGCAAGCAGCAGAAATGGTGGAACTAGATTCTATGGAAGAGAGGAATCTTGAGCCACCAAGGGGGAACAGGATTTGGATCTTTGTCTTTACACCACCAGCCTGTTCCTATCCCTTGGCAGGCTTGGTGCTGGGGGAGGTGGTGGGGTGTTGAGAAATTCTTAATAAGCGATTCACTGTGGAAGGGTCCTTGGGACTGAACCTGGTACTTTCTGGGAGAAAGAAGAAACGGGCTTGCCAGGCATGGTGGCACATGCCTATTATCCCAGCAACCCGGGAGCCTGAAGCGGGAGGAGCACGACATAGAGAGACCCTGTCTCAAAAAATAAAAAGGGCTGGGATGTATCTCAGTGATAAAAGTGCCCCAGTACTCAATCCCCAGTACAACCCCCCCAAAAAAACAAAAAAACAAACCATCCTGGAATCTGAGGCCCAGAGCTGACGCACAGAGAACACTGTTCCACTGAGCAGCTATTCGGCAGTGAGAAGAACTTTTTCTTTTTCCCCAAAGAATATTTTTTGGGCAAGATGAAGGAGGGATGGGTGCCAATGGGCGACAGTCAATGAGGCTCCCTTTTATATTCACCCTCAGCGATAGTCCCTTCTCAGGAGGAAGCTCCGCGTTCAGTGTCAGAGGGACACAGCCTTTCCTGGAGATCTTCCAGCTTCGAGTTAATTAATCTCACTTCTGAAGCTGTGAAATCTGAACATATCACACAGGTCCAGAGGGTCTGGAAAGAAGACAGAGAGATGACACTCGCTTAAAAGGTGTGTATGGAACCAGCAGGCAGGGCTCAATGGGCTTTAATTAGAAGCTGAGGACCTGCAGCAACTTTTTTTTTTTTTTAAGATTCAATGTTTTGCAACGCCTGCATTTTGGACTCCTCTTAATGGCTTCCCCTGATTCTCTGAAGCTCCTAGGCTGCACTGCATGCCTAGCAACTGTTTCAATTCTTTGAAGATGTGGGCTCACTGATAAAGCTAGAAGGATCCTCAAGAACATCTAGTTCTAGTCCAGATTCCTCATGGGGAAGAGGGCATCTTACAGTGGCAGAGCTCAAATCAGGTCATGGCTCCAAGAGTAGCCTTAAAATTCATCAAGGTTTATTTTATTTTATTTTTGAGAGGAGGTCCTGTTATGTTGCCCAGGCTGACCTTGAACCCTTGGGCTCAAGCGATCCTCCCATCTCAGTCTCCAGCACATCAAAGTTTAAAGTGGATGAAATTTTCCACATTCAGAGAATTATCCAGAAAGATTCCCCGAGGGTGGGTGACTGGCCTCTGAGAAGGGAAAATGAGTGGCAAGGATGCATGGGTAGGAAGGAGACTTAATAGTTGCTTAATACATTTTGGACCATAAATGTGTTACCTAATCAAAAATAAATATTTTTTAAAGAATTCAGTGGAATCCTAAGTCTCTATTGCTTCGTTTCCCCCATTCTCTCATATTGATGTAAAGCGTGTTTTTCTGACTCAGGTTATTCCAGTGTGTGAATTATTCCCAGGAGCAAGGTTAAGCACTCTGGAAGTGGCCAAGCCAGTTGGTTACAACTTTGTGGCTAAAACAAGACAAGCCTCCCAAACCTCTGGGACTATTCCAGCGTCCCAACTTCCTGCCAACTTCAACTGTGGCAGAATCTGGTTGGATAAATCCCAGAGAAACACAAATCAATTAGGAGCCAGTGATTTCATTCACTTCAGAGCAGGAGACAGTCATTAACAAACCTTGCTGGAAAGGTCTCTGCTAGCCAGAGCTCTGTCCTTCCCAAGGCAACTCAAAAGTAGGAAGCCAGTGCCATTCACCAGGAGGGGCCCTCCGTGGGCAAGAGCCTTGCGCTGGGAGATGAACCTGGCTCCTTGCTCCCTGACCCCAAGGAACTGTTGGCAGACAGAGGAGATGAAAATCCCCGTGTCTAGAGGGCAGTGTAGCGGGAGACCAGTGAGCCATCTGCTGAAGCTTTTCCAGCTATAGTAATAGAGAGGACAGTCAGTGCTGTAGTCCATAGGGAGAGAGATTTAAAAGTGTTTCATGTCTGAACTAAAACTCCAGTCCTCCATGGAGGTTTAAAGGAAGAATCATGTGAACAAGTCAGAGAACCTGGTTCAAACTTCCCAACTAGTTCTTCAATTCAGGTTTTGATTTTAAAGGCCAGTTGCTGTTGAAAATTAGAATATGGTATGTGTTAGACTTAACAAAGAAACTTCTTATACCACTTTCTGTGCAGTAAAGAAAATACTCATTTGCTTCACAGGGTACTGAGGCCCTACTGTATGCTTGGCCTTATGGGGAACTCAGAGGAGAGATGTACTCTTCCACTTTTCTCATAGGTATCTACCTACACATACCTATTAATTTTGCATACAGAGGTATTATTTTAGTGGCTATTAAACTGCTATCATTTAGAGTTACCCTTTCTTGCTGGTTAGCGTTCAGAAGACCCTCCAGGTGATGCCCTTGTAGCAATCTAATGACCCTGCCATCCCTCACCTAACCGTATGCCAGCACTATGGTAAGTGCTCCAAAGGGATATTTCAGTTATTTCTCACATCAACACCTAAGTTACTTACTTAAGTTGGAAAGTGAATCACATAGAGGTTAAATAATGTGTCCACAGCAAATATTATAAGAAGGCCAGCCCAGTGGGGCACACCTATGACCTCAGCTACTTAGTAGGCTGAGGAATGAGGATTCTAAATTTGAGACCAACCTGGGGCAATTTAGCAAGACCGTCTCAAAATAAAAAATAAAAATGACTTGGGACCTGACTCAATGGTAGAGTGTTTCTAGCATGGTTGAGGCCCTGGGTTCAATCCCCAGTACGAGGGTGGGGTGGGGTGTTACAAAGTGCACTCTGGAAGCATAAGCCGTGCTAACAGACCTGGGTTCTGGTCCTAGCTAGGTCATTTAGCAGCCATCTGGCCGTGGGTAACTGATCCCTCTGAGTGCTACTTCCCCATCTGGGAAATGGGTTACTACTATTGCATGTGCTCATCGAGATGAGTCTGATTAAAAGCACCGAAAAATAAACAAAAAACAACAAAAAAAACCCTCAGGAAGATGTATTATGCAGGCCCATTTGCCTTGGTGCCGTTAATAGCTCCGTCTGTACAGTTGTGTATGGTTCTCTCTTATTAAAGTGCACTCGGTCCGGCTGATCCCTGTGCCTGGGATACGTGCTCAACAACTGTGAGTCCAATCAGTGAATCAATGAACGAACTGAAGGCCACTTAGTCTCTGAGCGAACGGAGAGGCCACGCATACAACATCGACGTTCCCTTAACCCCTTCAAGATTCCGGCAACTTAAACCGTAAAATGGGCGGACGGACACTTCAAGCCCGGCTGCGAAGTTTTGCCATTAGAACAAACGCTGGATACGAAAGCTTCTGGAAAAGGCATATCCTCTACGAAAGTGAGAACGTGACTCACACCGGCGACGACCCACGCCCACGCTGCAGCTACAAGCACCAGCCCCCGCTATGCCCTCTCTTCCTGGTTTTCCCCGGCAACCCGCCCCTCCGGCGTCACGTGACAGGGGTGCCCAGTCGGGCCGGGTCCCTGATTGGCCGAGCTTCAGAACACCTCGCGATTGGCCCGAGGCCGGCGGGCCCCCGCCTCCCTCCTCCTCCTCGCCGCGGCCCACGTGAGGGGGGCGAGTCACGCGATTTCCGGGAACCCGTCAGGAAGGACATAAACAAAACAAACCCGAGGCAGCATGGAGAGGGGCCGCGGCCCCTGCAGCGGAACCGGACCCAGCCCCTGAGCCGCCCCTTCACCCACAGGTAAGCGCCGCTGCCCGCCGCCCGGGGCTCGCAGGGGTCTGGGCTGGGGGACCGGCCGGGGGGCGGAGGAGGGCTGCTGGCCTAGGAGGCAGTAGCGCCGGGGCTCTGGGCCGGGCCGGCGCGGGGCGGGGACCCTGGCCGGGGCTGGGGCCGAGGGCGCGCGGAGCGCGGGCGGCCGCCTGCTGGTCACGGGGGCTCCCTCCCCTCCCCCACCCCGGCCCGGGACGGTTACATAAAAGCGCGGGGCGGCGGTAGATGGGACCCGCGGGCGGGCGGAAGGCTAGGCCGGGGTGGGCAACGCCAGGGGTCCGCCGGGCCCTTCTCCGCTGTCTCGGAGCCCCGGGCCGCGACTGCCGGCAACCGGCCTGTCAGAGCAGCGAGCGGGTGGGAGGGGCCGGGAGGGGAGGGAGGCGACGCTGGCGGGGGAGGAGGAGAGGGGCGTGTGGGGAAGGGCCGAGCCGCGGAGGTTGGAGCCCGGCTGGCAGGAGACGGAGAGGCGCGGGCTGGGGTGGGGGTCCTGGCAGGGGTGTCTCGGGGGTGGCCGCTCCCCTTTCCGTCCCCGCCCCAGAGGCGACGGGCGAGCGGGGCCTCCCTCTCGGGATTTGTTTATATGTCTTCTCAAAGCAGCTTGAAGCGGCTCGGAGGCGGAGCCCGCAGAGCCGAATGGCAGACGGTGTTGCCCAATGGGGAAGGCGGGAGGTGGCAGCTGTACCAATGGGCACAAGGGAGGCGGTGCCACGGGCCTCCCAATTGGTTAGGCTGTGCTGGGGGTGGGCCGGGTGGGGCGGCCATGTTAGATGGGAGGGGACCTGTGGTGGTGGGTCACTGAGAGGGGAGGAGACAGGGCAAAGGGCGAGCAAGCCGGGCCGGGGGCGTCTCGGGTGTCCGGAGGCGAGTCCGCTCGGTCCAGGAAGTAGCTCAGGGGAGCCTGACCCCGACCTACCGCTCTCCTCCTACGAGCGGAGGAGGCAGGGAAGTACCGAGGGCAGTCAAGCCTCCCCTGGGGGTGGTTCCTGGGACTCGATGGAGCTCAGCCTCTGGATTCTCACTCTCGCTCGGCCCTGCGCTTCCTGACAAACCCGGCCGCCAAACCCCGTATTGGCCCTTCTTTAACCCAAGAAAGCAAACCGTTCTGCTGTTTGTGAGCGGGCTTGAGCCTTAAGACTACCTTAAGGAGGTACTTGGAGAGCTAGCGGTCTGAATTTCTGCACCAGGCCTCAGATGGAGGCAGGCAGCGAGGGGGAAGTTGTGTTTTTCTGGGTTTCACCGAGAGAAAACCGGGACTGGAAAAGCCGAGAAAGTTGAGGACTGGGCGGGGTTTTTGTGTTTTCATCGGGATGCCTTCTAAAGATCAGGCCCAGTGCTTGTCCTAGTCCTGGTACTAATTTGCCCCTCTTGCTCACGTGAATTGGTGGTTCACATAAATGAACTTCATGAGAAACTGAGCCTTGAGAGTATGATTTAGGTTCAGTAGTTCTTTAGGACTTTCTTTTGCTAGTACTCTGCAGGTGAGAAAGAGGATCAAAGTCTGACAATTCTTTTTTAAAAGCAGGAAGCGACTTTTATGTAAATCTGGTGATCTGTGGTAAACTGCTTGTCACTTGATTGTACTCTTAAAATATTTTTTCCCATTTCCTTTTATTTCAGAATAGCTAAGAGATCACAAGGGGGAGAAATGGTTTGAGTACGCAATTAGAAAATCACTTATTTAATTGCACCGTGATTATTTCAGCATCATGTTGGCTTGCTAAATGCTTAATTTAAACTTAATGTTAACATGGTAGTTTACAACCTGTAACTACATTGGTTTTGTCAAGGGTACCAGGCTATTGATGCATCCTTGGTTAAGCACTTAGGGGTAGGAACATGCTTTAGATATATCATGCTGGGGCTTTCCGAGTGTATTTATTTAGGAATTTGCATTACCTCCTTTATCGACTGAAAAAAAGTAATTGGTAAATAAATGATTTAAAGGTTGTTTTTTTTTTTTTTTTTTTTTTTTTGTATTTTGTATGATTAACTTACAGTTCGGTTAAGTAAAGGAGTGGAGATACAGCTCTGGTGGAGTGCTTGCCTAGCATGCACAAGGCCCTGGGTTTCATCATCTGCACCACAAAATAAATAAATAAATAAATAAATAAATAAATAAAAGTAAAATTATAATCCCGGATAATTTGGTAGACTTTTTACTTTTTAAGTGTAACTTACAGTTAATAAAAATATTAGGGTATGTTAAAGCTGGGCATAGTGGCACATACTTGCAGTCCCAGCTACTTGGAGGCTGAGGCAGAACTCCTAGTTCTAGGCCAGCTTGGGCAAATGGGCTAGTTGTCTCAAAATAAAAGGGTCTGGGAATGTAGCTCTGAAGTGGAGTGCTTGCCTAACATGTCCACAAGCCCATACCACTACCAAAAATATGAATGCATATTAGTTCTTATCAGTAATGTTTTGCTTTCTAAACCCTAGCCCTTTACAATGTCATTTTCAGTTTCAAGGGTATAGCTAAAATTAAAACCAAACAAACTGTTTGATACCTAGAAGACTTAAGGCAGTTCTCATGGTTGCATTGGGTGATAAAGTCAGTTAGTGTTGCTTTTTTAATATTCTCATTCTAAGAATGGCAAATACATCCAATAACTTAATTGGGTGGAATTCTTTTATATGACTCATATAGCAGTTTTGGAATTTTTATTTTTTATTTTAATGTATTTATTCATTTAGAGAGGATTTCTCTGTGTTGCTGAGGCTACATTTCCAATGCTTGGGCTCGAGCAGTCCTCCAGCTCTGGGACTATAGGTGTGCGCTCCACCCATCTGAACTCTGGAATTTTTCTGTGCTCTTCTAGTAATCTCAGAAGAGGCTAAATACATCAAGAAGAGATTTTGAATGCTCCAGTTACTATCATTCAGTCATGGCAGGTGCAAATAAATTTTTATGAAGACACTGGCTGGATGTGTGTGGGTTCTAGGGTGCCAGTGTAGGAGTAAAGGAGTAACTAGTATGCTTCATGGTGATTAAGTAAATTGGTGACAGTGGAAACACAAGGAATTTGCACGTTGACTCTGTCAGTGTAGTAACAGTTTTGAGAGATTGAGAACTAAGTTTCACTATTTACCTTTAAAGTTTAATTTTTATTCAAGATTGACAGTAATGTGATTTTGACATGAATTAGCAGAGGCTTGCCTCTGTTTGGCCCTGTACTTGGATATTTGACTGTTGCACTATATTCACCATCTCATTCTAAGCAAATTGTCACAACAATTGTCGGATTGTTGTGATTGTTTTAAGACCGGTATTGACAGGACACTTTTCTGTACAGAACCAAATAGTAAGCACGTCGGCTTTGTGGACCATATACTTTCTGTTCACCACTACTCAACTCTGTAATTTTCAGCATGATAACTGATTAAAAAGAGCCATAGAAAATATGTTGGGGCTGTATTGCAATAAAACTTCATTTCTAAGAGCAGACTGTGCCTCCATTTGACCCACAGCCATTGTTTGTCATCCCCATTTGTCAGCTCCTGATGGAAGACATTATTCACTGACTTTTAAGTACTCAGAAGTTAAGGTGTTGCACAGTGTGTAAATGTACACTTCAGGTAATATTTGAGTATTAGCTGATTATATATCTTCTGCCTTGAAAAATTTTTAGTACAAGAGCATATGGCAGCATTATATTCTATATCTTTATTTCATTTCATACAGATGTTTTCCTGAGAAGCTGTTTAAGGTAAATATTGGTATAAGTCCTATTTATTTTAGAGATGCATTCTGACTGGGAAAATTTCGACTCTCAAGATAGGATACCTAAGAATCGTATATTCAGGATATTTAAACCTAATGAGGTTTAAAAGTGCAATTAAAGATACATATGGTGGTGCATGCCTGTTATCCCAGCAACTCAGGAGGAGCACAAGTTCAGGGTCAGCCTCAGTAATTTAGTGAGACCCTGCCTCAAAATAAAAAAAGGGCTAGAATGTAGCTCAGTGACAAGGCACCCCTGTGTTTAATCCCCAGCTTTTTTTTTTTTTAAATGCAATTGGTATATCATTCCTAACAAAACTCTGCAGCTATTTCAAGAAATGTTAATCACGTAACTAGGTAACACTTGTAGTTCTTATATTCAGATATATGTTAATTTAGAAGCCACATTGATCGCACCATTGCCTGAGATATTTGTGGAATTATTTTCAAAGCTTCAAAAGATGCAGGTTGCCCTCTCTCCTCCTTTGAAAAATGTCAAGTGGTGCTAAGTGTCCAGTGAAGTAGCGACATCTCAATCTAAAAGTATTATGCAGGCAAATACCTAATTTTTCATCCATAGTGTTTGCTTTGTTTTAATGTCATTATTTTTGTTGACTTAAACTGAACTTTAGGTGAAAGCGTAAAAGTTTTGAAAGGTGAATATATTGACCTTTTAAACTGAAAATGTTTTAGCTAGCCTAGGATTTGTCTAGATGCTATGGGCATTCTCAGTTAATTGGAAATGGTGGGAGTTAATGATGTTTCCATCTCAGGGAGGGATTTTGGGAACTTTTTAGTTATTGTGTTCTCAAGCTCTTGTGCTTTAAACATGCTGGTATTTCAGGCTGCTTAGAACCACTGCTCAAATCTGGACTTGAGTTTCATTGACCTTTCACTTATCTTTATTAGCACTTGCTTATTAGTACAGTATTTATCTTCTGATTAAACTGTGAGCTCCTTGAGGTCAGAGTTTGCCTTTTATTTCTGTATACTCACTGCCTCACATTGTACCTAACACCTTTTAGTGCTCTTGAACTGTTTAAATAAATGCATGCATTGCTAAGAACTGCTTACCTGGAAGATAATAAAATCTATTAGAGATGTTGGGCTTTTCTTAGTTGGAAGGGAAGAATTGATCACTCTTGGTTCAAACAGAAGCCTTTATTCTAAGATTGAACCCTCGAAGAAATTAAGAAAGCTATTTTGATTATACTAAAAGTCCTTTTAATTCGTTTGTTAAATTTTGTTTTCAGATAAACTCCATTAGTTAAACTTACCTCCTAGGGGCGTGTGTATGTGTGTGTGTATATTTGTAAAGTTGTGCTTTATTCTTTGGATTTGTCATTAGCTCACTTGGTTCTGAGTGTTTGAGAAGTGTGAATGGAACCTCTTCTTACACGTTTGGGATAATTACCCATCTATATACTAGAGTCCCTTTTGGGAGAGGGAACATTGTTGAATCATTCTTGTGTGTGTGTGGTGCTGGGGATGGAACCCAGGGCCTCAGTCATGCTGGGCATAGCCCTGTACCACTGAGCCACATCCCCACCCTTGTGAAACCATCTGGTTAAGCAGCTTTCTAAACTGCTGCTGATCTCCCTGCTAATTCCCAGCAGTTCTTGTCTTTTCATCATTCCATCTCGACACCAGAACCACTTTTCACTTTATATTTTTGGGTGTTGCTGTTTTCTGTGAAAATGAAAGCCTCATGAGCTTGCTCCTTTCTTTTTCTTCAGGTTCTTCTTATAAACTGTCTTCAGTATACTCTCTTGCCTTTGAGGGTTTAAAGTTCCTCTTTAACTGCTACACACCTGATGAAATTGCCACCTTTTCTAAAGGGTTGCCATTCACCAAGAAATTTAAAACACTAACAAAAATAGAACTTAAAAAGGTCCTTGATTGTGGGGAGGAGTTCCGGTAGGGTAGATGTACTTCTGTTCAAAAGATTCATTTAAAAATTCCTTAAAATAGCAAGGCTCCTAGCCTCCTACTTGTGTCATGTAAAGTGAAGTGGACATCTGGAATCCCAGCTACTGGATGGACCAAGGCAGGAGGGTTCCTAGTTCAAGACCAGTCTGTGCAATTAAGAAAGACCCTGTCTTAAAAAAAAAATGATAAGGACTGGGGTTGTATAGCTCAGTGGTAGGGCACCCATGGCTTCAATTCCTAGGGCCACAAATAAAGAATAAATTAAGGGAATTGCACAGGTTTTTTTTAACTGCTTTTGGGAACATTTTCATCCTTGCTGTTGAATCCTCTACTAGAATTGCCCAAACACCAGGAGGGAAGACTGCCATTGCAGACCATTATTATGACAGTATTTTGGGAAAAAAATGTTCTGAACGTGTAGAATGGGGACTTCTAACTCTGCCTCTAACTCTGCTCTCAACTTTTCAAAAAGTTGGAGAAGCCTCACTGAAAAGTGGCATTCAAACTGAGTTCTGCAGAATAGTGAAGGAAGCCTTCTGACACTGGGGTGTAGGGGTACAGCACATATAAGGTAGGGCTGGTTAAGGAGGCCTGAGCTCAGGCAGAGGCGGGAAGGAGAGGAAACTGAGGTAGGATGTAGGAGGAAAACTTACTGTGCCCTCTCTTTCTCTTGGGCCTACTCTGTCAGGTTGCTGGGCTCTTTACTTTTTTTTTTTTTTTTCTTTTCTGTAACCCTGACCTTAGATGGTTGGTCTTTCCCCTATTTATTAAGATTTTCTTTTTGAAGAGACCTCTAGTCAAGGTCTGACCCACCTCCTTTCTCTCTTCTAATCTGCAGGTACTAAAGTACCATTTGTTTTGACCCTGTGTGTCTCTTGCCTTTGACTCTGGACTCGTTCTCATCCTTTGTTTCCACAGATTTTCATTTCGACCTGTGTGTACCTTTCCTTCCCCTTTGCTTAAAAGCAAAACAGATAAACATATGTTTTCATAGTCTTTTTTCTGTGATTCCCTCTTGGGAATTCTTATAAATGAACTAGTCTTTTTAAAAATTTTTAAAATTTATATACTAGGGTTTGCACCCAGAGGTACTCTACCACTGATCCACATCCCCAGCCTCCCCTGACTTCTTTATTTGAGCTAGGGTCTGGCTGCGTTGCAGAGGCTGGCCTTCAATTTGAGATCTTCCTGCCCCAGTCTACCCAGTAGCTGGGATTACTTATAGGTATGCGCCCAGCATATCAACTGTCTTTGATGCCCAACTAAGTACTACTTGTCTATCTCTGAATTTCCTTTTATAAAACACTTTTCTTTGTATTCAAAGATGCCACTTCTCATAGGCTGCAGTGCAGAATGTGACTACTTTCTCCTTCCTGTTCACCTTAAAATGGTTTTGTAGTGAGACCTAGCTGGGTGCAGTGACCCCACCTTTAATTCCAGTGACTCTGGAGACAAAGCAGGAGAATCACAGTTTTGAGGCCAGTCTCGGCAATTTAGACCTTGTCTTAAAAAAAAAAAAAAAAGGAACTGTGGATATAGCATAGCTCTTGTTCATAAAGTACCCTGGATTCAGTCCCCAGTGTTCTAAAAAATGTTTTTTTCTGAGATCCAATTCAAATTGCTTCTCCCCCATTAAGCTTTCCCACATTGTCCCAAAAATTGGTACTATTCTTCTCTGGTTTTTTAATTTCTTTTTTCTTTTTGGCACCCCTGGGAAGTTGAATGCAGTCTTGTGCATGATAGATGTGCTCTACGACTCAGCTATATCCCCAGTAATTTTTGTTTTTTATTTTTAGCCTTACGTCTCACGAACTTGCCCCGGCTGAACTTGCCTTCCTCCTGCCTTAGCCTCCTAGTGGCTGGGATTACAGGTGTGCACCACCACACCTGGCAGTTTTCTAATGTTTTCTAAGCACCTCTATTTAAAAATCAGCTTTATTAAAATATAACTTACTTAGAAATTTTTTTTGATCCCCAGAACTACCCCCCCAAAAAATATTATGTTTGAGTTTCTGCAAGTACATGCTGTCATCTGACCACTACTAACTGTGTCTGAAACATCTCCCTCACTGCGGAAAGGGAGCCCTTTGCAGTCAGTTCTCCTCCCCACCCCTGGCCCCAATCACTGATTCACTTTGTATCACTGTGGTTTTGTCTTTTTGGAATTTCACATAAATGCAGTCATAGAATGTGTTGTCTTTTGAGTCTGACTTCTCTCATTTAACAGTGCTTTTGAGATACTCATGTTTTTCAGTTGCACTCTTGTTGTTAATGTATTGGATATAACAGTTTGATTATCCTCTCCTATACCAGTTGAATATTTGGGTTGCTTTCAGATTTCAGACTATTCAGAATAAAGCTGCTGCAAACACTCATGTACTGGTCTCTTAAGTACCTGTCCTTACATTAATTACCTTTTATTTTGAGGTCAAGTTGCAGCGCTGTCTGGAGTGAACATCTTGAAGTTCGCTGCCTTCACAGACAGACCTTGTACTAGCTTTGTGGTTCTGAGCGTGTCTCAGCTTAGATTCCCCATCTTTAAAACAGGGCAAGGTGGAGCCTGAAGCAAGCTGGGGAGCACACTTTAAGTCATCAGCTTACCAGGAATATGTACCCAGTGTTGTCAGATCTCATTTCTTCACTCTCACAAGAGAATGATATTTGATATCAGGAGTCAGAAATTTTCCTCGAAATTTTCCAGTTAAGCATTGGCAGTTAAAATTAAAAGTTTAAACACCTGTGTGTGGGCTGAACACAACCAGTCTGTGGGCATTGATTTCTGGCTGCAGTCCAGTTTGAGACCTCTGCTTTAAATCTTCAGTTAACTTTGTCTTCTGTTTCTAAATGTACTACTACTAGTAGGGTGCATTTATTAGGTCCCTGTTATTTTGTTTTATAGCTTAGCATAATAACTTGCTGGTTATCCCTCCTCCCAAATTAAGGCAAATGAATTGCTGAGGATGATGTTAAGAATACTGAGAGGCAGGGCACAGTGTAGCACACCTGTAATCCCATCGGTTCAGGAGTCTGAGGCAGGAGAGGATCTCAAGTTCAAAGCCAGCCTCATAAATTTAGCAAGACCCTAAGCAACTCAGTGAGATCCTGTCTCTAAATTAAGAAAAAAAAAAAGAATAGAAAAAAAAAATACAAGGATGCTGAGAGCCTGGCCAAGGGCTGTGACTGGGTTTTGGTCACTCTTAGTGCTTCTCTTTCTCGGAGTGCTGCTGATTCTATTCAGTGCTGTTTTCTCAGAAATCAAGATACTCTGCCTCCCTTGTTCTGTTAATTTTGAACCCTTTTGAGACAAGTAGGGTGCAGATCAAACACTATTAGAAACTAAAGTGTTAGGGGTGTACACAGATTTTTATATATGTTCTTTCAAGTTGCCCAGAATCTATGGAGAAGCCACTAACTATAAAAAAGTGATAATTTGTATGTAATTTTAACAGTTAAGAGCAGTAATCTCTCTGAAGAGGCTCTTTCCTCTTGTAATTTATCAAGTAATTCATTATATAAAGATGACCAGTTTGCAAGTTTATGAATTGCTTTGTGAATACAAAGATTATTTTGCTGATTAAACCAGCATAATTGACAATCACCCTCATAAACTAGGGACAAGGGTGTTAAATGACCTGTGTTGCCTGGGTATCCCTTTCACCCTAATTCTAGGCAGCTGGATTTTTGCGTTAAGTAAGTGGGGAATTTAGACAGGTTCTGAGTTGACTTTGGGTTTGTAACTTCATAACCACATCATCTCAGGAACTTTATTATATACGAAGGAACGGATCTGAGAGTAAAAATAACCACCATTTATTGAGGGTCTGTTTTGTGCTCCAGCTGTGTGTCACAATATCCCTGCAAAGTAAGACCTGGAGTTCTTAAAAGAAGGCAGGTAGGCATCTGGAATGAAATTCCAAATATTGGCTTGTAAAGAAGAACCTGAAGAGTTTGCTTCCCATAGAAAAAGTCTTTCAGGGGTATTGAAACCAAAGAGGCTCTCGGCCTCTGGCATGTTGGAAGAGGTAGCTATGGAACTCCACGCAGAACACCCGTAGCCTTGCGTCCCCTGGGTCCATAACTGTTGTACAGTCTTGTGGTGGTGTATCCCATTTCACACAGCAGGAAGGAATTTGAAAATCGCCTCCAGTGTATGTACATACCTCTTTTGAAGAAGTGTTGGATCTGAGAAAGAAGGGAACAGTCAACCTGAAGGTAGGCATGGATCCCTGTAGCAGGAGCCCTGGTGTAAGGGTGTTTCTGTCAAGTCCTGTGCAGGCTGTTTGGCTTTTTCTGTGTGCTCCAGTGTGTTCTCAACACCCTGTGTATGTGCTGTTGCGTTTCATTATACTCTTCCCTTTCTGCATTGGGCAGATTTCTGCAGAACAACTCAGAAAACCAATTGATCCTTAAAACTAAAAAAAAAATTTTTTTTCAGTACTGGGTATTGAACCCAGGGCCCCATGTGCACTAGTCAAGTGTTCGACCACTGAGCTACATCCCCAACCCTTTTTTAGTTTGAGACAGAGTCTGCCTGAATTGCCTTGGCTGGCCTCAAATTTGGGCTCCTCCTGCCTCAGCCTCTTGAGTCACTGAGATTACAGCCATGCACCACTGTTAAAAATTCAATTTTTGCTGGGCATGGCCGCACATGCCTGTGATCCCAGCAACTCAGGAGGCTGAGGCAGGAGGATCCCAAGTTTGAGGACAGCCTCAGCAACTTAGTGAGGCCCTATCAAAAAAAGCTCTGGGAATATGGCTCAGTGGTTAAGCATCCCTGAGTTCAAGCCCCAATACCAAAACCAAAAAACAAAACAAGATGAAATCTTTAAAATAAAATGGTGTGTATGGGGAGGGATATGAGAATATGAGAATGATGTAACTAACACGTAGAAGTTCAGTGCCTGGATTCAGTTTCTTTAAATAATTTTTAATCCTCCTTCCTCTATCCTCACTAGACAAGAATTATCTCAGATCTTTAAAATCAACTCTAAACAGAACACGTACCTAGGAATTTTGAAAATTCAGGAGTTCAGTTTTTAATATTTTTACCATATGATGCCACAGTGGTTCAAGATTCATTTATAAGCTACCAAAATACTTCGGAACATGTCAGAGATGCTCAATAAGTAGTGAATGACCACCTTTTCGTAATGTCCTCATTTTGTATGCAGAGCGTCTCACCTGGTTCCTTTTCCAGAAGGACCTGTGGTCTGAGGGCCTTTGCATTCATTCTCAGCCAACTTGTCTGAGTCCTGTTCTGGGAAAGGCACTGCTTTGGACACCGAAGTGAAACAGATAAGAGCTAATGATCAGCCTCAAAGATTTTACAGTCTGATAGTGGAAGCAATGAGTTGGTGTGGCATAAGAGGAAAAATGTGAGCAAAGATGATGAAAGCCAGAGTCTCAATGTTTGGGGATCCTTTGTGAAGTGAAGTGGAATTGTTAGTACCTCAAAGGTTTGGGGTGATGGGAAGATCAATCTAATATTATTGTTTATTTATAGAAGAGTAGTGGAGGATGGAGTTGAGAGGAATCTTCATTTGTATCTGAGTATCTTGAACATCCAAGAGATGTTTGGGAGTTGCTGAAGACAGGAGAGAGGTACTAATGATCTGGAAGTGGGTGGGGCTAAGAACTGGAGGGAGGGGAAGGCTGGAGGCAGCAAGACTGCATGTGGTAAATTTAAGTTGATGAGAACCATGGGGTGTGCATGGGGAGGGATATGAGAATATGAGAATGATGGTTGAGAACGTGGGAAGGGTGGAGTTGGATGGATATGTTTGTGCTCAGTGCAAGGTAAACAGCTAGTGCATCTTTATTAAAGAGAATCTATATAATTTAATAAAGCGGTTGGGGAGGAAGAGAAGCGTCAGAGCTGAGATCAGCCCTCCCTGGCTGTCAGAACAGCGGTGCTTGGGTGGGATGGTGCATGTTGTGTGTGAGCGAACGCAGACGTCCCAATCCCAGATGGTAGGCTCATGAACTCACGCATTGAGGCTGAACATGGAGGATTGGGAGGCCTGTAGACATCATCTGGGAGGGGTGAGAATAGAGATAGTTTCTGTGCTTATAAGTTTGCTCAGAGCTTCTGTTGACAGATTTTTCTTCCTTGCTGAATGTTTTTTTCTTAGTCTAAAGAGGGTTGGATGGGGAGAGGGGACAGTACTAATCCCAACTACTTCACTGAGATACTTCATCAAAATACTGGCTCTTGTTACTTCACCATGTTTTATCAGTGTGCTTGGTAATCTGTGAATGGCCACACAAATATGAACTCTGAATATGTTGTCCCTAGCAATAACCAGCAGTAGCTGAGGTTAGAATGCATTCTCTGCTTCTGTCTAGAATGGCTCATGCTCTTATGCCCTGAACAGCTTAATTGCCAGAGGACTAGGCTGCAGAGTCTCCAGTATCTTCTAGTTGATCTTTTTTTTTTTTGGAACCAGGGATTGAACTCAGGGACACTTGGCCACTGAGCCACATCCCCAGCCCTATTTTGTATTTTATGTAGAGACAGGGTCTCACTGAGTTGCTTAGGGCCTCACTAAGTTGCTGAGGCTGGCTTTGAACTCGCGATCCTCCTGGCTCAGCCTCCCAAGTTGCTTGGATTACAGGCGTGCGCCACCACACCCGGCTCCTCTAGTTGATCATTTTCAATAAAAAGTAGGTCTTCCATAAAACTTGAATTGATCCAGAGTGTTGCTTTAATTTTCTTTTTTATTGGTTCCCAAAGAACTTTAAGCTGCCATATGTTATCTGGCAGAAGCCTTTGGAAAAGAATTGAACAAAATTCTGAGAAGTCTTGTGTCTTCTCTCAAGACCAAGTTCCGGTTAGAGAGCACTTTTGAGATTTGGTATCTTCTCTTAGTTTCTTAGGAATTTTTAGTAAAATGTGGCTTTAATTATTTTGTTTAATTAAATTTTTATGGCAAACCTAATAAACCCTGTATTTTTGGATTTCTGAGTATGAGGATAAGAGGACTCCTTTGGATTGACCCTGAATAAAGGGGTTTCAAGGTGATACAGCGGAAGGATCACAACTCTTCTGTTTTGGCTAGGAAAATGATCGGCACTCGGCCACTGAGCCACATCCCCAGCCCTATTTTGTATTTTATTTAGAGACAGGGTCTCACTGAGTTGCTTAAGGCCTCGCTAAGTTGCTGAGGCTGGCTTTGAACTCACGATCCTTCTGCCTCAGCCTCCCAAGTGCTGGGATTACAGACGTGTGCCACTGTGCCCTGCAGAAGGACATGTCTTATCTCTCCTTATTCTGGTCTTTACTCTTAGAATTTTAAAGAATAGCAACAGCAGCACTTGGAAAATAATGAGGATATTTTGCTAATAATTCCTGACCTAGGTTATAGCCATTTAGTTTGAAATTTATTTGCACGTGTTGAAATTTTGAAGTCTGTAGAGAACTGCAGTTGAAGGGGATCGTGATCTGCCTGCTGTTGGATTTATGGGTTTATATTGCATGATAAAGGAGAATCTTGAGTCAGGTGCAGTGGTGCCAGATTGTAATCCTGGTGACTTGGAAGGCTGAGGCAGGAGGATCCAAAGTTTGAGACCAGCCTCAGCTACTTAGCAAGGCTCTCAACAACTTAGTGAAACTCTGTCTCAAAATAAAAAATGGGCTGGGCGTGTGGCCAGTGGCAGAGGCACCTGGGCTAAATCTGCAGTACTGAAAAAGGGGAGGGGTTTGAAGAGTGGTGCAGTCGTCCCGTTAGGCAGTCTGCTTCCTCAGTGAGTTGGAGATTGGGGATCTGATATCTGCTGCACCAGGAAGGAGTGGCTTGATTTAGTAAGCATCTGAAGGACTGGAAGAACTGTTTTGCTCAACTCTTGCAGAGAAGTTTTTGTTTGTTTGGTACTGGGGATCAGACACAGCAGCGCTCTACTCTGAGCTCCAACTCCAGCCCTTTTTTATTTTTTGAGACAGGGTCTTACTAAGTTGCTGAAGCTGTCCTTGAGCATGAGGTCTTCTCACCTGAGCCTCTCAAGTCTCGTGATTATAGGCACACCACCACATTGCCTCTAAGTGGTTTTCAAAAGGAAAAGAATTGTTGCGTGGGACCTGTAAAGTGCAGCAGGGCGGACCGATGATGTGGCAGATGGGTCCTGGTTTGCTCAGGTGCTTGGACAAAGTCCACTCTGTCTTTCTTACCACATGGAGAAGTTCCATTCCGGGTGTGCCTCTCAGATTAGCAAGTCGCTGAGTGGGTTGGTCTTCTGCCTTGGTCCTCTTCCCCTCTTCCCCTTTCTGTCTTCCTTCCTTTCCCTTTATTCCTTTAGTCTCTTCCTTTCCTTCTTTAAACCTCCAGAGAAATGGTTTGTTTACGTTAGGCTTGGGACAGTTCCCCACCTCTTAGAATTGTGGATCTGGTACAGTTTAAAAGCAGTGGAGAGAAGACCAGGGTCTCTGACAACAGGAACATTTTTCTGAAAAAAATGTTGAGCATGTCCAGCAAAGCTTAGGAAAGATCAAAACGAACCATGGTATATGAATTATGTAAAAGTATACATGTAATGGTATTTCTTAACCTTAAAAAATTAGAAAACATTTCATTGTGATAAAATATAAATGTATAATTTTAACCATTTCCCTGGTGTTTAAGTACATTGACAATGGCATGTCACTATCCCCATACCTGTTTCCAGAACATTCTCATCATTCATCATCCCAAACAGAAGCTCTGGACCCATTAAACAGCAGCTCTTCCAGCCCTTGGTAATCTACTTTCTATCTTTATGAATTTGCCTTTTCTAGATACTTCCTACAAATGGACTCATACAGTATGTGTTCTTTTGCATCTGGTTCATTTCACTTAATGTTTTCAAGGTTCCTTCCTGTTGTAGGATGTATCAGAACTTCATTCCTGGGGCTGGGATGTAGCTCAGTGGTGCAGTGCTACCCAGTGTGTGTGAGGTCCTGGGTTTGATCCCCAGCGCCACACAAAAATAAATAAAGTTACATATGATCTCACTGTGTCCAGTGAGGATGAACTAGTCCAGCCCTAATGAATTCATCTTAAAAAGAATAACTTTATTCCTTGTTATGACTGAGTAATTTATAATTTATATGTCCTGTGGTTTGTTTATCCATTCGTCTGTTGGGCACTTGAGTTTGGTCCTGTCTTTGACTTGTGAGTAGTGCTGCTGTGAACACGAGTTACACACAGATCTGCTGGCTGCGTGCTTTCAGTTCCAGGCATGGTACACCTAGGAATGGAAGTGCTGGCACATATGGTAACTCTGTGTTTAATGTTTTGAGGAACTACTAAACTGTTTCCCACACCAGCTGCACCACTCTCATTCCCACTAGCCATTCTGATTTCTCTCGAGCCTCACCAACATGTGTTACTTTTGTGGTTCATAGCCATCTGAATTGGTGTGTCAAAGAAATTTTGACATCTACTCTTATCAGTTTTGGATGACTCAAGAGGACAGCTTGCCATGATGAGGAGCTGTTTCCTTCAAGTTATTAAAAGGTGTCGGGGCCTAAGCTAGTGCCATATAAAAGGGAGGTGTGAGACTCTGGCCGTTTATACAGTATCTGCTTATTCATAAGATGTTTCGTTTATAAAGAGGTTTACGTGTTTCTTGATGTTACCTTTTTAAAAACATATGGGCTCAGGGATTCGCTGAGACCCTCACATTGAGAAGGGTCACAATTTAGGAGTTGTTGGATGTGCATCAGTTTTTGGATTTGGCATTTAGAGTTGCAAGTAATGGTTTGGGCCGTCCTTAGGGATGAGCTTTGGTAGGAAGCCCTTTGACTGCCTGTTGTCGTACTCTGTGTTGCCTTGCCTGACAGACAGTAAGCCTCAACAGTGCTCAGGAACAAAACACCCAGTGCAAAGCCTGGTAGAAAGGACTGTGGACGAAATCGAGATCACAGTTGTCTTGAGCAGTACCATTGCTGCTCAGTATTGAGTCATTTTCTTCTCATTGGTTCAAAGAGCTAGTTCTGTTTCAGGATTGTTTTCCTGTGCCTAGAAGATGTTGTGGAATATTTTTGAATGAGTCCAGGTACAGAAAATATATTGGTAAATATTATTTCTGATGCACCACAGTTCTTTCTTCCTTGAGAAACCCACAAAACTGTACTGAGAACTGGTGAGCCAGTGCTGTGGTAAAAGGAAGTGACACCTGGGAGATTTTAGCTCCTCCTTGTTTGCTAGTGTGTGTTTCTGGAAGAAGCACTCACCTTCAGGGAGGGAGGGTGATCATGGTCAAGTCTGAGAAACGGAGGCTGCTCTGTCCCCTGTTGTGACGTGCCATGCCTGTCCAAGAAGTCCTGCAAGAGAGGTAGCCACTCATTTCACCTTCGTGGAACACACATTCCTTAGTCACACTTTGGGAATTAGACCATTGCTTTCAATGTGTTTTAATATTAAAGCTCTGAGTAAAATATGAACGTCCTTGAGAGTGAAAGAGTGTGCCGCCCTCCTGAAAAGCAAGCGCCACACCCTGCTCAGTGTTATTTGCCATCTGAGCATTACTGCCCCCTGTGCGTGGCTCCCTGGTGTAGCGACGTCTCACTGTGGAAGGTGGTATGTGATGGCAGGTGCTGCAGAACTCTCTCTTTATTTTTGCTTCCACTTTCAGGTGGGGAGTTTAGCACTTCATAGTTGTTTCACAGTTCACGTTTAGAACAGTACTCAGAATTTCTGGGAAACAGGTCCAAGAGGTTGAGCTTGGGATAGTTCATTGTGAACAACCACCCAGGGCTGGGAGCTTATTTTCTAAAAGGGGTCGCACTGCTTGGAGTAGAACTGGCGCTTCCCCCATCCTATTTCCTGACGTTTTATTTTTATTTGTTTATTTTTTGTCGGGGGGGGGGGGGGTGCGGGGGGGTTAATTCGGGGGGCCTTTACCCCCGGGCCCCCTCCCCAGCCCTTTTTTATTTTGAGACAGGGTCTCTCTAAGTTGCTTAGGGCCTTGCTAAGTTGTTGATGCTGGCTTTGAATTTGGGATTCTCCTGGCCTCAGCCTCCTGAGCCGCAGGATTACAGGTGTGCCCCACCTGCTCTCTGTCCTGCTATTTGAGAGACTAGGAGAAGCAACTATTAGGACCTTCAACAACCAGGTGAATGAGCTTAACCCTTCACTTGGTGGATACCTGCTCTTTGGAAATCATGCCTTTAAAGCACTCAGCCTTGCTGCCTATAGTTGTCACAGATATTGAGTTTCTGAGCTGGACTCCATGGGACAAAGCAAGCATTGGCAAAATACACCTAATGGTGATAATCATCTTTCCAAATTTATATTGTTACTACTTCCTAATCTAATAATTTCATTAATTCTCACAGCATCACTGTTACATAAAGGAGAATAACTTGGATCTCAGATTTGTGAGCTAAGGCATAAATAAGTAACATGTTTTAATTCATATGGCTGTTTGATTTTAATCATGAGATCACAAATGGAACTAGGAGCCCGAGGTGGTGGTACATGCCTTTAATTCCCATGACTTGAGAGACTGAGGTAGGAGAATTGCAAGTTTGACACCAACCTCAGTGATTTAGGAAAACCCTGTCAAAAATAAAAATATGGAAAAGACTGGGGAGTAAGAGTGGTTGCCTAGCGAGTGCAAACCACTGGGTTCAATCACCAGTATTAAAAAAAAGAAAAAAGAAAGACAGACTACTTGGACAAGCACAAGTTCAAGGCCAGTCTCAGCAACTTAGTGAGACCTTGTCTCAAAATTAAAAAATAGCGTTGGGGATGTAGCTCAATGCTAGAGTTTCCCTGGGTTCAATCCCTAGTACTAGAGCGTGGGGGACTGGAACCAGATTTCTTATTGGCCAAACAAGTGCTCCTTTTTTGCTAACTACATTAAGTAAAATTTGGTTTTGATGTTTTAAAATTTCAGAGATTCTTGTATTTGTATGGAAATTTCATGACTTAGAAAACCTAGTAGCCAGGAGACGGTCAGAGTGTTTTTTTGTTTGTTTGTTTTTTGTTTTTGTCTAGAAATGAGAAAATTAAGGCTTAGAAAACTTCTCACCTGGTGTTATGTAGCTTGTAAGTGGGAGTGGTGAGTAATACTTAGCTGTCTTCTATCCAGTGTTTTTGATGAACCAGGCTCTTGACAATTGGATCTTTAGTAAAACCAATAAGTAAGTACATGTTGACTAGGACTCAACCACTGCCTGAGTCTGTTACTAGTAAGGGTAAGTTTTCAGGTTTAAGAGGATATCAGACTTTTCTTCCAGATCCAGATTTGAGACCAGGATTATACTAGCTCATTTTGATGAATGCATGATTTGAATTCAGTGCCCTCTTGGAGCCTACAGAATAGGTCTAGAATAGATGACTAACCTTATTTCTCACAGGAATCAGGGAAAGAGTTTTGACTATGACTACATACTAGTAATAGGACCAAGGCATTTGGCCAAGAACTTGTCTTTGGCAGGAGCAGGGTTCAATCCACTGGACTATTTCACTGAATTGGAAAGCACAGCTTAACTCTATTTCTAGGTCCAGGCTGAGTATTCGACAGTGCTTCCTAGGTTAGACCAGTGTGCTTGGAATGGCACCCATGAGTAGAGAGCCCAGTAAAGATCCAAGAAATAGTAGTCAGCTTATTAATCTAATTAAATAGAAGTTATTTAGTCCTTTCTCAACGTTATTTGTTCAGTAAGAGGCCTTTGAAATTGAAATAATGTACCACTTTTGCTCAGAGAATGTATGAATTATAGAGTGCAGATCAGTTTAAATTGGCTCTTTACGTCAATTTAAGAAATGACAGTGCATCTCCAGTGAATGAGAGCAAGGGCAAGCAACGGTTCTCCAACCTCAGGGGGTTCTGCATCTTCTGGGAGACACGTTGATAAAATACTCCTAAGCCCTATTCTAAGGTTCTGTTTTAGTTAGTGGTGGGGCTTGGGCCCACGATTTTGCATTTCTAACAAATTTCCAGGTTGATTATGGTGGTCCTGGGATTGTACTTTTTGAGAATCACTGATTTAGGATGAGAAGATGAAGTCTACGTATAGCTGTTTTACTTTCTCCTGATTGAGGTCTTCACAAGTAGGGAAAGGGAGCTAACCTATTAGTCTCCACCTTTTAAGACCCTGGGCCAGATGATTTGTAATCATTGTTTAACTCTTGAAACCACTGGGCAAAGAGTGCCCATTCCTATCCTACCTCAACTTACACCCTGTTGTAAAAACCTGCCCGTTTTTACTCATAATTAAAGAATAATGTTGGTGTATACCATCACACAAGTGATTTTACTTATTTAATGTAGCACATCTGTTAAATTTCATTGCTATTATGGATTCATTACTCTCCTTGTAGATTTGTGAGAGATATAAGACAGAATTTAGTAGTAATGATTATACAGTAGATGAAATTAAATGAGGTATGTTTCCTTTCAAGAGAATGAGAGCTTGATTTACCATTAAATATAATATTTCTTCTAATCACAGGAAAGATGAGGATATATGTTCATTTTTATTACAGTGGGTTATTTTTAAGTGTTACCAGTTGGTTATTGATCAACCCTATTTTTACAAATAAGGGAAGGAATGGTGAATTTCAGGATAGAAGGTACAAAGACATGACTGAACTTTTGATAATAACAAGAAGACTTCCTCATTTAAAGTATTCTTTGGTAATGTTTTTGAAAGGTCATCTTGTTTCCAATGGAGCTCAGTGAAGTTACTTTGTGTTGTTTGACAGAATCGCACAGAATTATTAAAACAGTTGATGCAAGCAATTGAGTTGAAGGCATTCTGAGGAAACCTGCTATTTATTGTGAAAATCATCTGTGATTTTGGAATAAAAAGTAAAGCTGGAAAGGAATTTACAGACAAGGAAAAAAAGAAGTTTGGAATTGGACTCACAGGATCTGGGCTTGGAAATGCCTCAGGTAAATCATATGGAATAGTTGCCAAGTTCTATGTTTTCTTCCTGTAGAAAGTCGGTACCATGAGTTTGTAAGTTCTGAGTCTTAACACAGACATGTTTGATGTGTTGCTATTATGCTGATTTCAGCTTGTTTGGAAACCCTGTCCTCCTTCCATTGCCTTGTATTTTCTCCCAGCCACAGCTTTGAACTTCAGTGGACTTGTCACAGGAAGCATGGTGAACACGTAGGGTAGGAAGTGGGTAGATCTGATAGCTTTATGGGGGGGCTGAACTAAAAACAAATGTGCTGCAGCAATCCCTTTGCCATCTCCTTTGGTTTCTTCTGATTCCCAACTCCTTCTTTCACTTACGACAGTTAAGAGGAAAGAGCGAGTGATCTCAACCTCTTCCCACCCCATCTTTGTCTCACATATGTGTGCGTGCACACGCGCACCTCTTGAAAAATATGTCGAAGAATGATTTAGATTATGGCAACTACTTTGAATTCATCAGTTCAGATTTAAGGCAGTCACTGAAAAAATAAGTGGAGCCCTTTCAGTCCCAGTTCTTTTCCAGACTCCTTCCCTGTTAGTAGTTAGCTCCTGCTCTCCCTGTTTGTTTCAGTGCTGGGGAAAAACCAAGAACTAAGAGTGGGCAGAGAGTTTTAGGTGGCTCTCTGTAGGTCTGTACAGAAGTATTCCTTAAACACAGGGAATCAGTGACTTCCAGTCTAGGCGAAGGAGGGAACTTACTAGCTGATACTGAAAAGGCCAGAGGGCCACCTCCCCACCACCCTGTGCCACACAGACTACATGTCAGTTTTAGGATTTTTGCCCAAACAAAATTTAGTTTGCCATTATTGACTTCCTGAATTTAGAACTACACAACTTTTCCTAAACCAAGCTAAATTTTTTGAGGCAATAAGGTCCTACAGGCTTGTTAGGGCTCGGGAAAGTGAGAGAAAGAAAGAATGGGATGGGGAGCGTCAAGGATGGAAAACAGGGAGAGTCTGTGAGTGGCCAGTGTGGTAGGCAGAGGGTGTGGAATAGAAGCCTAAGCCAGTAGACTAAAAACATTTCAAAAACTTGTGCAGAAATTTGCAGAAGAAAAACAAGGTAAAGAGAAACATTTTATTCTTTTTCATTTTCTTCATCAGAGTTAGATTTCAGAATGAAGCCTTTCTGTTATTGAGCTGCTTTGCAAGTGTGAGCTTTGGCTTTGAAGTGATTTTGGATAGATGTTGAAATGTAAAAGGGTAATAGAGAGAAAACCAGAAGGGGTATTAACTTTGAGTGCCGAGTCTTTTTTCCCTTGTTTATTATAGAATGAGGTGTACTTTACAGGAATCAAGATGGATGCTACAGAGGTCATGCCCAAGTTTCTGGTCACAGCCAGGAGATTTGGGGACTATTTTGTTGATCCTGTTTGTTGGACTAAAGATGTCCAATTGTCTTCCAGTTTGTTCTGGGAAAGAAGACACTCAGGAGTACAGAGGTGCTTTGCACCTCAACAGATCCCAGGAAATGTCAGGATTCTCTACTTTAGAGAAGGATTTGAAGAAATGTTATATAGATAAAGAAAAGTGCTCATTAAGAGCTGTGCACTGACTGCTGTGGCTAAATACATTTTAATTTATATGTTAGATATTGGCAATTCCTACTCCTTTTTAGGTGTTTTCCTCATGTAATTCCACAGTTAAATGCTAGTTAAAGCTCTTAAATGTTTCTACACAGTAGAAAAAACTACAGAATTATTTTCTGAAAATAAATTACTTGGAGTGGGGCTCATGTGTAATAAATTGGTCTTGAAGTACTGTTTAGCTTTCTAAAATTAAATCACTGTGTTGTAGCCTAGCGTCAGCGGAATGGACCCACCTTTTGGGGATGCCTTTCGAAGCCACGCCTTTTCAGAGCAGACTCTGATGAGCACAGATCTCTTAGCAAACAGTTCTGATCCAGATTTCATGTATGAACTGGTAAGCAATATTTTCTTGATTTCAGCTTTGGTGGATTTGTGGTAAAAGTTGTGTCAGAGTTTTCTTAATCTATAAATGCCTGAAAAGAAAAAATACTGTGGTATTTGATTCTTGTGACTATATGTCTAATAATTTTAGAAGGGTATATGAACCCATTAAAATAGTAAAAGAAAAGATTAAGTATCTTAAGTTCAGTTTTTCATGAGGAAAATAAGAATCTGACTTGTTCATTTGTCCCTTTTGAGGTGCTGGAGATCGAACCCAGGGCTTCATGTAGTGCTAGGCAAGTGCTGTACCACTGAGCTACATCCCTCATCCAGAAGCTGTCTTTGTTTTTGTTTTTATTTTTAGAAATATGCCTGCATAGGGTTTTTATTTCCAGAAAATTAAAGGGTGATGTGTTGAGCAAGATGTATGGTAAAGAGAATGTGAGGCAGAAGTGGGAATTCTAAGTAATACCTGAATATATTTTTTATGAGGTAGTTAAAATTCTTAAGAACATCTTTTAAAAATGATTTTAATACATGTGATATAAGTAACCATGAGAGTATATAAAACTGGAAAACTGAGTGTACAAAATGTAAATTTACTGAAAAATCATTGAATCATGTACTTAATAAAGTAGAGTTTTATGGTATCTAAACTATACTTCAGTAAAGCTGTTAAAACACAGATACACAGGCTAAAACTAAAGAACCCAGATGACTAGATAAACTAAAAACAGTACAGTAGAAACTGAAAACTTCTTTATTTCTTTACTGAGCCTCCACCTCCAGACCTTTTCTGAAAAGGTAACTGCTGCTAACCTAGTTGTTCCTGTGCATATATAAGCATACAGGTATGTTTCTTAATTGGATGACATAGATTCTTTTACTTGCTTTTTTAACATAGAAATATATGGTGAATTGTCTTTTTTAGGGCTAACCTTCATTCTTTTCAAAGGCTACAAAGTGTTACTGACTTTTAAAATCCATCTCTAAAATGCATGAGGAATATTTTACTTCCCTGTCCAGAAATTGTTACAGTATCTTGCAGAAAATTTTACATTCTGTGGCTGAGTTCCGGCTTTCTCTGTGGTGCTCTTTGCCTCCATATTTAAGTTTCTACTTACGAACACATATTCTGTAATGGAGGTAAGGTCTTCATTATTTGCTTCTTAATTGAAGCTAAAGAGACCCTTCAAATCCTAAGATCAGGAAATGTAAACTCATTTCAGGAAGAGTTCATAGTAAAGCTCCAGAACCCTTGGTGTTTGGACCATGCGCAAGCCTCTCGAGGAACATATTTTCCCTCCTTTTTTTCTTGCCCAATGAAATGATACATGTGGAATGGTTCAGGGTCCTGTCAATAGCCATCTTAAAACAGACCAGAGGTAGAGTAGTCATTTATCAATTTGATATGCAGGTGGGGATGGAAGTGAATATTTTCTTCTGAAAATATGGTGTGTGATGTCTTTTTTAAACCTTTTTTTAGGACAGAGAGATGAACTATCAACAGAATCCTAGAGACAACTTACTTTCTTTGGAGGACTGCAAGGACATTGAAAATCTGGAGTCCTTCACAGATGTTCTGGATAATGAGGGTGCTTTAACCTCGAACTGGGAGCAGTGGGATACATACTGTGAAGACTTAACCAAGTACACCAAACTAACCAGCTGCGACATCTGGGGAACAAAAGAAGTGGATTACTTGGGTCTTGATGACTTCTCTAGCCCTTACCAAGATGAAGAAGTCATAAGTAAAACTCCAACTTTGGCCCAGCTTAATAGTGAGGACTCTCAGTCTGTTTCTGATTCTCTTTATTATCCTGATTCACTTTTCAGTGTCAAACAAAATCCCTTACCCTCTTCATTCCCTGGTAAGAAGATCACAAGCAGAGCAGCTGCCCCTGTGTGTTCTTCAAAGACTCTTCAGGCTGAGGCTCCTTTGTCAGACTGTGTCCAAAAAGCAAGTAAACCCACTTCAAGCACACAAATCATGGTGAAGACCAATGTGTATCATAACGAAAAGGTAAACTTCCATGTTGAATGTAAAGACTATGTGAAAAAGGCCAAGGTGAAGATCAGCCCTGTGCAACAGGGCCGGCCCTTGCTAAGCCAGGCGCATGCAGATGCCGCCAAGGAGAACACGTGCTACTGCGGTGCCGTGGCAAAGAGACCAGAGAAAAGGGGGGTAGAACCTCTCCAGGGTCGTGCCACTCCCACTTTGCCCTTCAGAGAAACCCAGGAACTCTTGCTCAGCCCCCTGCCCCAGGAAGGCCCCGGGGCAGTTGCCACAGGAGAGAGTAGTAGCCTTTCTGCCAGCACGTCGGTCTCAGATTCATCCCAGAAAAAAGAAGAGCACAATTACTCCCTTTTTGTCTCTGACAACTTGGGAGAACAGCCCAGCAAATGCAGTCCTGAAGAAGAGGAGGATGATGAGGAGGATGTGGATGATGAGGACCATGACGAAGGGTTCGGCAGTGAGCACGAACTGTCTGAAAACGAGGAGGAGGAGGAGGAGGAGGAGGACTATGAAGACGACAAAGACGATGATATTAGTGACACTTTCTCTGAACCAGGTAGTACATGTTTGGAAGCTTCCCAAACTGACCTTCTATCTCTGTTTTGCAGTGGAAAGATTTTGTTTGGGTGGTTTATTTTAGTTTGGGGATTAAATGACTATACTGACCTGGATATATTATTGCTTTTATCTTAATCTTTTTTTTGGTACTGAGGATTGAGGGATTGAACCCAGGGGTGCTTACCACTGACCTATATCCTCAGCCCTTTGCAGTTTTTCATTTTGAAACAAGAGTCTCACTAAGTTTCCCAGGCTGGTCTTGAACTTGTGATCCTCCTGCCTTAGGCTTCAAAGTAGCTGGAATCACGTGTGCACTGCTACATCCAGCTTGTAATCCTTTTTTTCTATTCAGACAGCTCTAAAATGATTACTTTTGCTTATATAGTAGTTCATATACTGATTCCTTTCTTATGTACCTTATATTAAGTGACCTGATTTGTCACTCTCTTGAGCAGTTGTGCAAAGACGCTAAGAATCTGTTGGTCTAAAATATATTACTATCTACATATGAGTCCCTCTGTAATAGTTGGGGTGAATTAGAAGTGTCTCAATATTGAACCAAGTGATGAGAGTTTGTGTTACTCAGGCCTATAACCAACACATCCTGCCTAATGATGTAACAGCGGGCTTTTCTGTCTGTTGCATTTTCATTTCCACAGCATTTTCTTATTTAAGAAAAATAATGTGATAATTTGATGAGCACTGGAGAGACCCTACTTCATTTTGTACAGTGCAAGTAAATAAATAGGAGAAAGAAATTGAAACCTGCAGGGAACTGGTTGTGACACACAGTTAAAAGTGTACAAGGAAGTGAAGATCTTTGAGCGGGGCGTGGTGGCACACACCTGGAATCCCAGCGACTTGGGAGGCTAAGGCAGGAGAATTGCCAAGTTTTAGGCCAGCCTTAGCAAATTAGTGGGCCCTCAGCAACTTAGTGAGAACCTGTCTCAAAAAAAAAAAATTAAAAAAAATAGGGATGTTACAAAGAAGTAAAAAAAATCTGGGTAAAAAAAAAAAAAAAAAAAAAAAAAGAGAGAGAAAAAAAGAAAGAAAAATGAAGATCTTCACATTTAAACAAAAGGTATTTGCTTTGAAAATAGTGTTGAACATTTAAGATCTGCCATCATAAATCTTGAGTATATAGTACAGTTATTAACTACACTCACCAAACTGTACATCACAGCTCTAGAACTGTGAGACTAAAACTGTTGTCTTTGATCAGTTGTCCCCATTTCCCCCACCTGCCAGCCCCTGGAAACCACCATTCTACATTCTAGATTCCATGCGTCTGTGTAGGAGTTGTCTTTTGATGCCTGGTGTGTTCACTAAGTTTACCATCCTCCAGGATCAGCCTTTTTAAAAACTTGAGTAATGTTCTTCTCTGAGGACGTGTCCACACGTTTTCTTTCCGCATGCGTCTACTGATGTCCTTACAGGTGATTCTGCATTTGATGTTGTGAATAGTGGGCAGTGAACATAGTAGTGCAGATGTTTTCTAGAGACTGATTTCATTTCCTTTGGCTGTGTTCCTGGAAGTAGGATTGTTGAAGCATATGGTAGGTCTGTTTTAATTTTTTCTTTTTTGGTACTAGAGACTGAACCTAGTGATGCTTTACCACAGTGTTTGATCCTCAACCTTTTTATCTTGTTTTATTTATTTTGTTGTGGTGCTGGGGATTCAAACCCAGGGCCTCACACATGGTAGGAAAATGCTCTACCACTGAGCCACATTCCCAGCCTGTTTTACTTTTTTGAAACAGGGTCTTGTTGAGTTGTTCAGGGCCTCACTGCGTTGCTAAGCTGGCCTTTGAACTTGAGATCCTCTTGCCTCAGCCTCCCTGGAATTATAGGCATGCAATGTCTGCAGTATTTTAAGTTTGGGAATTTTTTTTGGATTTTGAAATATTTACATGGTCTTAATTGGTTTAGTATCCCTACACCTAACTAACTCCTATGTCCAAAATGCTCCAAAATATAGAACTTTTTGGTCATTTAGCACTCAAAAAATTCTTGGATTTGGGAACATGTCAGATTTTGGATCAGAGATGCTTACCCAGCATTTTGTTGAAAACTTTTTGTGTCTGTATTTATCAGGAATATCGGCCTGTAATTTTTCTTTTCTTCTTGTCCTCTAGCCTGGTTTGGTATCATGTTAATGCTGGCCTTGTAAAATGAGGTTGAAGGTGTTCCCTCCACTTTTGTGTTTTGAAGGAACTTGAGGATCTGTGTTAATTCGTCCTTAAATATTTAGTAGAATTCACCACTGAAGCCATCATACCCTGGGCTTTTCTTTTTTGAGAAATTTTGATTACTGATTCATTCTCCTTACTTGGTACTGGTCTTTCAGAGTTTCTTTCCTTCCTTCCTTCTTTTTAAGATGCAGTCTTGCTATTTTGCCCAGGCTGGCCTTGAACTCTGAATCCTCCTACCTCAGCCTCCCAAATAGCTGGAATTGCAGGCATGTGCCATTGTGCCTGGCAGAGTTTCTATTTCTTTGTGATTCAGTCTTGGTAGGTTGTCTGTTCTGGAATTTATTTTTTTTAGGTTATCTAATTTGTTGGTGTATAAAGTTGTTCATATTGGTCTCTTTTGACCCTTTGTATTTCTGTTATTTTGTTTCCTCTTTCATTTAAACTTTTGAGTCTTCTCTTTTTCCCCTTAGTCTAAATAATGGTTTGTTAATTTTATTTCTTTAAAAAAAAAAAAACCGAAGTCTTCATTGATCTTTTGTATTGTTTTCTAGTCTGTATTTCATTTACTTACCTGATCATTGTTATTTCCTTCCTTCTGCTAAGTTTTGGTTGGTTTCTTCTTTTTTCTAGTTCTTGAGGTATAAAGTTTATGTGTTCACTTGAAACCTTTCTTTTTTCTTAATGTAGACATTTATCACTGTAAAATTCCTTCTTGAAACTGTTTTTGCTACATCTCATAAGTAAAATGGATGTGTTGTTTCCATTTTAATTTCTCTCAAGATTTTTTGTTTCTTTTGTTTTTTAACTCATTGGTTGTTCAGGAGTTTAATTTGTACATATTTGTGAATTTTCCAAATTTTCTTCTTCTAATTGCTTTCTAGTTGCACACCATCATGTTTGGAAATAAATTTTTAAAATAATTGGCATGAATTTCAGCCTTTTAAACTTATTAAGACTAATTTTGAGCTAATTTACAATCTATTCTGGAGAATGTTCTCTTCATGCTTGACGAGAATGTGTATGCTGTTGCCGTAGGTTGGATTTTCTATGCGTGTTTTTTAGGACCATTTGGTTTTTAGTGTTACTCAAGTCTGTGGTTTCCTTATTGATACTCCATCTGGACCATCTATCCAGTTTTACAAGTGGGTGTTTAAGTCTCATACTGTTGTATTACATCTGTTTCTCCTTTCAGTTATGTTAATGTTTGCTTTATTTTAGGTACTTTGACATGGTGCTCTTATATATTTACAATTGTTATATCCTTTAGTATTTGACTCAAAGCCTATTTTGTCCAAGTGTAATTCCCCTACCCCTGTTCTTTTTGTTTGCAGTTTGTATGAACTATCTTTTTCCATGTCTTCTACCTCTATTTGTTTATTGATTGATTGTGGCATTGGAAATTGAACCTAGAGCCCTGGACATGGTAGGCAAGTGCTCTACCACTGAATTACATCTCCAGCCCTTGCACGTGTTCTTAAAATTGTGGGGTACAGTGGCACACACCTGTAATCCCAGTGTCTGGGGAGTCTGAGGTAGGAAGATTGCAAGTTTGAGATAATGTAGAGAGACCCTCTCTCAAAATTAAAAAAAATATTAAGAGCTGGCTATGTGACTCAGTGGTAGACGTGCCCCTAGGAACAATTCCAAGTACTATCATAAAACAAACTAAAGTTAGTCTATTACAGGCAGCATATATAGTTTATGCTTGGTTTTATTCATTTAGCTACTCTCTAATATCTTTTTGTATTTAAAAATTTTTTTCCATACATGTATAGAGGGTAATAATGTCTGTCTCATTCTACCGTTCTTCCCATCCCCACCCATCCCCTCCTCCCCTCACTCTGCTCTGCATACTCCAGAGTGTTTTCATTCTTCCCTACCCACCCCTGACTATGGATCTGCATCTGCTTATCAGAGAAAACATTCGGCCTTTAGATTTTGGGGATTGGCTTACTTCACTTAGCATGATAGTCTCTAGTGCTATCCATTTACCTGCACATGCCATATTTTCGTTCTTCTTTAAGGCTAATAGTCCATTGTGTATATGTACCACACCACATTTTATTTATCCATTCATTGGTTGGAAGGCATCTAGGTTGGTTCCATAGTTTTAGCTACTCTTTATCTTTTGACTGATATTGATAGGTAAGATAAAGATTTACTATCGCCATTTTGCTAATTGTTCTTATTTTGTTACATTCTCCTAGCTATCTTCCTTTGCGATTTGTTAATTTTTTTCTAGTATACTTTGATCCTGTATCTTCACGAATCTATGACAGGTTTTTTTCCTTTGTGGTTATTATGGGGTTTACATAAAACATAGATTTAGTTTGTTTTAAGCTGATAACAATTTAATTTCAGCTGTACACAATACCTTCCTTTTAACTTTTTTGTGATTTTTAAAAAAATTTAGTTGTAGATGGACACAACACCTTTCTTTCTTTCTTTCTTTCTTTTTCTTTCATTCATTCATTCATTCATTCATTTCTTTTTTTCTTTATTTATATGAGGTGCTGAGAATCCAACCCAGTGCCTCACATGTGCCTGGCAAGGGCTCTACCACTGAGCCACGACCCCAGCCCCTGATATTTTGGTTTTGATGTCATAGTTTACATCTTTTATGTTGTGAATTCATTAACATATAGTTGTTTTTAATAACTTTGCCTTTTGACTTTCTTGCTAGAGATAAAAGTGTGATTTTTCACACCACTATTTTAGTATTAGAGCATTCTGAATTTGACTATATTCTTACTTGTACACAGTGAGTTTTACACTTTCATATGTTTTTGTTGTTAGTGAGCATCTTTTCAATTCGGTGAACTCATGTTAGTATTTCTCATAACGCATTTAGTGGTGAATCCTGTCAGCTTCTGTTTGTCTGGGAGAGTCTAGTCTTCATTCCTGAAGGACAGCTTTTCTGGCATAGTGTTCTCGGTTGGCAGGGTTTTTCCTTTTAGCACTTTGAACACACCATCTTCCTCTCTTCTGCAAGGTCACTGCTGAGAAACTGTGGTAGTTTCCTTATGTGACATGTGGTCACTTGTCCTTTTCCACTTTCAAAATTCTTCTTCAGTTTCACTTTTTAAAATTAGATTGGAATGTATCCTATTTCTTTTTTATTTTGTGTGTGTGTGTGTATGTTTCTTTGATTGCAATGTATCTCCATGGGAATCTTTTATTTTAGTCTATTAAGGTTTTTTTTTTTTTTGGTGCTAGGATTGAACCTATTAAGGTTCTTTAAGCTTCACTGATCTAGATGTTCATTTTCCTTTCTAGTCTGTTTGTCTGGTTTTTTTTTTCTTTTTGATACTAGAGGTTGAACTTTGGGGCACTTAACCACTGAGTCACATCCGCAGCCTTTTTTGAGACGGGTCTTGCTAAGTTGCTTAGGACCTAAGTTGGCCTCAAACTTGAGACTCTCCTGCCTCAGCCTCCCGAGTCACTAGGATTATGGGCATGCACCACAGTGCCTGGCTAACTCAGTCATTATTCCTTTAAATGAGCTTGCTGCCCTCCCCTTTTTTCTCTGATCCTTCTGGTATTTCCATAATATACATATTGTTTTGCTTGATGGTATCACGTAAATCCTGTTTATGCTTTCTTATACCCTTTTTCATTCTTACTTCTTCTTGTACCGCCAACAGGGTAATTTCAAATCACCTGTCTTTGAGTTCACTGATTTCTTTCTTCTGCTTCATCAAGTCTGCTGTTGATACTCACTGTGGATTTTTTTTTTGGAACCAGGGATTGAACTCAGGGACACTCGGCCACTGAGCCACATCCCCAGCCCTATTTTGTATTTTATTTAGAGACAGGGTCTCACTGAGTTGCTTAGGGCCTCGCTAAGTTGCTGAGGCTGGCTTTGAACTCACGATCCTCCTGATTCAGCCTCCCAAGTCGCTTGGATTACAGGCATGCGCCACCACGCCCAGCTTGGATTTTTTTTTTTTTTCATTTCTTTAATTCCAGAATTTCTGCTTTTTTATAGTTTCTCTATTGAATTTCTCATTTTGTTCATTTGTCATTTTCCTGATTCATTTAGTTGTCTATCCATGTTCTCTTATAGCTTACTGAGTTTATTTAAGATGATTATTTTGCGTTCCTTACCAGGCAGTTCTTAGATCACTATTTATTTGGGGGCAGTGGCTAGTGTTCTCTTTTTGTTCCTTGGGTATCCTGTTTTTCTGATTATTCATGGTCCTTGTGGCCTTGCATTGGCATCTGTGTAGTTGAAGATGTAAACATCTCTTCAGGCTTTGCAGACGGGCTTGGCCATAAAGCCCTCCCATGGTCAGCCTATCCAGAGATGGAGGCTGGCTGGAGAGGACCACGTGTGACTTGCTGCTGGAGTCACTCAGTGGGCTGGCCTGCTGTCTGGGTCAGTGGGCAGATGGGCATGATGGCTGGGTCCATGAGGATCAGCCTGAAACCTGGCTGACCTGGAGCAGTGTTGGGCTCAGACCCTGGGTCTCTAGAGGCCATCCCAGCACCTGGAACCTAAGGCTGGGGGGCTGCTCTGGGTCTGTAGCCTCTGACCTTTTTCATTTTTCCTCTGGTACTAGGGCTTGAACCTAGGACTTCTCTTATGCCATGGAGTGCTCTGCCACTGAGCCACATCCCAAGCCCTTTTAATTTTTTACTTTGTTACAGGATCTTGCTAAGTTGTCTTGGCTGGCCTGTAACTTGCAATCCTTCTTCCTCAGTCTCCCAAGTAGCTAGGATGACAGGCATGAGCCACCATGTCTTCCTCCTTTCTTTGGTTTTCCATTTTTCTTGTTTATTTTATTTTACTTTATTTTTGAAACAGGGTCTCACTAAATTGCCCAGGCTGGTCATGCTCTCGTGATCCTCACCTCAACCTCCTGAATGGCTGGGTTTACAGGCATGTGCCATCGTGCCTGGCTCTCCTTTCATTGACTTTTAGCTCTACCATCAGTCTTTTCTCTTGGTTCCATCTGGAAAAATGTGTTGAGAGTTGAGGTCCATGTAAAGAGGTCACATTGCAAATTGATCCCCATTTCCATTTGTCAGCCTTTTTGACTCAGAGAGAGGGAACCCACTTTTGTAGTTGGTTTCCTATCATGTCATATTCTCTTCCCTTGTTCCTCACAGAATAACCCTTGATTTTGAGCTTGTTGTTCTTAAGCAGCCAGGCAGTGACTAGGCATTAGCTGGCACTTAGCAGGGTCAAATTCTTTTCTTGGACCTATTTAATAATGCTTCTGAGTGTGTGGAAGGTGTTTAAATTCACTCACTTCCAGTTGACTTGAAGTAAAATCCTTTGGTTAGTATTACTTGGTCAACTCTCACAAATGTTAATGAATGACTTGTTTTTAATCATAAAATTAACACAATTTTTGTGATTTTATTTGGGTTTTATTCACATTTGCTAATGAAAATTCCCCTTTTCTTGAAATAAAGAGCTAAACAAGCAGGGATATGAAAGTGAATTATTGGTGAGAAGGAGAAAGAAATTCTTTGAATCTGAAAAGTAAGGGTAAAGTCCCTCCCCAGTGCTAGTGTTAGGGTGGGCTAATGGTCGAATGTGCAGCAGATGGTTCACAAAGGCCCTTTTGTGGTGACCTGCTCTCGGGATGCTGTTTCTTGGCAGATGGTTGCATCAGCTCATGAGCCTGCACGGTTCCAGGGAAGGTGCAAAATGGAGTTTCAGTGCCTATTCTGGACTGACTGCCAAGTTTTAATAGAGCCTATTCTGTGGACAGGCTGTAACTGTTAGGAGTCATGAAATTACATGGTTCTAAGACTAAGAGTTGGGGCCCTAGAAGGAGAGTTTGTTTTGTGATCCCCACTAAGCATTTTCACAGTTGACTTTACCAGCTTCTTGGTAGGAGTCTGTGCTAACCACAGATGTGTGATGAGAATTTCAATGGTCTTCTTGACTTCCTTTTGATAATCATATCAAGAAGAAATGAGATCTTCACAGTGATACAGCAAATGGAAATAGAAGGAAAAGGGCTTCATGAGAAATTTTGCATTAAAAAATCATTTATTAAATGAAGAGTTTCTTTTTTTAGCTGGATGTGGTGGCCATACCTATAATCCCCAAGTGCTAGGGAGGCTGAGGCAGGAGGATCACAGGTGTGAGGTCAGCTTGGGCAGCTTAGCAAAACCCTGTCTTAAAACAAAATTTAAAAGGGCCTGGGGATATGGCTCTGTGCTAGAGCTCTTTCCTAGCATGGTTGAGGACTTTGGTTCAATCCCCAGTACTGGGGGAAAAAAAAGATGTTTTCTTTTCGAGTATCTACTTTGGGTCAGTTTCTGTGTGTATTAGGGATTGGCTGTACAGTGATGAACTAAACAGACATGACCCTTGTCTTCATGAAACTTCAAGTCAATCTGGGGAAAGGTAGTTTTTCTATATTCTACTTGGTCACTATAGTTTCTATATTGAAAAATGTATGGTTTGAAGAGAGCAAATTCAGTGTGTGATGGGAGCAAAGAGATAGGGAGGGAGGAAGAGACAGAGTAGGAGAGGGAGAACAATGGTGAATTTTTGGTGTATGCTACTAGAATATACTAACATACTGGGTTGGAGAAAATTGATGACCCTGAACTGCCTTTCCTGGAAAAAGACTGGATGTGTGTGAGTCAGTAAAACTGATAACTAATGTGAGTGAGACAGAAGAACTGAAAAGTCTTCCAGACTTTGACCTCAACCGGAATGTGAATAAATTCATTCACACCATTTAGTGACTAGGCACGGGCAAGTAAGAAGTCCACTTGGAGGCAGACTCCTTCACTCATGTGGCCCAAGTTGGCCCTAGCTCTGCTGGATCGTGTTACTCCTCTATGAGCCTGTTAGTTCGTTCAAATGGGGTCAGTAACCTCTTTCTCACCAGGTTCTTAGAAGCTTCAGATGAAACATATGGATACTTTGAGTGAGGAACACCTTCTTTTGCCATCTGAGGACAGGCAAAGGCAGATGCTAGCTAAGGGAACACCTAGTGTACCCAGGAACCAGGCATGGTGGCCAAACCTATAATCCCAGTGACTCAGGAGGCAGACGCAAGAAGATCGCCAATTTCAGAATTAAATAAAAAAGCTCTGGGGATGTAGTTCAGTGGCAGAATGCCCCTGAATTCAATCCCCAGTGCCAAAAATAAAAATAAAGTATCCAGGGTGATGGCTTGTCCGAGGGAGCTGTATGAGAAATGTCCCTGTGCCTTGGGCTGGGTGGGCTTGTGGACTAGCAGTGTGGCCACTGGTAGGAAGGTGGAACTCTTGGTTTTGTTCCTGTCTGCGTCAAGGTGTTCCTGGTCTAGTAAGCTTTGTTGAACTTAGCTCTGGTAATACATTGTACTCCTTGTACCATTTCTAAAGCTGGATTGATTTCTGGAACAAGATGAAATCCTTTAATTTAAAATGAAACGTAAGCACAAGTAAATAGTCCAACGGTATCGCTTTATGTATCTAACACACATTTTTTAAAAATTAGACTTCTGGGGGTTGGGGACATAGCTCAGGGAGAGGGCCTACCTTGCATGCATGAGGCCCTGGGGTTTTGGTCTCTAGTACTGGAAAAAAAAAGTTCAGACTTCTGAAAATGGTTACTTCACTCAACTTGTCATCATTTTTTTTTTTTTTTTTTTTG
>JAJEJO010002116.1:64538-146349 GCA_020662805.1 Glaucomys volans | reverse complement strand
GCGATCCTCCTGCCTCAGCCTCCCAAGTCGCTTGGATTACAGGCATGTGCCACCACGCCCGGCATTGTCATCATTTTTAAAGAAGAACCTAAGGTTCACTGTCACACTGCTTGCCATGTTGCTTTAAAGTACCAGGTGTGCACCACCCTGATCAGCCGTCTGGGCACCAGCGTATACCTCATTCCCAGGTTTGCGTAGGTACACTCCGTGGTGTTCAAACACCAACAAACCGCCTAATGACATATTTTTCAGATATTTCTTCCTGTTGTTAAGTGACACATAATGGCACTATAAATGCCAGGATTGCTACAAAAATCTTGTCTTGACCATTGTTCAGAAAAATCACTCTGTTCTCTTAATTCATCCCTTTTTTAAAGTCAGGGTTACTGAGGTATAATTTTTGGTCAGATTCACTCCTCTCCCAGTGCATCTTTCTGTGAGTTTCAGTTTTCTGCAGTGCTGGGTGTAGGTTTTGACAAATGCACGTCATCACATAGCCACCCCCACAGTCATAATGCAGGGTCCTTTATGGTTGTCCCCTTCCTCCACACCCAGCTCCTGGCAACCACTCTCTCTGTGGTTTTGCCTTTTCCAGGATGTCATATAAATGGAATCATACTCCTGATTGATTCTTACTCTGAAGAAAACTTGGTAAAGTTCTGAAATTTAGACTTTTTCCCCCAAAACAAACAGATGCCACCAATTTCTTAGTGATGGTCTTGTTTTTAGCAGGAAAGTGGTCATTTTGCTTGGCTAGGAAAGAAGAGTGAAATGGTAGGAATGGAAGACATTTTCCCTGACTGCTTTGGGTTTGGATTATGTACATTCTGTGCATGGTCCCCCCTTGGTCACCATGTACTTGGCATTGATCTTGGGGAGTACACCTCCTCTGGGAGGTCTGTAGGTCATCCTGTATTGGGTCTGATCTACAGAGGTAGTAGCTTACAATTAAGTATTTGGTGAAGCTTCTCATTAATAAACCAAAGAGCCCCTTAAAAAATGAAGTACCTGGGCGATGATGGCGCACACAAGTGGTCCCAGCTCCTTGTGAGGTCCGAGCAGCAGAAGCATTTGAGCCCAGAAGAAAAGACCAGCCTGGGCAACAGCGAGGTCCCCATCTCAAAAAGAAAAAAAAATATTGCTTCTATGGAAATATTAGCTGGAATAGGCATGTGAACTTTTATTTGATAGTCCGGGCGAGAATTATCTTTTCTATTTTCCAAAGTCAGGATGGTAAGAAAACCATTGCTGCCTTAAAAAACAGAAGTACACACAGCTTTCTGTTGAAGATGCTTCAGATATATAAATGCTAAAAGGAGGACACTGAAAGAATCACACTACAGTATCTAAGTACATTATCCATTTGGTGCTTTTGACATTCCCGTAGCTGTGTGTGTTCTCTCAGTCCCATGTGAAAATGCTAAAAGAGGTGTCCTTCACTGACTTAAGAAAACCAAAGAGAAACCCTAGGAAGATAAACAGTGTAGCTATCTGTGTCTTAATCTCTGAGCATTTTATGAATTAAAGATTTACCTGTTGAGTTAGTTACTTTGTAGACCTGGTTTATAATCTTTGACATGCCAGTGATGTTTTCAGATGAAATGTCTCAAGTTACAAATAGAATGGTTTTTTTTTTTGTCCTGATTAGTTTATTGAAATATAGGGAGCTTAACAAGTTGTGGGGGCTTTCTTTTTAAGGCTATGAAAATGATTCTGTAGAAGACCTGAAGGAGATGACTTCAATATCTTCTCGGAAGAGAGGCAAAAGGAGGTACTTCTGGGAGTACAGTGAACAGCTCACACCATCACAGCAAGAGAGGATTTTGAGGCCATCGGAATGGAGCCGAGATACCTTGCCAAGTAATATGTATCAGAAAAATGGCTTACATCATGGTAAGAGGGGATTGCAGTAAAATATTTAGTGTTGCTAAAAATGAAGATACTGAACCATGAGGCTGGTATGCTTCGGTGTTCAGCACTCCCAAGCCCCTGGAGAGGGGAATGGTGGAGTTGTCTGGGCCGGTTCTGTGTGCTCACAGATAGCTTTCACTAGTGTCCAGAGCCATCAGCAGGTTAAGGTGTGCCTCAGTGGTGGAGCATATGCCTAGCATATGTGAGCCTCAGGTTCGGGCTGAACTGAACCTGAACAGCACTGAAACAAAAGAGGAAGAGGAACCCTCACCTAAGGAGAGGGAGCGATGGTGTGAACAGTTATTTCTTGTCCCACCTTAGTCTACTTAGGCATCCAGCAGGCTGCTGATTCCTGGCCTGTCACCTACTATAACCTGAAGTGTTGGTGAGAAACAAATGGGCTTTGGCGTCTCCCTCTTCTGTTCTTGTCCAGTCCCTGGACCTTAATATAATCTGGGAGACTGGAATATCAAGGTGGCAGGGAGAAGAGAAGGAAAGAAGAGAAAGTGTGGCTGCGGAAGAGGGTGGCAAGGAAGAGTTAAATGGTAGGAGTTGAAGATATTTACAGTCTTAGGTCAGATTTTGAATTGTGAAAGAAAGCTGTGATAAAGTAAAATTTCTGCAGAAATATTTTTACATTAATACAACGTTTTTTTTTTTGTTGTTGTTGTTTGTTTTTTGACTGGGGATTGAACTCAGGGCACTTAACCACTGAGCCACCTCCCTAGTCCTTTTTTATATTTTATTTCGAGGCAGGGTCTCCGCTTAGTTGCTTAGGGCTTTGCTAAATTGCTGAGGCTGGCTTTGAACTTCCTGTCCTCCTGCCTCAGCCTCCCGAGCTGCTGGGATTACAGGTGTATACCACCATACCTGGCTTAATTCAAAATTTTTACCCATAAAAGGCAGGGAGGGGAAGTACTAGGAAATGTGGTGTTCACCAGTTTAGTATTCACTCAGGCTGCAAATTTTGAGGTCCAGGATTTTATCTTAAATGTATTTGTGCCTCATTTCCCCTACCATTGGCACCCAGATACTCTTCTCGCAGTGAATAATGTGAGATTTTTATATTCAGATTGATTTTCTGTGAGAAATGAAAAGATAAGTCCAGTAGATAACTCGAGGTAGCCTGTGATGAACCCTAGAAGAGTTGCTGGGAATATTGTAGGAGTTTAGAAGACAGAGCCATCCTTTCTGCCTGGAGCGATGGGGCAAGATCCCTGGAGTCTCCTGTAACGTGATGTTTCAAAGCAGCTGAAGAAGAGCTTTCAGACATATTCTTTAATTCCTATTGGATTTTTAGTCTAACACAAAATATACATGTCTGACAAAAATTTCATCACTAGCCTCTAAACGTCTTGGTTTGGATAAACTCTCCAAACTCTCTTCTGACTATATGTTATATCCTAACCTTGATTTTTGTCTGTAATTGAACTTGAACTTCAGTCCTGAGATTTGAGATATTTAGTACTGCCATTCAAAGAATTAAGAATCTGTTTATCCTGAGGCTTAAAACCTAGGGATAGAGAAGGACTTGGAAAAGCTTAGAATTGTGCCATATTATTCCCATTTCTGTGTGTGTGTGTGTGTGTGTGTGTGTGTGCGCGCGCGCGCATGTTTTGCTGGAGATGGAACAACCCAGGGCCTGTGCATCCAGTTCAGTGCTCTGCCACTGAGCTGTGCTGGCAGCTCCCTGCATCATTTCTTATAGCCACTGATGGGAAGGAGAGGAGGCTCACCCTCTCTTGGTTAGGTTGTTAGATGTGCCAGGACTTCCAAAATGAAAAGGTGATGGTGGTAGTAGCTGTGGAAAGTATTCACTAAAATAATCTAACTTAAATTTCTTTTACACTGTCTATAGGGAAATATGCAGTAAAGAAGTCGAGGAGAACTGATGTAGAAGACCTGACTCCAAATCCTAAAAAGCTACTCCAGATAGGCAATGAGCTGCGGAAACTGAATAAGGTGATTAGTGACCTGACTCCAGTCAGTGAGCTGCCCTTAACAGCCCGGCCAAGGTCAAGGAAGGAAAAAAATAAGCTGGCTTCCAGGTACATGCTAATAATGTTCATTCATGTGAATCCAGTCTAGGAGTGAGGCTAGACCCTGAGCTTTAATAGGAGGGGTGACCTTCAAACTATTCAGGAATGTTTTTCGTCTATAAATACTATAATAAGAATGTTATAGTTTTTCCTGTGAAAGTAAAAGATGGCATTTATGCTTTCTGGAAAAGGTTTTAAGGCGGAGAGGTGAATGGACTCCAGTGCATTATAATATAACAATGGAGATTTTCATAACTGTATTTTTTGGTTGCTTTTTTTTAGTAAGGTTTATTGAGGTATAATGTACTTAAAGTAAAATTCACCCATTTTAAAGTATAATAGTACAAGTTTTGACAAGCATATCCAATCACATCATTGACACCACAATCACGATATCAAACATTTTCATCACCTTAAAAATTCCAAAATTCTCTCACCCTTCGCCTCTTACCACCACTGCTCTCCTTTCCATCCTTACAGTGTTGCTTTTTCTGGAATGCCCTATAGATGGAAGATTCTGTATGTAGCTCAGAGTCTGGCTTCTTTAACTTAACCTGATGCATTTGAGGTCCATTGTGTGGTCTCATGGAGTGATTGTTCTTTTTTATTACCGAGTGGTATTCTTTTGCAGAAATGTACTACAGTTTCCTCTGTTTACCAGTTGAAGGATCTTTGGGTGCTTCCAGTTTTTGTCAAGTGTGAATAAAGCCACCACAAACATTGACTTACTTTTAGTTTGAGTGAATATAAGTTTTCATTTCTTTTGGATAGATGCCCAGGTGTATATGTTTAACTTTGTAAGAAACTACTGAACTGTTTTTCAGAGGAACTTTTATGTTGTTTTACGTTCCCACCAGAGCAGATGGGGACTGCTTGCTTCATGTGCCGTACAGTACTTTGTACTGTCAGGTTTTGTTTTGTTTTGGCAACACTTAATAGTTGTGTGTTGGTTACAGCGTTATTTTTGAATGACTGCTAAATTTTAAAAAAGTCAGTTTGGATAAATGATTATAAATGTGTGTATTTTATAATTCAGTTCCTTGATGCACACTAATAAGCAGTAATTTTTGGTTGCTATTAGAAGATGTCTGACAGCAGCAAAGAAGTATATTCCAAATAGTCTCTTAAAAAGTGAACTAATAGTTCCTTCCTTTTTCAGAGCTTGTCGGTTAAAGAAAAAAGCCCAGTATGAAGCTAATAAAGTGAAATTATGGGGCCTCAACACTGAATATGGTAAACCTGAACATTGAAGAATTTGCTTAACCATCTGTGAACTTTGCTGAACACCTTTTCCCTTTGGTTTTGTTGTTGGCTTTCCCCATGTTCTGCCTAGTGTTTGGCTAACGGTCTTGTGTTCATCCTTTTAGTAACCCACATGCATGCTTCATTCATTCCTCCTAACAGGAGGTCTGTATCGGTGGCTCTGAGCTAGATCTCATTTCTGAGCTAGTAGCTGGTCCACTTGGGACCACAATCCTTTCTCCTATGCTACAACCATGCTGGGCTAGCCAGTTTTGTTGTTTGGTGTTAACACTTTCCTTGAATTGATTAATGGTATTTTAACCTTTGTATAGATACTTTAGATCTGTGTTTTCAAATTTGCTCATTGGAGTGTCTGTGTACTTGTTAAAATACAGATTTCTAGGCTTCTCCCCAGATCATCTCAATGGGAACAGAACCCAGGAATGAAAATAAATATATATATATATATATATATATTTTGTTTGTTTGTTTTTTGTTCTTTGTTTGTTTGTTTTAAACCAGGGATTGAACCCAGGCATGCTTTACCACTGAGCCACATTCCCAGCCTTTTTTATTTTTTATTTTGAGCAGGGTCTTAGGGCCTTGCTAAGTTGCCGAGGCTGACTTTGAACTTGTGATCCTCCTCAGCCTCCCGAGCTGCTAGGATTACAGATGTTTACCACTGTACCTGGCTAGAAATATGTGTGTGTGTGTGTGTGTGTGTGTGTGTGTATTTTTTTTTTTTTTTGGTACTGGGGATTGAACTCAGGGGCACTTCACCACTGAGCCACATCCCCAGCCCTATTTGGTATTTTATTTAAAGACAGGATCTCAATGAGTTGCTTAGTAATTCGCCATTGCTGAGGCTGGCTTTGAACCCACAATCCTTGTACCTCAGCCTCCCGAGCTGCTGGGATTATAGGCATGCACCACCACACCTGGGCGAAATTTTTTTTTTTTTTTTTTAAATTTGTCAGTGCTGGTGATCAAACTCAGGGCTAGGCAAGTGTTTGACCACTGAACTGTGCCCCTACCCTGTATCTGTTGTTGTTACGTCGTTTAAAGCAATTTTATCCATGTCAGTGAATATTTAAAGTATTTTGTTTTGTCTTACAGATAATTTATTATTTGTAATCAACTCCATCAAGCAAGAGATTGTAAACCGGGTACAGAATCCAAGAGAGGAGAGAGGACCCAACATGGGGCAGAAGCTTGAAATCCTCATTAAAGAGACTCTTGGTAAGAATGATATTAGATAATTCACAACCAGTAATAACATGTAGAAAATATGATTCAAGGAGATTTTAAAAGTTCTTTAAGGAAAACTCAAGTGCTGTCATCAGGGTTTACTCTTTCTCTTTTCTTTTTCTGTGCTGGAGCTTGAACTTGAGCCTCACACTTGCAAGGCAAGGGCTCCACCACTGAGCTGCACCCCATCCCAGTTACTCTCCTTTATGAGCAATTTTGTCCTTCAAGAATTAGTATTCATAAACATGTACTGCTGTCTGCAACAATTTGTGATTTAAACACTAAACTGCTTAGTGCCTAAGAAAGAGAAACTTGTTGCAACTTGAACCTTCCTGGGGAGAATGAGGCCCTGAAGTGCAGGCCTGAAGTCCACACTGTAGTGGACATACTTCCTCACTTTTTACACTCAGTCGTAGGTGTCATAGGCTTCTAACCAACTTGGTTATCTGGTTTCCCATCCCTGAACAGATGCACCGTGTGGGGAGGAGCAGAGAGGCAGGCACCTAGAAGTCAGGCTGGTGGGTAGCCGGTAGAGAGGGAAGCAAGCCAGCTTAGGCAGAAAGTATGCCAAAGGCCCAGGAGCTTAGCTGCCATAGGAGCAAGTCACCATGGATCAAGAGCATCCTAAGGGTTTCACAGTATAACACAGTCCATGAAAATCCAGAAACTAAACTTATTCACCAAAAGGCCAGATATCTATTTCTTCTCTTCTCTTGCTTGCTTTCTTTTGTTTCTTTTAGTACTGGGGTTGAACCTAGTGGCACTCTTCTACTGAGCTACATCCTCAGCCCTTTTTATTTTTCTATTTTGAGGTAAAGTCTCGCTAAGCCGCCCAGTGATGGCCTTGTGCTATGATTCTCCTGCCTCAGCCTCCCAAGTAGCTGGGAATACAGGCTGTGCTTCGCTCCCTCCTGCCTGTGTTCTCTTAAAGCATTATGTTTTGCTGTTCTTGTGTGCTGCTGGGGATGGGACCCAGGGACTTCACATACTCAGCCAGTTCTCTTCTGCTGAGCCTTTCCCAACCCATTGTGTTCCTTTTAATTTGGTTTTAATTCTATGAATTAATTTTTCCTTTTATGTCTAATTACTGTAATTCTGTATTCTGTTACCTTATTTCTGAGTTTTTCTGTTTCTGGTTTGTGTTCTTTCATGTCTTGTGGTATTTCTGTACTGTCTTTTAATTCATTTTGAAATACTAATAGATTATGTATGATTTCCATCCATTTTGAGGTCTTTTCTAGAGGCATACATTCATTGCTTGTAGAAATATTCTTAGACTTTTTCTTAGAATACCTTTATGGGATCATAACCTTGATATTTTTCTGTTGCTCATCTGTATGCAAGATTAGCTTTCCTGAACTTTTAAAAGCCTCCTAAAGAAGGCTTGGTTCAGAATACTTTCTCTAGCTTCAAAGATCATCCCCTTTTTTTGGTCAAATGTTTAGAACCAGAGCAGCTTGCTTTTTGAGTTCTTTCTCTCTGTGTCTACCACCCCCATTCTGTCTGGACCGTCTCTTCCATATCTTTTCTTCAGCTTCAGAGGCTTCTTGTCAGTGCTGCTTTTGTCCTGGAAGTCCTGGGAGCCAGCCTGTGGGCCCTGCACACCTGGCCCTGGCCCTCACCTGGCTCACTGTGGGTTGGCCAGAATCACCACAGCTTCTAGCTGCAGCTCTCAAGCTGGCTTCTTGATGTCCAGTGAGTTACAGATTGGCTATTTTAGACTTCTTTTGCTCTCCGGGACTTGACTTCCTTTTGGCTCAGCCCACATAAAACTGATGCTTTTACTGCAGAGGTCTTAACAGCTTTTGGTAGTTTTTTCCCACCCTCTTGAATGTTGGGGTATATGGGGCTACCTTGAAATTTGTCAGTGTTTTCCGTGGATTTGTTTAAGAAACGGGGTGTCACTATGTTGCCCAGGTTGGCTTTGATCTTTTGGCCTCAAGTGATCCTTCTGCCTCGCCCTCCTGAGTAGCTGAGAAGACAGGTGCACACCACCATGGCCAGCTTCCCCTAGGTGGTGGTTCTGTTTGTAGACAGCGAGATGGAGATGAACAGTCTCTGCTGCATGCAGCTGCCTTCCCAGGAATGTTCTCTGCGCTAACTTAAATACATTGCAGTTTTTTATTTTTTTGAAAAGATTTGGTAGAATATTCTTTGAAACTATCTGGCTAATGGGTTTTGTGATTAACTCTTTGAAAACTTTTCTCTGTCTTTTATGATAGTTTGTCAGATTATAGCCTCTTTTGGAGTAAAGTTTTGATCACTAATTATATTGTCCTATAAAATTATTCACTTTCTGTAGGCCCTCAAGTTTATTAAAATTGAGCCAAGTAGACCTTATCTTTTTATTTCCTCCATATTTCTTGGTTAGTGCTTCATTTTCATTCCTTATTTTGTACCTGTTGAGTCCTTCCGTGTTTTTTTTTTTTTTTTTTTTTTTTGTAGTGCTGGGGATTGAACCCAGGGCCTTGTGCTTGCAAGGCAAGTAGTCTAACAACTGAGCTATGTCCCCAGTCCCCTTCCATATTTCTTGAATGAATTAGTTAACTTATTCTTCTTTTCCCTCCAAAGAACCAATTCGTATAATTTTTTGAGTTACTAGATTCTTAATTCATTTTCAAAAATTCTTATTTGTTCATTAATATAAACAAAGCCCCTGAAAATTTCTTTTGATTCCTGCTTTATTTATTTATTTTTTAGTTGTTGATAGACCTTTATTTCATTTATTTATATGCAGTGCAGAATCAAACCCAGTGCCTCACACATGCTAGGCAAGCACTCCACACTGAACCACGGCCCAGCCCCTCCTCCTAAATTTGATGTCATATTTGCATCATTTTTTGAGTATTTGGAAATTTTAGGTTTGATTTACTTTTTTACCAAGAATTTTTAGAGAGTTAAAATTTACAAGGTTAGGATTATTACTTTTTTAGTTTTATTGCTATCTTTTATTTTTTATTTGTTGAGCTTTTCTTACCTAATATGATTGTTCTAAATGTTCTGTGGGCATTTGAAAAAGAAGGTATATTCTCTGTTTTATGATGAGTCTTGTACTTCTCTCTTTTTCCTTGTTGGGAGTCCATTCTGCATGGAACTGAAGAGCTGAGTAGAGGCTCTCTCAAATGGTTCAGTTTTATCTCATATTTTCTGTTTTTTATTTTGAATGCTGAGATGCTTGAATAGGATTTATTACTAGTAGATCTTCATTATGGATTACAATCTTAATCATTTTAAAGTATACTTACGCATAGTTCTTTTTCTTTTTTTTTTTTCTTTCTTTTGCGGTGCTGGGGATTGAACCCAGGGCCTTGTGCTTGCAAGGCAAGCACTTTACCAACTGAGCTGTATCCTCTGTCCCTTCTGCATAGTTCTGTCATCAAAAGATCTGTTAGGATTTGTTTATATTACCTTTTTTGTGTTTTTAAAAACATACTTCTTTTATTTATTTATTTATTTATTTATTTATTTATTTATTTATTTTTATGTGGTGCTGAGGATCAAACCTAGTGCCTCATGCGTGCTGGGCAAGTGCTTTTACCATTGAGGTACAACCCCAGCTCCCCTTTTATTAAATTGTTCATGATATAATCCATTATTATGGTTTCACTTTTGTTTGTGTGCACTGGTAATTTCTGAACTTTGTTTTTTGTCTTGTGGGTTGCATTGTAAATAGAACATAAAATGTATACTCAATTTTTTCCGTCTTCTTTTCATTAAGGATTTCAGTCCTACAGAAAAATAGAATAGTACAGTGACCATCTTTATTTCATTCAACTCAGTCCATCAGTTATTAATATTTTGTTGTATTTTTTTCTGCTCCTGCCTATGTATATTTTGGGGAGAAGGTATTTGAAGGTACCTTATAAACATCATTTTTTTGTTGTTTTCTTTTTTTTAAACCAGGGATTGAACTCAGGGGTACTTGACCACTGAGCCACATCTCCAGCCCTATTTTTTATTTTATTTAGAGACAGGGTCTGATTGAATTGCTTAGTGCCTTGCCCTTTCTGAGGCTAGCTTTGAACTCATGATCCTCCTGCCTCAGCCTCCTGAGCTGCTGGGATTACAGACATTCGCCACCATGCCTGGTAACATCATGGGTTTTTATTCCTCTTTCTGCATGTATCTTTTGAAAACAAGAGCATTCTTCTACTCACCCACAACACCAATATTATATCCAAGTACTTGAACACTGATAAAACATTAATAAGGAGTCCATATTTGCATTTCCCCAGTTGTGTCAATAATGTCCTTAAAACCAGGCACAGTAGTACATGCTTATAATCCCAGTAACTTAAGAGGCTGAGGGAGGAGGATTGCAAATATGAGGTCAGGCTGGGCAACTAGGGAAGACCCTGTCTCAAAATAAAAAGGACAGGAGACGTAGCTCAGTGGGAAAGCATCCCAGCGTTTAATCCCAAGTACCCCCCACAATAAAAATAATGTCCTTTGTAGTCTTTGTGTTTGTGATCCATTCAAGGATCATGCATTGCATTTAGTTATCTTTTGTCTCCTTTAACCTACTTCAGTTTTCTAGTCTTTTATTTTTTTAATGAAATATTTGGGTAGTTGTTTTTTAAAAAATACTCCAGCATTTAGGTTAATCTGCTTCCTCATGGTAGTTGTTTAAAAAAGAAAAAATTCCAGCATTCGAGTTTATCTGCTTCCTCAAGAAAGATGCAGTTTCTTTTTGGAAGAATCCATCATGTGTTCTTCTGACTGTCTTCATCAAGAAGCATATGCTCTCAGTTAAAGCCTGTTATGGTCATGCTAAGTGGAATCAAAGGGTTAGAAGGTAGTCTTAATATTTTTTACCATATCTTTTGACTTCTTCCTATGAGCCGTGACTAACTATATTTTCCTCCTACCCTTTTTTTCTTAATACTCTTCTTGACTCTTTTACTCTTTTATTAAAATATTTTTTAGTTGTAGATGGACACAATACCTTTTATTTTTTATTTATTTATATGTGGTGCTGAGGATCAAACCCAGTGCCTCACATGTGCTAGGCAAGCGCTCTACTACTGAGTCCCAACCCCAGCCCTCTTTGTACTCGTTAATACTCTCATTGACTTCACGTATTCTATAACTTTGCTATAGAAGATGCAGAAGATAAAGTCACCTCCATATGCTGCTCTCATCTTTTCTCCCTCATCTCTTCCACTTTTTCTTATTCACTTTTCCATAAAATAAAGAAAAAAAAGAATGTAAATTGTATTCAGTAATCTTTTTAAAAGAGTAAGCATATCCTTCAGTTCTGTAGCATCAGTTGTGTGGGTGAAACCCACCTGAGGAGCAGAGTGAGCCTAGAGCAGTTGGGGTGGGGTGGGGGTGGCCAGGAGAACAGGGAAAGCAAGGGCAGCAGACATAGGAGGCATTGTCCCCTGATAGGCTTTGAGTCAGGGTGTGCACTGTTACAGCGTGTCCTCTACCCCACCTTGAGATGTTGATTAATCATTCTTCCTGGCTATTCTTGGTTTGACTCTTCTAGTCTTAAAATTGTAGACTCAAATCTGAGGGGAGTGGCTTTCTGGGTTGGAGTAGAAGCAGCAGAGCGCCTACTTGGGGACCAGTGTCAAGCCGAGGGCCACACCTGACTCAGGTGTCCCATTCCTTCTCTTTCCTTTCCTTTATATTCTCTCCATTTCTAGGTCTAAGTGTGCCTTGTATTTTCTTCAGGTCTCCCAGTCGCTGGGCAAACCTCAGAATTTGTTAACCAAGTGTTAGAGAAGACTGCAGAAGGCAATCCCACCGGAGGCCTTGTAGGACTAAGGATACCAACGTCAAAAGTGTAATCAGCTTCCTTGGACCACTGGTCAGAAATGTCTGTTTTTGTCACATTATCCATTGTAAATTTTCATTCTGTTTTGCATGTCAGTTAGCATTATGTAAACACTTATAATTAGGTTACATTGTTTTAAGAACTTGTAGCATAAGTGAAGCATGATCCAAAATACTTGATTATTGCATTTTCAGAGCGTAAACCATGGTTAATCTGCTACTGGCATTAGAATCGAAACACACGTGCAGAATGCAAACATCCGTCAGAGCAGAATGTTTTGGAGGCGTGAGCGTGTTCATCTGATGCCAAGTGTGGTAGCAGGCTGTGCTCTGAACCACATAAAATATTGAGGAAGCATTTTTTTAAGCAGTCAGTTAGATTGTTTTTAGAACTCTGCTTTTTGTTCTAATTTTCCACAACCATAAATCTCACGTGTACATGGCGCACCCAGCACTCACACCTGTGTGCCATGTTAGATGTTCATTTTCAGAGCTCAACATGATATATATAGATATATATATATACGTAAATATATACACGTCTGTGCAAGTAAGAAAAACGCATATTCTTTGTGCCTTGTATTTTGGGGAAACTATAAAACTGGTAATATTTTGTATGATGAAAACCCTAATGAGGAAAAATAAGATATATAGATGGAAAAATTATGGGGTTTAAATGTTTTTTTGTTCCAACTCTTTTTCAGATTTTTGAATGTATATAGGACTATGTTGAAATGTAGATACATGCCACAGAGTCTGTGTATTGTATAAAAAACAAAACAAAAAATAACAAAAAAAAGATGGCTCTAGAAAACTCATATTTCGGTACTTGACCGGAAGAAGACAAATACTTGCACATTATTGCGATTGTTTTATTTTTTGTACCAAAGACAAATGCAACTGATATGGCAAACTGCCAGTCTAAGTAAAGTTTTGCACAGCTTACATGATACTGTATGAATGTATGAAAAAAAGGAGAAAAAAAAGAAAAAATTAAAAGGTCAGGGTTAGGGATCTTATTGAACTGTGAATTTTATTTCTGTTTGGGTCCAATTATCTACAGAAGGAGCATCCATACATACAAATGTTATTTTGCTGTTCCTCTAGTTCGCTTCCATAGTAGATAAGTTGGTGGCCATTTAGGTGTCTGTAAGTCTTTTATTTCTGCACTTATTGTAGGAAATTTTAATATATTTCATTTTAGTAAGCTATTGATGAAATAGTTTTTGACTTTGAAAATTAAAGTTTATTTAGCTTATTGTAGTATACTTCCACCAAACAACCAAAATACAGATTATTTTTATTGTATTATGTATATATATGTAAAGAAAGAAAAAAGCTAAAAATACCTAATTCTTTAGTTGCCACTTTTCCAATTGATGTATTATTGTGCATGTAATATTTTCAAAGATCAACACAAGCTTAAAACAAACAAAAAAATTTATAGATTTTTATATTTTTGTACAGGTATTTTCAAACTAGCTTCTTCAGACTTACATGTGACTTATTCTTCTATCGTTTCTAGAATTGAGAAACATTAACACATTTAGTTTTTAGGTGCTCTTTTTTGCTCACATAAAACGGCTTCACTAGTCAGTGTTTTAACTGTTCAAGCTTTACCTCTTGAAAATCTCTTATTATCAAGGCAGCATTATACCCTTCCCCACAGATCTTTCCCTCCTCTCAGACTGTTCTATTCTCAAATCTTGTATTTGGAACTCTGAAAACTGGTGGCTTAAACACTATATTTAAGAGAAAAAACAAGTATTTACCAAAAAAAAAAAAAAACACAAAATTTAAAAAACCTGAAAATTTCAGATCTACCTGCTGAGAAAGAATCTTTTTCTCTGTTGCCCGTTATAGAATATGTTCCTTAATCATACCCTGTCTCTCTGGTCCATTTCCTTCCCTTTCACTTTCTCCCCGCCCCATCTGTAAGCCATGGCACGTGGGGGTTCCATCTGCAACACGGGAACAGCCAGCTCTGTTGCTTGCTTACTTCGACACCGTGGGACATACTAAGCTGAGAAGGACTGTCTAGCACCTTCGCTGCACTGTGCTGGCAAGGTTTTCCCATACGCGGTGAAAACGCACCTGGCTGGTGCGTTCCCGAGAAGCAGATGATGAACTCGGGTCTAATAGAAGGCGAGTTCCTGGAGTTGGGTTTGTCCTTTTTAGGTGGGAGAAGGGAAGCACAGGTCTGCACCTTGGAGGTCTATGAAGTCTTGACAGAGTATGTCTGGTGTATTGACCAGATATATTTTGTTCCAGAACACGGCAGTTGTGCAGCCAGGTGAAAATCGCATCATGATGCGATTCAGCTGGCAAGGTCTATAAAATTGCCCCTTTCTAGCTGCTGTCTTAGAAATTCTGGTTTTTGATACTTTTTTCCTGTCTACAAACCAGAATTTGATTTTTTGGTCTTGCATTTCAAAAAAAGAAAAAAAAAAAAGACTTTGAATCTGTTTAGTAGATTCCATATCCTTGCATTTCAGTGTTTTATATGTACAACTTAAGTTAAATAGTTAAAAGCTTTTAAATAGTTGAGCTTTTTAATGTTGACACTTTATTTTGTACCTATTTATATTTGTATGTATATCTTAGACAAGCACTTTGTTAAAAAAAAATGCATTTTATATGATTCCTGCCATTTGCTGCTAAATCTGGGCTGGTCAGAATGCTGCAGCGATACTTGATCTAAATAAAAACCTGGCAGTAAAATGTAGAGTGAAAGTTAAATCCTCTTGCTGTTTTAACTTTATCATAAAGATGACATAGGCAAGCTGTGCAGCTTTACATTTTAACCAGGGGACTCTGTGGCATTTAAACCGTCTAGAAATGGTTGTACTTTAATGCCAGTAATAATCTGCTTCCTCTATTGTCATTAAAATATGTATGTTTAGTGTATCACACAAACCAATCTTATAAGGTAATGTAAAAACCCCAACAGTTGTACATGTTCTGTTTTTGAAAATTGTGGCGTGTATTTTTGGGTGAAGATCCTTAGAGAAGATCTCTCTAAAGGTTTTCTGTGTTCATACATGGTATGCAGATTGCTCATAATGAAGTCCAGAATCTTACTTTAAGTGAAGGCATTGTGAATTCACCTCAAATAAACCCATTGTTCCAAAAGCAATGATCAACTTTGACTCTAGTACTATTATGACTTTCAGAAAACAGCAACTCTCTTCCTAGTTTCAGATACACTGGATTCTTTACTGAGTTTGTGTCCATATGAAAGCATGCTGTCCAGTTGCTCTCTTTAAGATCTTGTCTGAGTGTTGAATTGGGTGCCACACCTCCTCAGTCAGTACGATTGCTTGTTTTACTGTACCATGTATGATTCTTGTCCTTTCCTCTACCCTCCATGACAGATTATGATGTGGCTTTATATTGTGCCTTACTTGTACATTTACAACTCAATGTCTCCATTCCCTTCCACTTTCTAAACCTTTGACCTTTTTGGTAAGAGAATCCGAGCTATTACAAAAGCATCATGAAGGATTTTCAGATGGGTATGGTTTCATATTCCCACTCTTTATAGTTATTTTATATTTGTATGAAAGACCAGTTTTAAATGGTCTTTGAATATGAGGGGGAAAGAGTAGCAGTAACTTCACTACATCCCTTTTCTCTGACTTTCACGGATTTGTCATACATCTTCTTTCTGATGCCTGACTTGATTTGCGTCTCAGCAATAGTCTGCATTTAGAGAAAGGTGTGTTCACTTCATCCGCTTTCATTTTCCAGAACTTTTTAGGAGAAGAGTTCCCATTTTGTTTGTTTTATACAACAGATGACAAGTCTCTTTAAAAGAAACAGAAGAACAGTACTTTTGAAATACAATGCTGTTAGTTTGGATTTCTTTTTTATATATATATAATATTCATACAGTTATATGATGTTTGCCTTCATTAATAAAGCTGTTAGTTTATTCACCAAAATGTCAAGAATGGATGTGCTTTTCTTTATTCCATACATTTAAAATATTTTAGCTGCTAAGATTTAGTTAACTTTGTAAGAAATGAATTCAAGTTGCCTTCAGCAGGAATTAACAAAAACTTATGTTCCCTGTCTTTATATAGTCTTCCTAAAATTCTGTTCAAGTATTTTCTAGTTAATTATGTAACAGAATGTTAGCATCTCTCCAAATCTTGAAACTTGAATTTTGAGAATGCATTGAATTATGCTTTCAGTGTTAAACGGTTTCAGTTACCCTTCTAGTGAAGTCTATTGTGGAATACCATTTCCCATGGAACTGAGGCCATTTCCACAACTTTGCACAGAACTGCAGTCTTGTTCTTCCCTTGGATCATGACAAATAAGTCTCACACAGTGCCGTAATACTTGTGGATTCTTTTGTAATCTTTGTAATCTTAATAAGGGCATTATGAGAAGATGACTCCATGTTTTTTAATATTTCTAACACATTGGGATGTAACAGTGTCGACTGTAGGCGTGGTTGTTTCGTTTTAAGGAAAGAGCCTGTTGGGGAAAGACGGTGAAGCTGCGCTACTGAGAGAAGCCCTTCCACGCAGGCGGCGCTCTGTGTTGAGCATAGTCCCCGTGCTGATCAGCACGCCGACTGAAATCGTAGAAAACACACCTAGGGACCGAACTATGCCAAATTGCCATTTTTGTTTAGAAAAGAGTGATTTGAAGTGGTCAGGAGGGAACAGAGCCTCGTGATGACCTCCAGATAGTATTTTGGCATTGAAGACTTGGTGACTAATGAGCCCCGGAGTTGGGTATTTCAGTGCCAAGTTCGGGTGGACCAGGCTGCCTCTTCCCTAGCGAAGCACACAGTGGTGTCGTGAGCTGTTCTGGGTGACAGGAGCGAGGCTGGTTCCTGTGTCTCGCCCTTCACCCTTTGTTTTTTCAGAACCAAATAACAGAAATGTGTATGTGTGTACTGTGTCTGCCCCTCCGCCCCCTGTTCCGACACTGTGGTCTGCTGCCTGCTCTGACCGTCTCTCCCAGGGCTTGCCCTGTAGCTTAGCATTTGTGGTCACCAGTGACTCTGGGGCCACCAGCACAGAAGTCGCCAGAGCAGCGCGGAAGGGCAAGGATTCAAAGCATTCGTTACTACACTGTGGCAACCTCTTTTGCATAGTTGCTTAGGATCCTGTTTGTAACGCTGTCATGATTATTCTGTAGTTTTGTTTTTCTACCCACCCCCAACTGGAGCTATGACACCTTTTATTGGATTTAGTCTTGTCTCTTGTCTAGAAAGAATTTTGTCTTACTGACGCATGAGCTGTTGAAAAATTATTCTATTCAATGTTGGTTATAGTTGTGCAGTTTTTCATTTCAGAAGAGAAGGCCATGCCAAGGCTGCCTTTGCTTTCTGTCCCCTTCCCACCCCTGGCACTTCCAGTCAGATACAGGTTCATCAGTGTATGCAACACCCTTTGTAATTTAAAATAAAAAAAGATGAAAAGGTTTTGGATTGTTTGCCTCATGTTTTCGCCCTTCCTCGCTCCTGCCTTCCCATTGCGCCCAAGAGGACCATTCACTGCTCCAGACAGCCTGCCCCAAAGCAGTTCCCGGACGCCGAGAGCAGCGAGCCGGCTGCCTCTCTTGGTAGTGCACAGGGAGCCAGGTGTTTGTTGATACTTTAAACTGAGCTTTCAATATTTCAGTGATACTCGGCTCTGACAGAGATTTATTGATAGAAACTTTTGTGTTCTTGTAGTTTAGGGCATAGCTTATACTTCATTCTCTTCCATTTTTTGAGCAAGTGATTTCTCCAAAATATCCAAGGTCTCTCCTGGCTCAAATGTTGGTGTTTGAGGGTTTCATCATTGAGTCTTCAGGCCAGGCAGGCATGTACAGAGCCTAAAGCCACCAGCCAGAGTGACACCACCGTGGGAGCACAGGCCCTGCAGCTGGCAGACTTGCTAGCACTTAACTCTGCCAGGTCTTGTGCAAGGTATCAGGCCACAGAGGAACTCAGTCAGCTGAGGGGGAGGGCGTGTGCAAGGCCCCACAGCTTCACCAGAGCCGTTAGAGACCGGCCAGGCGCCAGGCTTCACACCAAGTGAGCGTGTTAAAGACTTCACGGACAGGTGTGCTCGACGGCCTCGACCCTTCTTGCTTAGCTGAGTGACATTGGAGTCATCTGGAAGTCAAGCAGACATGGCCTCCCATGGACTTGCGCAGGACTTTTCTCTCAAGACCACTGTGCACAGGAACCTCCTCATGGTCCTGGGAACATGAACTGGGTGAGCAGGTCAGTGCAGGCCTTAGAAAACTGAATTTTCTGTGGGTCGAATCCAGTTAGGTAAGTCCTTTGGTTGTCCCTCCTCGCTGCCGGTGTATTTGGAAGGAGGTGAGCTCTTTAGCGACATGCAGAGAATAATTTGAAAGAAAAACAGGAGGTACACTCACACCCCTGCTGGAAAGTTGAAAATAGGAAGGTGCTCGTGTCCTGAGGGGTGGGCTGGACGTCCGCAGACCTCTGCTCCGGAGCACTGCTGCTGCTCTCCGGGCCAGTGCAGCTGGGGCTCGTGCCCGTTCATAGAGGAGCCCAGGGACCAGGCCAAGTCATAGGCAGTATTTGGAAAGACATCTGTGTAGGAAGGAAGTAATGGACTTAGAATCTGAAAGCCAAAAGGAACTAAAGCCCGAACCTAGCAGATGTAGTCACCAAAAACCAGCCTCACGTCAGGGCATAAAGGTAAGAGGCAGAGCAAAGAGAGTTGGGAATAGTCACCGACAAGATTTGCAGGTCACCAGATCATGCACCTGTCCCTGAGCGATGACCTCCAGCTCAAGGGCATAGAATTGGGTTCCTGGGTGGGAAGGAAGTGGAGGAGGCAGGAGTTGTTGTATTTAGCTGCTGGGGGAGGTCTAGCGGGAGCACGGTGGGAGAGGCCACCAGTGCTGGCTCGGCTCCTGCGTCCTCAAAAGGGAGCTGCCTCTTTTTCTTTCAGTTAAAAAAATTTTGTGAGGGCATTACAATTATGTATAATTGTGGGCTTCACTGACACATATTTACACGTGACACAGAAGAACATAATTGGGTCAGCTTCGTCCCCAGCTCCTCCCTTCCCTCTCCTCCCTCCACTCTGTTGGTCTTCCTTCTATTGTGAAATCTGCTCCCCCTTATTTTGCCTAAACAGGGAGCTTCTGTTCAAGGATCCAAAACACTAGAGTGACTCAAAGAATCTCAAAGTGTTCCTTTAGAAGTTTTTAATCTTAAAATATTACCAGGAATAAACAGAAAATGTACCAAGTCTAAATAAAGAAAAACACTACTAAGGATACAGAAGAAAATTTGAACCAATGGAAAGATAGCCCAAGTTCTTGGACAAGAGCAGGCAGAGCTCCCAGTTTAAATTACATTAAAATGTAATGCCACCCTAATAAAAAAACAACAACAGAGGTTCATGTGAGGGCAAAATAAGAGCTGGAAGATGTTGGAGGAAAGGGGTAAACGGGGTGTTTTATCCTAGTGGGATATTAAAACTCATGAATGGACAGCCGGTCAGTCAGAGAGGAAAGTCTGGAAGTAAACTCAACTATATACAACAATTCAGTAGGGTAAGTGGGGCCACTGAGAAAAGAGGGGGACTCTGCTGAAATAGAGTTGGAACCATTGGGGAACCCAGAAAATGTGAAGTGGCTGTATGGCTCCATGGATGAGTCCATCTTTTGATGCATATTTTAAAATGGATAAAGATCTAAATATAAAATAATGAAACCATAAATCACTAGGAGGAAATGTGGGCAGTCCTTTAAGGCCCTGGGCGTGGGGAAGGCCTTTCTAACTTGGACCCCAAATCCAGGAATATAAACAAAGACCAATCAAATTCTACGTAAAACAGAATCTTCTGCCAGGTGCGGTGGCGCACGCCTGTAATCCCAGCACTTGGGAGGCTGAGGCAGGAGGATGGCGAGTTCAAAGCCAGCCTCAGCAACTTAGCGAGGCCCTAAGCAACTCACTGAGACCCTGTCTCTAAATAAAACACAAAATAGGGCTGGGGATGTGACTCAGTGGTCGAGTGCCCCTGGGTTCAATCCCCAGTACCAAAAAACAAAACAAAACAATCTTCTTTTAAGAACAACAACAAACCAGTTTGAAATTCTAGAGACCTCCCAAATAAAAGATTTCCAACTTATTTCTAAAGACTAATCTATAAAAAGCTTCTGGATACTAATATGAAAGACTGATGATCCACTACAAAATTAAGCAAAGTAAATACAGATAGCTTTGAAACAGGAAAAGTTTTTCTACCTCATTCATGATAAGAGAAATGCAAAAATAAATGCTTTTTTTTTTTTTGGCCTAATCTGATGGGTAAAAATCTGTTAACAGCTTGTTGGCAAGACCATGGGAGGCAGGCATTTGTACCACTTCTCTGGTGGGAGTGTAAATCAACATAACCCCTTGAAGAGCAATTTGACAGGATATGTCAGAATTTTGGAATGCACATGGATTTGCACCGAGCAACTCCGTGTGCTCTGGGCAAATCCCTATTCCTCTCTGTCCTGTTCTTTTTAACCTTGTAGAGTTATGAGAGTTAAGAGATGATGTGGGTGAAGCCCTTAGGTTAGAGGGCCTGGCACACAGGACGTGGTCCCAAAGTGTTGGTTAGTGAAACAGCAACAGCAACGAGCCGGTATTGAGTTCTTAGCACTGCCCTGTTATCAAATTCTGTAATCAGAAGTGGATTATCTCACTTAATGCAACATGGTCTACTGCTTCTCTTCTAGGTGTGAAGTGAACACCTTAAAGGGAGGGTACGCTGAGTGCCCTAGGAGCATAGGTGGGTCAGCACCTGCTTGTACCATACTACCTAATGGGAGGGTTCTTTTTTTGGTGGTGCTGTGGGTGGAACCCAGAGCCCAGAGTCTTGCAGAAATGTGCTGTACCAAAGAGTAACTCCTACCCCAACCCTCAAGGGGCCACATTGGTTTTTGAAGGGACAAGTGGCTGTCAGTCAAGGATCTACCTTTTTCAAGCTGGGTAACCTTGGGGCAGGATTGTGTGTTTTGTTTTAATCCACTTTGGGTCCATCTCCTGATGCACAGAACTGGAGTATGACCAATTTCCAGGGTGGCTGTGAGGATTGAGAGAGGTGAACACAACTAGGCCCTTGGGTCTTAAGAATCTGTGGTTGCTGAGGGGACATGAAGAGCAGATGGGGCAGGGTATGTGGCTCAGCTGGCCCCAGCTAGCCCGGTAAGCATACCAAGGCCCGGGAATCAAAAAGAGCCTGAGGAGTCCGGGAAAGGGGTGGGGGAGGTGGTGGCTGAGGGCCTTGAGGCCAGCTAAGAAGCAGGGACTAATTAAGGATCAAATGCAAGAGCTACCACTTGTTCCAAGATTTGCTCTGATATTAATTCCATCAAAACTGTCAAGTGTTCTTGAAATTCTCTCTGCCTCTCCGTTTTATTAGGGCCAAACGGAGGGACAGGCGACCGCCCCCAACGTGTCAGCCTGTCGCTCGTCGCTCGCCGCTCGCGGCGCTCTCTAGGGGGCGCTGCCCGGAGACAGGCAGGAAGGAAAAGAAGACGGTGAGAAAACGCGTTGGAACTTGGGCCCCGCCGCGGCCCGTAGGCGGCGTCTCCAACATGGCGGCCCCCCAAGATGTCCACGTCCGGATCTGCAACCAGGAGATCGTCAAGTTCGACCTGGAGGTGAAAGCGCTTATCCAGGTACCGATCTCGGGCGCTGCGGCCTCGCCCTCCCGTGGTGCCGGGCGCGGCCTCCTCGGGGCTCCCTCGCGTCCGCCCCAGCGCCCGGCGCCTGCTCGCCACCCCAGCTCCGGGTGGCGTCCCCGCGGGCGGCCGCCGCCTGGCGCGGACCCGCCGCCCCTCGTTGTGGTTTTGAATGGAGAAATCGAGTAACGAGTCAGAGGCGGACCGTGGCAAGGCTGGGGACTGCAAGCAGCCGACGTCAGGCGAGATGGAGCGGGAAGAAACCCAGAGCTTAAACAAGCTGTTTCCCTCAGCAGCAGGTGCCACCAGACCTTAGAGGTAGATGCGAGCGGGCGACCAGCTGTGGCAAGAAGTGGAGGAGAGTGGGTCCGCCCAGTAGAGCAGATGCCGAACACAGCGGGCGGGTTTGTCGGGTGGTGCAGGGGGCGCCAGGGAGTGAACCACAGAACAAGAGGCTTGACGCAAACGTTGCGATTTCTTGAACTTCGCTTCTCGACGTATGATCTACAGAAGGCAGATTGGATTAACACAAATGAATCACCAGGGACTGAGCCTGTACTCGGTGGTGGAGTGTGTGCTTGGCATGTGCAAGGCCCTCCGTTTGATCCGCAGCACCAAAAAAGAAGGAAAGAAAAAATGACCTTTTCACACTATCTGAATTGCCTAGACCCCTTTTATACCACCTCTAGCATTTGGGTTCTTGTGGTAGCTAACAAGAAAGAGTGGTTATAACTGGATATATGGCACTTGCCTTACACAGATATATGACCTCAAGGTAGGTACTGTGATGATACTGAGGCACAGAGAACTTAAGTAACTTCTTAAGATTGCACAGCCAATAAGTTCCCACAGCCAGAATTTGTACATAATCTGGATCTAGAGCCTGCTCTAAAACCTGGCCCCAGTGATTCTGAATTTATTTTCAGAAACAGATTCTAAATCTACCCTTAAACATGTCTGTAAACACTGTGACTTATAACAGATGGTTTGTAAAATCAGATCAAGTTAATCTTGTCATACTTTGCCAGGAATTTAAGCATTCTGGTTTTCAAATTGGAAGGATCTAAAGTTACAGTATCACTTTTGGATACCCATTCTTGTTGGGCATGCAAGCTGCTTTAAATGTTCATACTGACTCCGCAATGCTTTGTTAAATTTAGGGGACTAATAATTAGGTCAAGGCATAGTTATGATTCTGTGTACTTCTTCTTTTATTTTTTTTTGTTCAATTTATATATTGTGGTGCTGGGGTTCAAATCCAGGACCTTGTACATGCTAGGCAAGTGCTCCTCTACTGAGCTATACCCCCAGCCTGCTCTTATATTATTTGTTCAACATTAATTTAAAGAGGGGTTAGGAAAATGCAAGAGATGATGGTTTTGCTTGTGTCACAGAGGTGAACAGCAAAGATGAGGATGAATTATAGTCAGGCCAGCCTTCGTGGTCTGAGTCAGTTCTCAGTGTCAGATGATATGATTTCATTTTGTTGCCACAAGAAAGGCTCCTGTCTCTTCCATGTCTCCTAGGATATCCGAGACTGTTCCGGACCCTTAAGTGCACTTACCAAACTGAATACTGAAGTGAAAGAGAAGTTTCAGCAGCTGCGCCACAGAATACAGGTGAGTGTGGCTGCAGGACTGAGACACGGAGAATGGGTCACAACAAAGGCAGCTGTGTCCCGTGTAGCCTCTGCTTGAAAGCCAGCTGGAGGGGGTGGCAAACATCTGGACAGCGAGCGCCATTGCCAACCCGCTTCCCAGTGAAAGAGCAGTGAGGAGCTTGAATGTAGATTGGAATTTTTCAACCTGAAAACCCTAAAGTCACTTCAACTATTTTCTCTTGTTTACTGTTCTCCGGCCCACTCATTCTCCACCTCAGTCTGTCACCAGCATCTCTTGCATGCGTCCTTCTGTTCCCGGAGTCTTGGGTCACATGTGCACATTAGGATGCCTGCATTCAGCAGTGGGCTAGGTGCCTCTCAACACACCAGAGCGTGAGAAGGAACAGCTGGAGCAGCGGAGGCTTTCCACTGCCTGTCCCAGTGAGTTCGAGAGGGGTGACCAGGTGTGCACCGGTCCTGGTAACTGCAGAACCTGGTCGTGCTGCCTGTGGTGAAGACTTGTGCTTTGGGTATGACGTCACCCAGAAGCCAGCCAGCAGCTTTGTTGGTGCTCGGCAGATGAAGACAGTCTGTTCTGAAGCTGGTTTTGATCAGCAAAACCAGATCACAGAGCAACGGGATATTGATTCCAATGTGGACTTCCTGTGGGGGTCTCGAGAAGTTCAGTCCAAAATACACCATTTTTTCCATAGAGTTACCTTTAGAATTTTAGCAGTCACTATACCTAGCTCCTCTCTCTGTCTCCATCTCCAGCACTCATAATAATCACCTTAATTTTTGAAGTATTGTTACTTGCACATGTTTTATGTATGTATGCATCTGTGCATGTGAGTATCAGTAAAGTTTCTCAGTTATGTCCCTTATTTGTTCTCTCGAAACAGGTAACCATCTTCACTTGTTACTTATGTATCTTTCCAGAATTTCTCTACTCAGATATTTAAAAAGACAAATGTATTTTCTTTTTTCTTTTCCATTTCTCATTTAAAAGTTAGACTAGCTATAACACCACTTTTCTAAACTTGCAACATGTATTGGAAGCCTTTCCACATCAGGATGTAGAGAGCTTCCTTAGTCCTTTTGTATAGCTGTGGTTTTGTTTTTTTTTAAAGCCTTTTCTTTGTCAAGGAGAATTGATTTGGATTGCTTCCACCTTTTTTTTTTTTCTTTGCTTTCTAAAGCTAATTTTTTTTGCCTAAAAGGCCTTTCTTCAACTCATCCACTATACCCACTACCTTCAACACAAGTATTTCCTTGTTCTGCTTAAGTATTTGCATGCTTACCTGGTGTTTATTTCCTTCACTAATTTATATAAATTACCACACTAATACGTATTTATTACGCTCCCTGTCCCCATTTGCTTCTCAGCACAGGTGTGTCGGCATCTGTCAAGGTGATTGGCACATAGCCAGTGAATGCATAACCCACCCCAGTTCTCCTCTGCATTCCTGAGCATGTGCATGTTCTCTTCGAATCTGGGATTATACAAGAGATTTCTGTTTGATGTTTTTAGCTCTTACATCAATGTCTTTTTGTGCATTTGCAACAAAATTGTTACACAAAAAGAGAAATGGTTGTGTATTCTCAAAATACACTGTCTTACACATAGTTGGTGTTGACTATGTGTCACTGAATGTCTGTGTCTGCCTTTGGGTAGGTGGTTCTCAACCTGGAATTTGAGAATTACTCTACCCACTTGCTTTTCTCCAGAACTGATGTGGGTTCTCTGTCCAACTTCAGGCAGCCTTTCATGAGGAAATCATCCTTGTTCCCTCCTGTCCTCCCTGTGTCTCCTCTCTTCCTGTGTCTTCATTCTTCCATTCAGTAATTGAGTGCCTACTGTGTGCCAGGCATAAGGGATAAAGGTAGTGAATAATACTAACACAGTTCTGCCTTCAGTTTACATCCTACTAGGGAAATTTTAACAAATAATTATGCAAATAACGGATGACATTTGCAAAAATTTTCCAATTCACAATTGATTATTTCTCCTTTTCTCTGCTTTAGTGGTATATGAGGAATAAATTGGAATTAGAAAGGAATTTCTGAGCTACTGAAATGGTGGATACGTACTTGTTCCAAATTAGCATGTGCAAATAAGTGTGTAAGTAAATAAATTAGTATACAAATGAGCTAACATGGAGGTTTTAGATCAATAGCTTGATTAAAACTGGAACTTGCTTCAGTTTGTAAACAAAAAATGTGACTTGAGATTGAGGGTGTTGGGACATCTTTAATTCAGTGGGTGCTGGTCTTGGTTATTTGGTGCTTTACCACGTACTAGGTATTAAGTCTCGATAGACTTTTTTTGTGTCTTTCCTTACTTAATTGTTACAGTAGGCTCATGAGAAAACTATTACCATTGTTTTAAAATATGAGGAACCTGGGAAACTTATAGGAAATCTGCCATCTGCTCTGTACTTTAGTATCTTTTAGCTCTTTTCCTTCTTTGAAGAAGTTGTTTTAGCATTTTACTTTGTGTGTGTGAGTGTGGGTGGGTACTGGGGTGGTAGGTACCCAGAGTTGCTTTACCACTGAGTTACATTCCCACTGTTTCTTGGTTCTAATTTTTGAACAGTGTCTCTTTAAGTTGCCCAGGCTGGCCTTGAATTTGTGATCCTCCTACCTAACTTTCCTGAGTAGTTTGGAATTACAGGCATACTCCATCGTGCCTGGCAAATTTGAGAATTCTATAACTGGTATTTGGTACCTGCTTTTAAAATGTGCCTGAACCATAAAGTTGAAAGCAATTATATATGTATTAAAATGGGAATCAAAATAAAAGATAAATGTTGTCACACTTCAGCACATTGAACCAATTATTAAAGGCTTTTCATTCCCATGTCTCCTAATCTGTATTTTTTTCCCCCAGAAAATTTTGACATTCAAAACTTTTAATGCTTTAAAGTTATTGTCAATAAGGGTGAAACCAAGGAAAAGAAGAAGAGGGTTGAGTGTGTAATTCAGTGGTAGAGTGCTTGCCTAGCAATGTAAGACCCTGGGCTTAATTTCTAGCACCTCAGGACATTTTTTAAAAGGAAGAAAGATATTTATTGAGTACCTGAGAATTCATAGATTCTGACACATAGTCAGAATTCTGTGAATTTTACAGGTATTATCCTATATCATAGCAACTGTGTAAGGTACGAGTTATTATCTATATTTCTAGTTGAATAAAACCAGGCTTGGACTGCGAATGGTGGCACATGCCTAATCCTTTAAATGACTTGGGAAGCTGAGGCAGGAAGATTGCAAGTTCAAGGCCAGCCTCAGCAGCTTATTGAGACCTGGTCTCAAAATAAATAAAAAAATAAAAGGCTGGGGATGTAGCTCAGTGGTATAGCACTGCTGGGTTCAATCCTATTTTTTGTTGTTAATCCAACAACAAAAAAACAACCAGACTAGACTTGGGTTAAATGATTCTTACGTTCTTAAAGCCCTTGAGCTTGTTTGGTCTTTTAAAATATCTGCCTGTTTCCTGGGATTATCAAACCCAGGGGTGCTTTCTTTATTGATTTCTCTAAATCTGAACCCCAGATCAATGTGAGAGCAACTCTCTAAGTGTAAATACTCAGGGGAGTCTTGTTTTTGTTTTTGCATCTCTATGTAGAACCCATACTGCTCCCCACCAAAAAGAAACAAAGCAAGCATCCATGTTTTCACTCTGATGGCAGAGACACTTTCCTAGACGTTTTGCTGAGGATGTTACCTTTCTTGGGTCCTGGATTTGTGATGTTTTCAGTTCCAATTCTCAGTCTCAGAAGGGCTGAATTTTCATTTTTCTGTCCCTACATGAGTTTTCAAACTCACCAACTCTTTGTAACGAGTCTCTGATGAACTAGGGAGAGTGGTTGAGAGAGCATTTGAAAACACGTGGCTGTTTGATATTCCAGGATATCTAAGTGTGGTGGGTGGCTCATGTTCCGTGAGTTCTCCCTTCCATTCCAGGCATGCCCTGGCTCCTAGGAGTGGTGACTCTTCTCGGGGCAGCCATGCATTCCTCCCCAGCTGAGCGCTCTGGCTTGAGGTCACTACTCACTTTTGGGCCCTAGGGATTTTCCTTATTTCTTGCAGACTTGGCTGTAAACTTAAAAGGATATGTTATTATATGTTATCTATCCTTCCTAGATGTTCCGTTTTAAAGGGGGGGCTTCAAGTGCCCTTGTGTGCCCCTGCCAGAAAGAGAAGTAAGTGCTCTTCTGTTTTCATATTGACTTTCAAAATCCTTTAACATAGAACTGTGTTCTCCTTGAAGGAACTCGAGCAGTCGGCCAAGGAGCAAGACAAAGAGTCGGAGAAGCAGCTTCTACTGCAGGAAGTGGAGAATCACAAAAAGCAGATGCTCAGGTAGCGGGTCCCTTGCTTCCACTAAGCTTAGGCGAATGTTTACCTAATAAACCCAGGCTCGGAGACTCGGTTTACACAGGCCGGTGTGCTCCCTGGATGAGTGATTCTCCAGCGGGGGAGGCGGGGACGAGGACAGCGGGGGGGAGGTGTGCATGGGTCACAGAAGCACGTTAACGTCGTGCTGTGTTTATGTTTTTGAAATGAAATGAAAACCATGATTAATTTTGTAATACAGGGTCAGTTTTATCTAAGAGGAATTGGTACTAGAAAGACTCCCCTGGAGGTGAACCTACTTAAGGGAGCAAAATGTAGACGGTTTTGAATGGATGTTACCTGAAAACAGTGACGTACACAGATGCAAATGAGCTTCTGTTACGTTCAACAGAATTCAAGTTTAGTCCAGTTCTGTGCTCATCCTTGATTACAAAACCGCAGCTGTGTGCTGTTTTTTAAAATTAGAGCCTTTGTTCCTGTATTTGTTTATCTGTTTATGTGGTGCTCGGGTGACCCAGGGCCTCCTGTGCTGGGCAAGTGCTCTGCCCCTGACTGCGCCCCGGCCCTGAGCTGCTTCTTGGTGTGAATTGAGGAGGAATGACGATCGATGCCAGGAAGCAGGGCCTTTCCCTTCACACCTGACTTCTGTGCATTAATCTCAGGGCTGTCACTGCAGAGACCCGAGGGCTTCCCAGGCCTTCTCAGCTGAAGCCCTGCTGTGTCAGCGTTCCCGCAGGTTTTCTCTAGGGCCTGCTCCTTGGCCTTGCTTCTGAGTCATCCTCCAGCAGCATCCAGCTCCGTGCCCTCGGGAAGGCGCTGACTGGTGGACATGGGCACCTGGAGGCCGATGTGTGTGTGGGGTGTTCTGGTGCTTGGCGCATAATGGCTGCTTTGTGTCATGTTACTTTTGCTCTCTTGTTCCACCAAGTAAACTCAGATCATAAGCCCAGAGTAGAGAGGAGCCTGTGTAAAGTTCAGCAAGCTACACCGGACACAGTCAGCTTAGGATGGGCCCAAGCTGCGAATGGCCGTGCAGACTTGGAGGTGAGAAGGCAGTACCTGAGTGCGTGTTGTTGGCCACTGTTGTTGGGACACTAGGCTTGTCACACGCTGTGCAGTCTGCTCACTTGTCTGCACCTGGAAGGCCAGGCACGGGTGTCCCCTCCTTGCCTCACACCAGTCCTGCAGAAGCTTTGAACACATTTGAGTCTCAAGTTGGCAGGTGCCACGTGGGCATCTGAGAGCCCTTGGGAGACCTTGGGCACAGAGGTGTTACTAGAAACACCCAGAGTTCATGTGCTCTGCTGCAGTTTTGAATATTTCCAGGGCTTAGTACAGTGGACTTGAGCTGTGCCTGAGAGTCCGGAGCATGGGTTGCATTCGCAGAGGGGTTCGGTTAGCTGGGGTTTTTTTGTTTTTGTTTTTGTTTTGTGGATTGAACCAGGGCCTCGAGCATGTGAGACAAGCATTCTACCACTGAGCTGTGTACCCCCCAGCCCCGCAGTTAGTTATGGTCTGTCAGTAAAGGCTGTATTGCTGATTTCAGGGAGCTGTTCACTCAGTTTGAGCTGTAACTCACAAAGTAGACCAGGTAAGAATGTAACTAAACCGTGTCACTCAGGCCGCTCCAGCGCAGTACGTCTGTAGCGTTCTTGATGGCTCTGTCCTAGTGAGGAGGCGCAAGTCCTGAAGACACACTGATGAAGCTGCTCCCTGGTCTTCTCCTCCCATGACAGCATACATTCACTGAGCAGCTGAGGGGCCAGAGCCGGTCCTCCTCGGCTGGGGCTGGGAAGATGTGTAGTGGGGGGCTGGTCTGGGGTAGAGCACTGGCCTCACTGTGTGAGGCACTGGGTTTGATCCTCAGCACCACAGAAAAAAATAAAGGTATTATGTCCACCTACAACTAAAAGTATTAAAAAAAAAAAAAAAGATGTGTAGTAGGTTGGGGTTCTCAAGGAATGGCCACACCAGGACACACAGCAGAGCAGTAGTGCCTTGGAGTCACTTGATGGAACGGGACCTTGTGTGCCAGCTGGAGGGTGGATGTGGCCCTGCAGTCTGGAGGTGTCGTGGGGCTGTAAGCAGTGCCTGCGGGGAGAGAGACAATGACAGACATCCTGGAGACGGCTTTGGGGTCCAGAGGACCTGAGCTACCTCAGTTGCCAGGGCAGTGAGCAGAAGGCAGGGATGGGCACCATGCGCCCCACTTGGAAGGATGGACTGCCGTGACCACAGCAGCTAACAGCCTGTGGAGTTGAGGAAGCTCACAGGGGGCCCTTCTCTTCCAGCAATCAGACCTCGTGGAGGAAAGCCAATCTCACCTGCAAAATTGCCATCGACAACCTGGAGAAGGCAGAGCTTCTCCAGGGAGGAGACCCCCTACGGCAGAGGTAACCCGCCTTCTGTCTTTTGGGCTCAGATAACAGTTGGCATGCTGTCTAACCCTTTGTGGGACAATGTTTGTGCCTAATGTTATTATGTAAGTAATATTTTGTGAAGTAAGAAAGAAGTATACAATTATTTGTAGTGAATGAGTAAAATAAAACCATCACTTGCAGATGAGCATAGCTGTGCCTCATTACCCATAAACACTTGGTGTATCGCCTCCTCCGTTATATTTTCTTTCGTATTTTTTACAAAGTCAAAATTGTACTGTATGTAAAATTTAGCATCCTACACGTCGTCATTTGGTATTATAGCACAAAGACTTGGTCCTTTTTTAAAAACAATGCATTAAACATCTCCAGCAGTGCCCAGTATTCCATTGGTTAACCAACCCCTGCCATGCATGTCTGAGCACCTGGTTTTTGAGTATTGAAAGCACTGCAGCGCGGCACATCTTAGAATGAAAGGCTTTGTCCACATTTGGGTGGTTCCTTCGGAGGGATTCCCAGGGACGAGATTACCGGTCAAGGATGATCGAGTCTAGGGCCCCGTGTGAACTGCAGCTGCCTGCAGACGGCCGCAGACTCCATTCCCATCTGCATGAGCCCGTCTCTGCACAGCCTGTGACACACCGGCGGATGTGATAGGCCAAGAACTGGGACCTCCCCCGAGGGTTGTTAGCTGACATTCCTCCTCCCTCTGGGCTTTTAGGAAAACTGCCAAAGAGAGCCTGGCCCAGACGTCAAGTGGCATCACGGAGAGCCTCATGGGCATCAGCAGGATGATGGCACAGCAGGTCCAGCAGAGTGAGGAGGCCATGCAGACTCTAGGTAAGCCCCTCCTGGCATGGGGAGCTTCTCCCAGGCCCCCTGTTCTGGGGGCCTGCCCCACCACTTTGTCCAGGACTTTTCCACCTCTGCCCACCTGAAACTGGCATCTTGCTTGTGAGGGGAGGTGACATCTAGGCCCTACCCAGAGTGGGTGCACTGCTTCACCCCTCCTGTCTGTCTGCAGTGTGCTGCAGACTGCCCCACCCACCAGCGTTCCCAGGAGACACATTCCCAGGGCTCAGGGATCCCCAGGCCTCCCCTGGGGAGCAGGCGTCAGCAGCACTGGGCAAGAGGCCTGGTTCCTAAACATATTTCCTCGGAGCTCCTTTCCAGAGGTGCCAGGTAGAGGCAGCAGAGCTGGGACGAGTCACAGTAGACGGACTCAGGGGGCGTGGGGGTGGGAAGCCCTGGCCCTCGCCTTGCTCCAGCTGGGCTCCTCACACTCTGCCTGTTGGAAGCCAAGTTCGGATGTCATCCATGAGTATCTCAGCTCACCTCTCCAAAAAAATAAAAAACCAGGGTCTCTGGGGAAAACAAACCCACAGCCACAGTGCCATCACTACCCTAAATATTATCTGTAAATTCAATCCATTTTTTCACTTCACCTTTCAAACAGGAGCAAAAAGAAAGCAAGCCAGTGTCCCTGAGCTTGTGTCCCGTGCTGGGCACTGTTGAGCACCGAGACCCGGGAGCAGCCAGGCCCCTTGCCCAGTGGTGTACCAGGGCGTGGGAGGGCCCAGGAGCAAGGGAGAACAGGGCACAGAGGGGACAAGGAGAGGGGGAGTGGGCACAGCGGAGCTTTCAAGCCTGGGCATCTGTGCTCTGATGTAGACAGGGAGGCACTGCGCGGGCTTCCAGGGTGCAGAAGGTGCCCTAATGTGAGTGGTTCTTGGGCACATTTTATAGAAGAAAAAGGAGAACGGCTTCCTGCCCCTTGTCATGACTTAAAGGCCTGTGAGCAGCAGAGTTCTAAAACAGGAGGCACACTGGAGCTGGGTCTGCCGCAGGCTTGCAGCAGGGGGAGTTGTTAGGGGCCGGTTCCTGGGTGATAGACAGGACTCCAGGATGCTATTAGTTTACTTTTGTCGGGGGTCAAAATTCTCCACAACAATGAAGATTAAAAAGAAAGGCCTAGCAGGTTTCTACTTTTTTTTTTTTTTTTTTTTGGTACCAGGGATTGCACCCAAGGGTGCTCTACCCTGGGCCACATCCCCTGCTCTTTATCTGGTCTGGCCTCAGCCTCCTGAGTCGCTGGGATTGTGAGGTGCCCCCATGCGGGGCAGTTTTCAATTAAGTTCTTCGCTGCATTTTTGAAAGAGAGGCAGAGAGAGAGGGCTGAGAGGAGCTTTTGTTCCATGAGTATTTTTGCCTCTTTTCTGTCATTTTCAAAATGCTGTTTCCTCTGATAATTTATTTATTAGCTTAATTTGGTGAAAAGGTAAAATACATGGTTAAAGGAAAGTGCTGTCCTAGCGCAGCCTGATGGGAACACAATGGAGCCACGCAGGTAGCTTTGAATGTCCTAGAGGCACATTATAAGCAGTAGAGAGAAATGGGAAATTAGTTCAAATGGTATATTTTATTTAAGCCATTTTATACGAAATATTCCCATCACCAGGCAATTAATAGTAAAATTACTGAAAAAGTCACCCCTCAGTATCGTGAGGGGTTTGTTCAGGAGCCCCGTGGATATCAAGATCTGAGGATGCTCAGGTCCTGTCTCTAAAATGGCATACATTTGCACGCACCCCTCCCGCATGCCCCTGTGTGCCGTAGGGCATCTCTAGATGACTCCTAATACCTCCCAAGGTGAATGCCACGTGGTGGTCGTTATGTGGCGTCAGTCGGGAGCAGGCGAGGTAAAGGTCTCCACGCGTTTGGTACAGATGCACTTTTCCACCTGTTTTCCTGGAGGGGTGGAGTCCGCGTGTGGAGTGTGGTGTGTGGTATGCTGCCCTTCCTCGTGCCCTTTGAGACCGGGAGTGTATTTTACACTTGAGGATCTCTCAGTTTCACTCGGTCAGGAGCCGTGAGTGTGTCGCGGCTGCTGTGCTGTCAGTGCAGAAGGTGTCATGCGGAGTAGGCCAGGAAGAAAATAGGAAGAGCATTCTCCTGAGAGGTGGGAGACCCTGACCTTCCTCCCTCCCGGTTCCCTCCCAGAGCCCACCTGGGTTTCTGGTTCTTTTACACCCCTGGGTCCTCCAGGCTTATGAGCACAAGCAAATGGACTTCCCTGGCGCTCCCTCCTGCAGCTCGCAGCCCTCCTGCATTGCGCTCATTCAGGGGTGTTCTAAGGACACCTCGTCAGGCTTTGTGGGAGATACTGGCCAGGCGGACCTTCTCCCCAGGTGTCAGGCCCACCGTCTGCACTTAGAAGGACTCCTGACTCGGCACCGTGAGCCCTTAAGAGACACAGACCTCTCAGTGTCACCCAGGCTGGAGCACAAGTGCTAGTTACATCTTGAAAGCTGCAGCCAGTGTCCCAGGACTGAAGGCTGGTGCATGGGGGCTCTCGCCAGGGCCCAGGCTGTCCTTGCCTTTGTGTGGTCTGCAAAGAGCAAGTCTGACCTCAGGTGTCCTGGGGAGCCACAACTCACGGGTGGAAGGTACCGGTGTCCAGCCCACAAGCTGACTCAGCCTCATAGCACCTGTCCATGATCACCCAGTTGGTTGGGTGGCTGGTGGGTCTTGGCAGAGCCTGTCTGCTCTAGAGAGCTGAGTCTGGTGCACTAGCCCCCTGCTGCCCTTCTCCCTGCCTGTGTCCACCTTCCAGACTCCCGAGCAGAGCCCATCAGCTGGCTGGGGCCCGGGAGGAGCCTTCCCTGTTAGGACCTGGCTCCCTGCGTGCTGAGGGGCGTTGGTGTGCCCGCTCTGGCTCAGAGCGCAGTGTGTCTTCTTGGCAGCCAGCCAGCAGCAGGCTCCTGGTCACGTGCGCTGGACAGTCTGAGTCAGGCCCCTGCCTCTTCTGTTTCAGTCAACTCCTCACGAACCATCCTGGATGCAAATGAAGAATTTAAGTCCATGTCGGGGACCATCCAGCTGGGCCGGAAACTCATCACAAAGTACAACCGCCGGGAGCTGACCGACAAGCTCCTCATCTTCCTGGCGCTGGCCCTCTTTCTTGCTACAGTCCTCTACATCGTGAAAAAGCGCCTCTTTCCATTTTTGTAACGTCTGAGAGCGGCCAGCTTTGGCTCTTAGGCTCCGGATTCAGAACCTTCCAGGCTGTGCTCCAGCCAGGTGGCCAAACTGAGCTGGTCCCTGTGTGCTCCTGCTCAGTGGATCGAGGAGACGTGGCCCCAGCTTTTCCACAGGTGACTGGCTTGTAAAGGGCAGGCAGAGCATTGGGCTGCCTGTGACAGGGGGACTCTGAGGGCACGGGCAGCGAGCGCTGTGGGTGGCTGCCATGGGAGCAGTCGGGTCCAGCTCCGATGCCCCCCACGCTGGTTGAGGCTTCATGTCCAGTCTGGTGGGGGATGAGAGAAGAGACGGGAAGAAGGGTGACGAAAACTCCTGGTCATTCCTTGAATAAACTTGACTACTCAGTAGAACGCAGCGTGTCTGGATTCACAGGGTCCCCCTCTGGGGTTTGCATGCCTCTCGATGTCCTGATTTCTCAGATGTGAAATCATGTGTCCATCTGTTCAGCAGAGCATCCTTAGGCAGCTGTGGACACCGTGGCCCACACTGCTGATCATCACACATAGGTCAGTAAGCCAGATGTGGCTACTCCCTCAAACAGCACAAGTGTCCGTTAGGAGGGTTGCCAGCCTCTCCAGCGACATCTGGAAATGTGGAGTAGTGGTTTTCTCCACCACAGCAGCCTGGCGGGCCCGGGCTGGGCAGTGGCTGCAGTCGGCTGATCCCTTTCTCCCTGAGGACCAGACCAGGTGGAGCAAGGAGAGAAGCCACTTGGACCTGAGTTCAGCCAGGGCCGGGGCAGAGCCTGCCTGGCCAGCTCTGGAGGGCCTCAGGGTCTTCTCGTGCTGTAGCCTGTTGACCTCACACTACCACAGCCCCAGAGGACGCAGAAGGGGGACATGGGGGAAGAAGGGTCCATGAAAATGTGGATTTTGGTCCTTGATTGAAACACTTGGTTTTGAGTGTTGGGCTCTGTTGTTGATGTTAATCATGACCATGAGCAGGTTACCTTATGTCACTCGGCCTCAGTTTCCCCGTTTTAGAGTGGGGGGTGATTGTTCACATAAACCTTCATAGAGTCAATCTGAGAATCAACAGGTAATGTCAAGAAGCAGAGATAGACCTTTATGACGGGGCCTGTGCCGGGCCCCCTGAATGCTGCCACCAGGGCTCTGGGCCCTGAAATGTCCTACAGCAAACAGCCCATGACTTCCAGAAAAGCTGGTCAGGCAGAGGCAGTTCAGTTGAGACCTGTTGGAGCAGAGGGTGTTGAGGTGAAGGCCTGTTACCCAGGGCTGAGTCAGAGTGCCTGCCGGCCTCGGCCTAGCTCAGCGAGTGGGTTCTGAGTTGGTGTGCTGGGTCTTTCAGTGCCTCCATGGTTTCAGTTACCTGTGGTCAACTGATCTGAAAGTATTAAATGGAAAGTTCTGGAAATGAGTTTGTAAGCTTTAGATTGCATGCTGCTCAGTAGCATGATGAACTTGGGTGCCGTTCTGCTTGTTCCCGCCCAGGATGCCAGTTGTCCCTTTGTCCAGCATGTCTACCCCATACCTGTTACCCTCCCATTGGTCTCTTAGCAGCCTTCTCAGCTGGCAGGTGACTGCTATGGGTCGGTGTGACACGGGGGTTCTGTGCTGCCCAGCATTTTGGCGTCCCCCAGGGAACGAGCCCTCTGGAGGGGGCTCCTGCGTTGACCACCGAGGTGTGAACACACTACACAGGTCATCCTTAGACAGTTCTTGGCTCCAAAAGACGCTCAGCACAAACCGCACACACGTGCCTCAAATCAAAGCTGAGAGTAGAGCGCCACGGGAGTTCCCACTCAGATTCCAGCTGAGTGCAGCGGGCGGCGGGGGTGGGGACCCTCCCAGCACCTCTCTTCATGGCTTCCTGCTAGTCATCAGCGTCCTCCTCACAATACGGGACTGTGTGGGCCCTGCACTCCCTAACATTTCCCCCTGTGGCCTGCTCTTCCTCCTTCACTTGCTGCCTGAAAGTAGCGGCAAACCTGACCCATTTTGAAACGTCCTGTCCTGCAGCCCCGCCAGGCTGGCTGCACAGGAAGCGGCCCTCCCGAGATCAACCATGAGGGGGCAGTGTGCACATTCGCTCTGCCTGGAGTAGGTGTGAAGGTCTCCTTTGCCATCTGAAATGCTCTTGTTTTTTTCTTTTCAGATTTGTTTTTAAATCAGTGCATGAAGCTGACCCATATTTTGGCTTCAGAGTGTGTTTCGTGAGTGGCTTTAGTTTTCCCCGTGAAGCAGTAGGTGAGCTCATGTGCTGTTGATGAACCAACAGTCGAGGAGTTAAAACAGCAGCCTTCGAGACAGGGTTCATTCAGGAAGTATTTTCTGAGCACCTGCTGTGGCCAGGCATTTGTGTTAGGGACAGTGAACACAACAGGGATCCCTTTGTCTTTCAGCTTATGTGTCAGGAGGGTGAGCAGATAATTCACACAGGAAGTCATGCATTGGGTTGGAAATACAGTTGGCTCTGCATCCTGTGGATTCCACTAATCTTGGATTGCAAAGGTGTCTGACTTTATTCCCTGTCATTATCCCCCAAACAATGCAGTCTAACTGTTACACATGTTCACATTGCCTTAGGTATTGCAAGTCACCTAGAGATGATTTAAAGTGTTCAGGAGGAGGGGCCTGGGTTCTGTGCAGATCCCATACCATTGTATATAAGCATCGTGGGGTCTGGTGTCCTCAGGGGTCCTGGAGCTGGTCCCTTTGAAAACAGTGGACGATCAAGTGCCTTCAGGGAAGGGGAGAAGGCTAATGGATATCTGGGACATGGGAATGGAGGCAGGTGTGCAATAATTAGGAAGAAGAGCAGTCAGGAATGGCCTTACAAGAAAAATTATTTAATAAAGTTTCAGGTGTATTACCTCAATAATTTTAAACGTATTCAAATAAAAACTTGTGTACACATGCTGACAGCAACAACCTTCACAATCCCCAAAGGCCCATTGACTGGCAAGTGGATGAACACAATGGTGTACCTGCCCGCCATGGACACTACCCCGCTCCAGGGAATGACACCCAGACCCTCGAAAACACCACGCACGGAGAAGCCAGCTACCAAAGGCCACATGGCACGTGATTCCATTTGTATGAACCATCCATATAGACAGCTGGTTGGTGGTGGCCAGGGCCAGGCTGAGGGAGGAAATTGGAGTGACTTCTTAGACGTGAGGGATCATCTTTGTGGCTCATGGAGATGTTCTGGAAGCAGCGATGGCTGTGTGATGTTGTGAATGCACGAAGCATCGCTAATGGCAGATTTTGTGTGTATTTTGCAACAAAAATCCTAACTGTCTTGTTTGTGAGAGGATCTTTAAGAGGATTTTAAATGGGATCTGAATGACCTTAGCTCAATGTCAGTCACAGAAAAAGACTGGATGATCCCTCTTGTGTGAGGTGTCTGAAGCAGATTCACAGCAAGAAAAAGGGGGTTACCAGGGGCTGGGAGAGGGAGAATGGGGTTGCTGGCTACTTGGCATTGAGTGTGGCACTCACATTTCTGGAGATCTGTTGAGCAACGTACTCAGAACCACCAAACTATACGCTTAAAAATGGTTGAGATGGCCAATTCTGTGACTGACCACAATTCAAACATCACCTTCCACACAGGGTGGTTCCATCAGGTGAGGTGGGGCAAGGCCTGAAGTCAGGGGAGGTGGGCTGGGGAGGGGGTCCTGCTGAGATGGGAGAGCAGAGGCCGAGGTGGACGACGTGGGCGCCTGCGGGACCAGCGGGGAGGCCAGCGTGGCCAGAGCAGATGCAAGGTCTCTGTGACCCCAGGCTGCCCTCCTGAGGACACCTGCCCCCCACCTCCCCTCCCCAGAGTCAGTGACCCTGTGGACACTGGTTCTCCCAGAAGCCTCCCACCCCATGGCACCAAGCTCTCCAGGGTTTCCTCCTTCTCGGACGCTCTCAATTTTCATTCATCTTTTCAGCCTTAAGTGCTGACTTCGCTCTGGATCCCTCTTCCCCTCCTGAATCCTATCAAAGGCAAGGTGGTGAGCCCCCATCACCGCAGGAGGACCGCCACCGATTCCGGAGCTGCAGCAGCAGCATGGACTTGGGGCAGAGCGCCAGACCCAACCATCTCACTCCTGTGTCGCGGGCTCCTCGAACCTGCTGGCACCCCTGAGGCCTGCCAACCAGACTAGCCCTTGGGGTCCTAAGGGGCTCCGCATACACCATCCCAAAATGTGACTGGGAGGCCAGAAGACGCTGTCCCACGTGCGCTTCTCAGGATGATTTTGAGCTGGCTGTGCCGAGGAACCTGGGCCCGGGAGCAGCCCTGCGGAGCCGCCCTCTGCACGGGCGTCCAGGGCAGGACCTGTGTGCAGAAGAGGGCAGCTCGCCACAGCCAAGCCGCAGGGCTGCCGCCCTAACCCGTTCCCCTCACCCTCCCTTAACCCACCCCGCCCCCGGAGCCTTCTGGAGCTCAGGCTGCTGAGAGGGCTTGTCACCTGGCCCTTCTTCGAGTCCCATATTTTCTGCCACTCTCATAATCAAATATGGTTTTGCCCGTTCTTCTGTTTTACGTGTATTTAATTCACAACCCAAAGAACCTAGAAGGGGAAGGGAAGGCCTGTTTCCCTCCACTACCACCCCTTTCCCTTGCCAAGCCCCTTGAAGCCTCATTCCCACCCAGCCGGGAGAGGAGACTCCACTGGGAGCCGCACGTCGCCGTGGTCAAGGGCAGGCTTTGGTGCGCTGTGTTCTGGGGGTAGGAGGCCAAGAACTCCCCGTGGGAGCGCGTCCGCAGGGGGACTCGCCGTGGAGATAGGTCTAAGGAAAAATGGTAGTTTTTTAAAACTAGAATTTTTTAAAAACTAAAACAAGTTCTGCTTTGTCCCTGGGCTCGCAGTGGTCTTCCTGGGGCCCTGCCGGGGTTGCCCAGGCCGCGCCTCTTCCCTACGCAAGGGCGGAATAAAAATAGCTGCAGACTAATCTAAGAGATAGCGGTTGGGAGTCTCAGTCGTGCTGTCAGGAATGAAGGGCTGCAGCCTGCGTAGGGGAGGGGTGGGTGTTATCACCCCCAGTGTCCCTTCGGTCCCAGCAGCAGGCCCAGGCTCCACACCAGAGGCCCCAGAGCCCACAGCGTCCAGCACGATGATGGTCAACTGCACCTTCATGGGTCACAGTGCCTCAGTCTTTTAAAAGCATGCCCTTCGGTGGCAGAGGCCTGGGTTCTAGTCGCACTCTTCCTGGCCATAGACCCCTGGCTCTCTGATGTGGGTTCATCTACAACACGGACAGCGGGACAGTTCTGACCTCAGAAGGGCTGTGGGACTCTAGGTTGAGCCTCCTCCCCAAGAGCTCACATGTGTCACTAGGTAACACATATGTCATCAAACAGAAGCCAAATAACCTCATTTTGGACTTAATTTTGGGGCAACAGCATCCAGCAAGGTTGGCAAGGACTCAGGCTCCAGGGCTGGAGCGATTCCTCAGCACAGGCCGAATGGGGTGAGCGGCCTGCAGAGCTGACCTTCCACGGGGCAGGGGCAGTGCCGGCAGCCGCTCATGAGAATTGGTCTTCATTTAAAAATTATTCTTAGAGGCTGGGCGTGGTGGCGCATGCCTGTAATCCAAGTGACTTGGGAGGATGAGTCAGGAGGATCGCGAGTTCAAAGCCAGCTTCAGCAACTTAGCAAGACCCAAAGCAACTCAGTGAGACCCTGTCTCTAAATAAAATACAAAATAGGGCTGGGGATGTGGCTCAGTGGTGGAGTGTCCCTGGATTCAATCCCTGGTTCAAAAAAAAAAAAAAAATGTGAAGATTGGGAATCCTGGCAGGCTGGCTTCTGGACCTCGTCATTGTCCTCGATGCTGTAACCAAGGCCACCACACTGTGTGCCTCCTCTCTGGTGTCCCTCCTGGTGTCCTGCTAGAAGCCCACTGTTGCTCAGCCTTGGTAGAATTAAAAACAGAACACCAGCCGCTGATTCCAGTGTCACCTTACTGAAGTGGCGTTAGAATGCTCTTCTCCACTTTTCAAATTGGTTATGAGAGTAACTAGATTGTCCCTTCCCTAAAATTGACACAAATATCCTGCCATGTACAAAGGAAGAGGAAGTTCCAGTTATAAAACCATATTAGAACAGGTGATTCTCATCAGAAGAGCCCGAGTACCTGGCTCCTTAAAACACCAGATGGAAAGTCTTTGCAAATAGAAACTTCTTAGCAGAGGTGTGTTGGGCAACAAAGAAGCTTAAAATTCAACATCTACAGCCAGGTGCGGTGGTGCACACCTGTAATCCCAGCGGCTTGGGAGGCTGAGGCAGGAGGATTGGGAGTTCAAAGCCAGCCTCAGCAATGTAGCGAGGCCCTAAGCAACTCAGTGAGACCCTGTCTCTAAATAAAATACAAAATAGGGCTGGGGATGTGGCTCAGTGGTGGAGTGCCCCTGGGTTCAATCCCCAGTACCGGAAAAAAAAAAATAATAAATTCAACATCTACTTGGGCATTTATCCCAAGGAAACGAACACTTTGTCCCCACAAATACCTGAGCATGAATATTCACAGCAGCTGTAGCAGCTGAAATCTAGGAAGGACCTACGTGTTCTTCGGGGATAAGCAGTGGAACACACTCTGGGGCAGGCACGAATGCGACTTGGCCTTCCAAGCACCACGCTGCTGACGTGGGCAGCACCTTGGGTGGATCTCGAGGAAACAGTGCTGAGAAAAGGCGTCTCAAAAATTCGCAAACCACGCGAGTCCATTTTTAGAACATTCTGGAAAAGATGAAACTTCTGACAGGGAGAACAGTGCTGGCCAGGGCCAGGGTGTGGGATGTGAATGTAAAGGGGCGCAGGAGGAGCTCAAGTGAACAGGGCAGTCCTGGAGCCGGTGGCCACACTGACTTTCCACAGGAAGAACTTAGACGGTGTGCGTGAAGGTGGGGGTCCATGTGAGTCAAGTGCCACAGCCAAGCCGAGGTCCTGTGACGTGGCTGCAGCCGCAGGTACCTGTCAGCTGGCAAGGATCCATTCTGAGAAGCAGGCCAGGTGTGAACACCACGGAGCCCTTACACAAACGGAGATGGCCACAGAGTCACTGGGCGAGGGAGTCTCCTGGGACCACCAGTGTGACCTCCAGTGTGTGGCCCCTCATTGACAGAGATCTTAGGGGTGTGAGACTGCATGTAAGACCCCTGGGGGAAGCGGGATGGAGGGCTCATGGACAGCTATGTGCTAACTTTGCAACTTCCTGTGAGCCTATAATTATTTCCAGAAAAAAAAAAAAACATTTTTTTAGAACCCTGCTGCTTAGGAGTTGCTGCATGACTGGAAATTTATTTATTTATTTATTTATTTATTTATTTATTTATTTATTTATTTTGGAACCAGGGATTGAACTCAGGGACACTCGGCCACTGAGCCACATCCCCAGCCCTATTTTATATTTTATTTAGAGACAGGGTCTCACTGAGTTGCTTAGGGCCTCGCTAAGTTGCTGAGGCTGGCTTTGAACTCGCAATCCTCCTGACTCAGCCTCCCAAGTCGCTTGGATTACAGGCGTGCGCCACTGTGCCCGGCATGACTGGAAGTTTAGAAAGGTTTCTGGCCTGGATCTGGCTCTGCCGCACCGGCTCATCACTGGGCACCCTCGGGCGACACACAGTGCAGACCAGGGCTGCTCACCCAGGTGCCCGCGAGACAGGTTTGTCTGATCCCCATAGAATCCATTTTCCCCCTTTTACAATTTTGTTTTTGGGTACATGTGACAGCAGAGTGAACTCCACATGTGGAGCACAACTTATTCTAACAAGGATCCCATTCTTGTGCTCGAACATGATGTGGAGTTTCACCGGTCGTGTATTCATATATGAGCATAGTCATGTTCGATTCATCCTACTGCCTTTCCTCTTCCCATCCCCCTCCCTTCCCTTCATTCCTCTTTATCTAATCCAATGAACTTCTATTCTCCCCTCCCCCTTATTGTGTTAGTATCTGCGTATCAGAGAGAATATTTGGCCTTTGTTTTTTGGGATTGGCTTATTTCACTTAGCATGGTAGTCTCCAAACCCATCCATTTACCAGCAAATGCCATGACTTCATTCTCTTTACAGCTGAGTAATATTCCATCGTGTACATACGCATTGAATCCATTCCTGTTGCGGAACCCAAAGACTCTCCCACAACACCCATGGGTTGCAGATGAGTAAAGGGCGGTGGGCGCTTTTAAAACCTCTCACCAGCAGCAGAATCGGATCTGTCTTCCCATTTCACAGCCCCACTTAGAAATTCACTGGAGAGCAGCAGTCCCTCAGGAGCGAAAGCCTGGCCAGCGTTTCCCGAGCCCCTGCTACACCCGGGGTTGGGCCCAAGGCGCCCCCTCCCATTCTGGCCTTGTCCCCTCAACAGCTCCATGGAGTGGCTGTTTCACACCATGGGAAGGCGAGGGCGCTGGCCCAGGTCTTAGTCTGCTGTGGCTGCTGTGACAAACAACCACAAGGTGGGTGGCTTAAGGGACACCGGGCGTGCCCTCCCACAGCCCTGGAGATCGGGAGTCAGAGTGAGGTGCTGGCAGGGCGGTGTGCCCCCCGACACCTGGCTGAGAACCCTTCCTCCCGCCAGCTTTCCTGGTGGCCGCAGGGGACCCCCGGCCTGGGGCTCCACCACGCAAGTCCGTGTCTTCCCCACGTGTCTCGGGTCTCCCTCTGGGCGCCCCTGGTAAGGACGCATGTCGCTGGACAGCTGGATCATCCAGGGTGATCCCATCGCAGAGCTTTTAACTTAATCATGTCGGCTCGGACCCCGTTTCTAAATAAGGCCCCACTCACAGGTTCAGGGGACTGATGAGAACATATTTCTGGGCTCCATTCAGCCCCAGTAGAGTTGGGCTGGTCAGGGGCAGGGCCAGGATGAGAGGTCAGCAGATCCTATGTCTGGAGGACACAGTGGGCTCGGGGTGTGGTCCTGGCTACCTGGCCACCTGGCCACCTCTGGAGCCACACCCAGCAACGCACTGTGGGCTCTGTGGCACTTTGGAAAGGAGGAAAGCACAGTGAAGGAGGGAGGGAGTGTCGGAAGCTCAGACCTGGGCACAGAAGGGACTTTGTTCCTGGCCTCAGGTCCCCTCTGCACCATTGCCATCCCTGTCGGGGATCAGAGGTTCCTGCCGGCAGATGTGTGGCCCTCTGGCTGCTCCATGTCGGTGGCTGAGGATCCTCTTGGCAGAATGGCCCTTACGGGGCTCCCCTTCCCCAGAGCCTCCCCCAGTCTGGTCTCAAAGGTGGCCTTTCAAGGCGTGGACAGTGCCCAGCTGTCGGTGCTCTGGGTGGTCACAAGTTCAGGCAGGAACTCAGATCTCAGCAGCCCGATTCCCGTGCCCAGGACTGCCCAGTCCACCCAGCTATGAAGCCCTGGTTGGGCTGGGCCAGCTTCCCGCAAACAGAGTGCAGGGAAGGGAGGCAGGAGGCAGGGGCCTTGGTGGGGACGAGGGGAGGCGTCCTCCTGCTGTAAGTCCAGAGCTCCAGATGGTTTTCAGCCTCCCCCTGGGGAACCCCGAGCTTCCAGAAGGATCATGTTGCCAGCCTCCGTGTACCTTTGGTGGGTAGGAAAGGCTGTCCCTCAGAGGGGGATAGGTCTAGTCAGCACAGCTATGGAGGGGAAAGGTCTGTGTGGGGGTTCACGGTTTCAGACTGCAAGTCCATGGACAGCCAGCTTCATTCCTTGGGGCTCAAGGTGAGGCAGGACATCATGGGGAAGAGTGTGGCAGCAGGACGTGGCTCACGTGGTGATCAGGAAGCAGAGAGACCCCACTCTCCAGATACCCAATACTTACCCATAGCCACGCCCCAGTTCCCACCTTCCCAGCCACCCTCCGCCAGTTACCACACAGTCAGTCCCTTCAGGGAGTCGATTCACGGGTGGGGTTAAGGCTCCCACAACACATTTCTCCTCTGCACCTTCTTGCATTCTCTCACCTGTGAGCTTTGGGGGGACATCACATCTAAGCCATAACAGAGGGCCATGGCATGACCAGTGACCAGTGTGGCACCTGGGGTGACAGGATTTGGCCAGTTGGGAGGAAGGTTCAGATGGCCATTGGAGAAGGCTGGAGCAGGCCATGCCAGGTGCCTAGACCGCAGGACTCTGCTTCCTGCTGCTGGATGTAGGTGCTGTGCTGACCTTCAGACACAGCTGCAATCCTTCAGCCTTCTCCACAACACCAGTCTGTCTGCGTCCTTCCCTGGAGCCTTGGACGGCTTGGACTGTTTCAGCCAAAAGGGTCACACAGAGGTGGTGCTGGATGACCTCCAAGGTCAGGCCAGGTCAGGCTACACAGCTCCTACCAGCTTCACTGGAACGCCCGCCCTTGAGAACCAAGCTGCTGCTTGAGGAGTCCAGCTCCCCAAGGCCGCCATGCTGGGAGGAAGCCCAAGCCGCGTGGAGAGGCCACAGGAAGGTGCTCTGGCTCGCAGTTCGACGTGGTCACTGAGTCATCCCAGTCCTGACACCAGGCGAGTGAAGAGGCTCTGGATAATCCCAGCACACAGCATCCCAGTCTCTCCACAGAGGTTGCTGCAGACCTTAGGGAGTGGGGAGGAGCCATCCCCACTGTGCCCTGAGTCATTGACCTACGGGAGATTCAAATGCTGGCCGTTTCTGCTGCTGAGATTGGGCAGCACGGCATGGAGCTGGTGCACGGTGGCTGCTCACTCAGGGCTGTGCATTGGTTTCCCCGGGGCTCGTGTTCAGGAGAAGTTGCTGATCTGGTGCCAAGTGATCCGGTCCACGCTGGCCGCGTTTTTTCTTTCATGGCTATACTCTTGATCGACATCAGCCTCTGAGCACATTCGTCAGCTTCCTGAGGTTGTTGTGACCAAGTACCACAAACCAGGTGGCTTTAGGCACGGGACTGCGTCTTCTGGTGCCCGAGGCCTGAGAGCGGCAGTCACGGTGCCCAGGCCCGGCCAGGGGCTCCAGGGAGAACCTCCCGGCCCCCTCCAGCCCCGTGTGCTGGCGATCCCTGCTGCTCCTGGGCTGGCTGCCACCCCAGCCTCGGCCTCCACCCTCACACTGTCATCTTCTCCCCGCGACCTCACGCTGGCTCCCCTCTGTGCTCAAGTCTCTGTGACCAACTTACCTTTTCTCTAAGGACACGGGTCATATTGATTAGGGCTCACCTAGTGACCTCATCCTAATATGAGGTCACATTCCGAGGTACGGGGAGGCAGGACTTCATGGTGTCACTATGGGGGACATAGTCCAACCCAGAATAGCCGACATAAAGGTGTCCGACGCCCTCTCCAGACGTCCCTGAGACGCAGTGTGGAGGCCCCGAGCCGCCCTTCCTGCCCTTGGCCTGGGCGAACCCCACGCTGAGGCGAGTGCCCCATGGGGGGTGAGCAGAACTGTGAATGCTGGGACACCTTTGGAGAGGTGGCAGCGACCTCTCCATGTAGGGGACACATTGGGGCCCCCCAGGGACCACCATTTTGGCATAGGGCATGCCTGGCAGGCACCTCCAGGCTTGGCTCTCACCCCCTCGTGTGCTCGGAAGACCTTGGACCATTCAGGGTGGGGCGGGGGATACAGATCCTTGTCTCAAGGGTGAACCTAGGTCCTGGCGGCTATTCTGAGTGGGACTGTGTCCCCCATAATGACACAGTGAGGGAGGGATCCAGGTTTGGAGAACGTGCCCCTGATCTAGCTGGAGGGCAGAGGCTGAGCCAGGGGGACTGGACCGGTGGTGGCCGCAGCATTGGAAATTGGATTTGCAGAGACGTCACCTGACAGCACGATGCCGCCCGAGCCTGGTGGGGACTTGGGCACCCGAGCTGGAGGCGCTGGAGCGGCGGGCAGATCGAGGTGGATGTAGACCCACGGGGCAGCCTCCCCAGCGCTGCTCCCCTCTCCTTTCTGGGTCTCTGAACGCGGTCAAGGTGCCCAGGGACAGTGACAGTGGGCGGGTGGGGCGTGTGCACTGGGCCAACCTGCAAGAACCAGTATTGCTGGCCACTCGTCAGACAGCGGACAGCCACCCAGGCACCGGGGAGGGGTCTCCACGTCCTCTGACAGCTGCCACTCATGGCGCCTCGGCCTCAGCCTCTGTCACAGCGGCTCTCGAGGTGTGGCTGCTGCAGGGAGGGGCCAGAGGCTCAGTGGGTGCAAGTGCATCCCTCAAGGTCACACAGCTGGTCAGTCCCAAGCCTGAGCCCTGACCACTGCACCTTCCTCCTCAGCTCCGCCTGCAGGGAGCGCCTCTGAGGGACCGCTTTGCTGGCCCGGTCCTTCCGCAGGCTGAGGCCCATGGCAAGGGAACTGACGTGTGTTAAGACCCTTCATTGTCCTGCTTTATGCATCCAGCAGTGGGCGTGGTGGGGTCAGGGGCCTCGGTTCACAGCCAGGGAAGCAGAGGGGCAGAGGAAGCTGAGGATCATGACGGCAGAGCTGGGAGCGGGCCTGGGTCAGCGGGTTGGTCTCTTCTGGAGAAGGCCTCCTCACCCCCTGGCTCCCAGACATCAGGTCCCCATCCATCACACCAGGGGCTCCTGCTCCAGGCCCCATTGACCATGGGCCTGCTTGCTGGGGGCTGCAGGGTGTGACTGGCTCTCCCTGCCCCTTTGAAGACAGGAGGGTGGGGACTGCGGGGCCAGACTGGGTGGCATCTAGGGATGGAAGCAGCCTTCATGTGGGTGAGGCCCCCGGGTGGAGAGAGACCCCAGGTGCCTCTGTGGCCCTTGTGGGCCAGCTGGGATTTGAGAAAACTCTGGAAAACCAATGAAAGGTCCAAAGATGAGACACCCTTGAAGATGACCTTGACCTCTCATGTGAAAATAGTTGGCACGAATTCTGAAGTGAGGCTACCCAATTCGGGTTCTGGTCCCACAATTGGTATCACTGCCATTGAAGCAGTGCCATGTCACTTCACACCCATTTATAATCCTTTCTGTATCAGTCAGCAATGGCCACAATAATGCCGCATAACAAAAAGCACTACAGAACCTCGGTGGCACACGGAGGTAACATGAACGAGCCCTCTGGCCCTTAAGGGCCTGCTGGGCATCTGTGGGGACAGGCTGATCTGGGCTGGCAGAGCTCACTCAGGGCCTGTGCCCACCTCCTAGAGCCAGCAGGCCAGACATGCAGGCACACAGGCCTACTGTGCAGACGCCGCTCCGGTCCGTAGTGCCTGTGCTTTGCCATTCTCTGCCCGTGAAACTGGAGAAGAGAGAAGGTGTAATAATACACGTGCTGCAATAATGAACCAATCTGCCCCACACCACGCCACGGGCTCCCTGGGACCTTGCTGACTGCTGGATTCCTAGCCCTTGGCAGGGGCTACCGCACACCAGGTCCCCAACAGATGATGCTTCGGTGGTATTCACTGAGCACCTATTATGTGCAGGTGCCGAGACGCTGGAGTTCTGTTTTCTCGCGTGTCTTAGCAACTCTGTGGGGTCCATCCTAGCATTCCCACTTTCCAGATGAGAACACTGAGGTGCACGGAAGTTAAGTAGCATGTCCCAGGTGACATGGCTGCAGAACGGGGGGTTGGAATGCGGCCTGGATGTTCTTCAGAGTCTGACCCCTGGGTATCGTGAGTTCACGAGGAGGAAGGTGGACAGGGTGGGGCAGGAGCAGAGAGCGTGGTAGGAGAAGCCCCGTTGCCCTGAGGCTGAAGGCGGAGGGGTCTCACCAGGTCCAGCTGGGGAGGACTTCTGTGCAGAGGGAGTGGCGTGTGCGAGGCCGGGGGACAGAGTGGCTGCAGGGCGCTACAGGTAGCCGGGCGAGATGGTGGAGCTGCAGCTGAGGGGCAGGCAGGGCCGTCCTCGCCGAGGTGGCCACCCTCCTCCAGACCTCACGGTCAGGGGCATCGCCCTGGTCGGAGTGTGGCCCGAGGGGAGCTGGGTCCTTGTGGCCATGGTGGGAAGTGTGGCTGACCCCCCCCTCTGGCTCCCTAGCCGTCCGTCCAGAGTCCCTGACACAGAACGAACACGGCAGCCAGCCGTCCAAAAGCAAAGGACAGAGGAAGTGGAGGCAGACGGGTGGCCGGCGGGAGCATCAGAGGTCGGCGCCTCAGTATCCTTGGGTCACCTTGGTCACTGCTGCGGTGGCCTCGGCCCGTGAGCTCCGTGAATCTCATGAGGGCAGCGCCCAGTGGCGCCAGCCCTGAGCTGCATGGCTCCTCCACCAGCGCTGGGCTCCCATTACTCCAAGGGCCACTCTGTGCCCTGGCCTGTGGGTCCCAGCATGCAAAACCTGCCGACGCAGGGGACTGACAGCCTTGGGGCAACCCCCCGACAGGGATGGCCGCTGGCACCTCAGCTCTGCCTTCTGACAAGCCAGACCACGCACAGCAGGGACGGCAACGGGAACAGGCGTGAGTTACAGCCTTAAGATCAGAGCAGGGGACATCAAGCAATGAGGACCGCCATGCACAGAGGCCGACTGTGCTGACAGCTAGTCCTCCACCAGAGGACAGTCACCGAGAGGCTGAAGGCAGACCTTGGCGGCAGCCGCTGCAATTCAAATCCCAGCTTATCTAGCCCCTCCTGTGCACCCATGGGACGTTACTGAACCTCTCTGGGCCCCGACTTCCCCACTCACAGAGTGGGAGGTTAGAAATGAGTTTAAGTGCTTAGAAGATCTCCTGGTATGCACCAAGAGGGGTATTAGCAGGCAGACGCACAGCATGACACGGAAGCCATCTCATGCCGAAGAACAAGCCCTTAAACATGATGCAAAAATTCTTAGAAATACAAAAGCATTTGACAAAATCAGAGGGTCATGAGAGACTTTAGTAAAATCTAGCAAGGGCGGGGCTGTGGCTCAGTGGCAGAGCACTTGCCTAGCACGTGTGAGGCCCTGGGTTCATCCTCAGCGCCACATAAAAATAAATAAAATAAAAATGTATCCATCTACAACTAAAAAAATTAAAAATGATCAACTCTAGCTGGGTATTATCTAACCAAGCAGGCAAAATACACACACAGTGGAGTCATGTAATAACACGCTAAAATCAACATTCTATGCTTCTAATTCAAAGAGATAAAAAATAAACTGAAGGCACACAATACGAAGTAATTTATACAGAAAAACGCATAAGTTAACCAAGGCCCAGAGTAGGTTACTGACAGTGGTAAAGCTAAGGACGGAATGGATAGGAGAAAATGTACCAGTCAGCGATTGCTGCGTAACAAATAATGCCGAGCCTGGCTTCAATACCAGGCACCCGCTGCTGCTCCTGGGTTCCCAGGCAACTGGGCGTTTTCCTGGTGGGGCAGGGTCTGTGTGCCTGTGAGCTCCTAATGAGCTCTGCTGATCTTGGCTGGTGTCTGCCGTGCCAAGGGACCCACTTGCTGGGGCTGGTCTGGATGTCTCTCCCCTCTGTCATGTGGCAAGGTTCCAAAACAGAGCAGAATTACCAAGGTCTCTTGAGCACAAGGCTCAAAACAGACACACTCATCCCACGACCCTGTGCTGGAGGGAGACGGTCACAAGACCAGCCCAGACTCCAGGGTGAAGAAAGGCAGTCCCCACGGCTCACCTCCCTGCGAGGTCCCATTGTAAAGGGCGCGGGTCCAGGAGAGGGGGCAGGGGAGGCCATTTGTGTCGTTAGCCACAGATATCAAGAGTTTGGATTTCAGAGCGTGTGGACTTGAGTGTGTCAATTCCTTATCAAACACGAGCTTATCAGATAAAGAGAAGGACATCAAGGCTGAGCCTGCAGTTCGGGTGCTGGGTGGACAATATTTTTTTTATTGTGGTGAAGTACACACAACATGGAACTTTCCGTTTTAGCCATTCCTGAGCACACAGCTCTGCGGCAGTGAGCACTCCCATCTCACAGCCATCAGCTCCACCCATCTTTTCATTTTCTCAACCTGAATCTCTGCACCCAGTAAACAGTGACTGCCCGACTCCAACCCTGGGAACCATCGCCCTACAGAAACTTTCTGCTGTAGGCACCACCCCCCACATGAATGGAATCATGCAATATTTGTCCTTTGGCATCTCGCTTACTTCACTTAGCATAGTGTCTCTAAGATTTGGCCATGTTGCAGAATGGGTCAAAAGTTCCTTCCTTTTTTATGGCCGAATAATATTCCATTCTTTGCACACACCACTTTTATTCACTCTCTTTTCTATTGATGGACACTGAGTTCCTCCTGCCGTTTGGCTATTGTAAGTAATGCTGCGATGGTTCTGGGTGTACAGTATTATGCTGGTTTCTGCTTTTGCTTCTTTTAGTGATATACCCAGAAATGGGATTGCAGGATCCCAAAAGTTATTCTTTTTCCGTTTTTTTTGAACATTGTCATTCCCGTTACCACAGCAGCTGCACCACCTTACGTTCCCCACTCGGTGGCTTTGATTTGCAAAGCCTCACTAGTGATGGGAAGCATCCCTAGGTGCTTTTGGCTACCTGGATATCCTCCCTGGAGAAAGGTCCATTCAAGTTCTTTGCCCAGTTTGAAATCCAGTTGCTGGGTTTTGTCATTGTTGTTGACTGGTGGGGGTTCTTTATATATTCTGGATACCAATTTGTTACCAGATGGATGAGCTGCAAATGTTCCCTGCCGTCCGTGCACTGCCTTTCATTCTGGTGACAGTGTTCTTCGTGGGTTTTTTATTTCAATGAAGCTCAACTTTCCTTTGCTGCAACAATTCTTTCTTAACTTGTCTCTTCTTTGTGTGCCCTGCTGTCATTTTCTCTGGTGGCCTCGTTGTTTTTCTGGAGGTTGTCACAGCAGAGTGGGGCCGCTGTCCCAAGGAACATAGCTCTTGAAAACTTCTGACTTCCAACTGCCCCAAGAGGGTGCTGCCACCAGCCAGCGCAGGACAACCTGGGCTGTTTCTGGTCAAAGCATTAGAAACAGGAGAGAAGCGCGTGTCTGGGCGCGGGGTCTGATTGCTGGCGAGGCTGCCGCCGCCGCCCAGTGGCTTGACCGGCCCTTGACTCTGGACCGCAGGCCCCAGAGCTGCCAGATGAAAGGACAGAGCGGATCAGTCCAGACTCTTGATCCCGGCCATGCGTGGCAGCTGGACGCGCAGCCCTGTTCCACCAGAGAAAGGCGGCCAGCCACCTGGCGCACGGCTCGCCTCTCTTCTAAGTGCAGAGCTTAAACGAGACCCGGGCTTTGAAGATTCCTGCGGGAGCCACAGCCGACTTCCCACTGGGAATGGTCAGGTTCTCCAGGTGGCGGGGCCCTCTGCAGACACTGGAGGACGGGCTCGCCTCCAGCTTCGACACATCAGCCTCCCGCGAGCACTACCCTTCATGAGAACAGGGCGGCACAGGGAACACGGGCAGGTGGGCCTTCGAAGGCCCCAGGTAGTGTGGTGTTGTAGCCTCTGGATTTTCATTTTCTTGTTTAAACTGAGGTCACTCTTCCCATCAGAGTGCAGCTAGTCCTCCACCTTGCCACTGCATTGTCGGCCAGTCCGTTTTCCATTACCGTAACACAGTGCTTGAGGCTGGGTGACTTGTAAAGAAAAGAGGTTTACTTAGCTCATAGTTTTGGAGGCTGATAGTCCACACAGCGTGGTGCAGGTTCTGGTGAGGTGTCCCCTGGCTCCATCACTTCAGGGCAGATGGCATTGCAATGGCAAGACTGCAAATGAGAGGGACTGCATGGTGAGACAGGAGGCCAGTGGGCAACCGGAGTGCCAGGAGAACTGTGTTCATTCCCTTCAAGGATCTGCCTCAAAGACCCGGGTCCACCGTGACGGGCACTCCCACCTCACATTGCCACGCTGGGGACCAGGTGTGCGGCACTGTGTCCAGACCGCAGCATACTTCTAGGGTACATCCCTTCATTCGCTACACATTTATTGAGCAACTACTGTGTGCCAGGCAAAGGTGAACCAGTCAGCAGAGCCCTGTGGAGGCAGGTGGGGCTCTGGAGGCAGCCTCCCGGGTCGGGTCCTGGCTCTGCTCCTCGCCCTCTGGGCCCTGGGGGCGGAGCCTCGGGACCTGTGAAGTGCAGATGGTGGCAGTGTGTCCTGGGCTCACCTGCGAGAGGGCTGTGCACCCCGTGGCGTGGTGAGTGCCGTTGCTGAGTCTGAGCGGAGATGATGTGTGTTTGACCTCCAGGAGGGAGGACAGCGGGTCAGCCAGGCACGGGGCGCAGGCCTGTAACCCCAGCTGCCCGGGAGTCTGAAGCAGGAAGATCACAAGTCCAAGGTCAGTCTCAGCGACTTAGTGAGACCCCACCTCAAAAGGGAAGGGCTGGGGACGTAGCTCACTTGGAGTGCCCCGGCTTAACCCCAACCGCCACAGAAATGTAAATTCATTTAAAAAACGAAGGACCAGCAAATGTGTAGTCATGGACGATCACGAGGGCGAGGAAGGCTCTGTTGGAACAGGGCTGGGGAGGTCCTCTCTGAGAAGGGGACATTAGGCTGGGTCCTGAGGGCAGTGGGGACAGGCCAAGGGTGAGGCAGAAGGTGAGGCCGGCTCCCTGTGGCAGAGGGAGCTCTGGTGTGTCTGGGAGGGTGACCAGTGGGGGCCATGGCCAGTCCCAACCGAAGTCCATCCACACTTGAGCCCAGGGGTCTTGTTGCCCCAAGGGGCACACCCCGGTGGCTATTCCATGGGGTCTCCCGCTGTGGTGCGGACGGACTGTGTCCAGAGGCTTCCTGCCCTTGGGAACCAGCTCGCAGTGGGTCTGCTCTCGTCCCCCGCTGCCTCGCTTACTCAGGTTGGTGCCGAGTGCACAGCAGGCCATGCCACGTGCCACCCAGGAGGACCGTGGGTGCTCGTGGCTGGCCCCCTGCCTGCCACATGGCTATGGCAGCGGCAGGCAGACCACAGCCGGCCGGCCTCCTCCCAGGCTCCTACCACGGCCTCCCTTCCCCACACTGAGCAAGAGCTGGCCAAACCCAGGACCAGGGGCCTCACCCTGGAAGACCAGCTGTGCGGGAGCCCATGGGGAGGGCCGGGATCAGGTCTGTGGAAACCCGGGGGACGCAGAGCACATCAGAGCCAAGGCCGAGTCCGCGCTTGGCAGGAACTGTTCCAGGCACGGGCAGCCCCAGCCCCAGTCCGCCCGGAGCTTCCACAGCCGGCTACGGACAAGGAGCAGGAGGCAGGAGTCCTGGGGCGGAGGACGGGGCCATTTTCCTCCTCATGGCCTTGACCTCCTGTTCAGTTTCTGGAAACCCCAGCCACCCAGCCACTGCCTTATATTTAGCTATTTGCATTTCTAAGCTCTGATCTGGTTGGTCATTGCAGACGACAGGCGGGAGGGGCAGGGTTCGGATTCTATGTTGTATATGAATCTGAATCAACTGAGGCCCCAGAAGCCAGTCCCGGGCCAACGTCTCCAGCCGGGCGGAGAAAGGAGGGCCTCTCCGTCACACGGGCTGCCTGGGGCTGCGACTCGCCCTCTCGCTGCACAGGGACTTCCTGGCTAGGGCTCCTAAAGCAAGAACTGATAAAGGGGGTCCCAGGGGGTCCCAAGGGGTCCCATGTGTGTGAGGCTGCACATGGAGGAAGCAGCCAGCAGGGTGACAGCAGGTGACAGCCGCAGGGAGCAGAGCGGAGAACAGCCCGCCGCTGTTCACCCAGCGTGGGACACAGACCCAGAGTACACACCCTGCTCCGCACCCACACCCGAGGCAGCGAGAGGCAAGGCAGACGCACCTCCAAAGAAGAGCGAATGACAGGAAAGGCGCTCAAACTCTGCAGCCAATCAAAACCCCAGTGAGATCCGCGCAGCCCCGTAGCGGCTGGGCTGGTGGCTGGTGCCTGCAATCCCAGTCACCTGGGAGGCTGAGGCAGGAGGATTGCTCGAGCCCACGAGACTGAGACCAGCCTGGGCAACATAGAGACCCAAAAGAGCGGATGCTGGCAAGGACGAGGAGGACAAGGACCCTCACCCATTGCTGGTGGATGTGAACGAAACAGCCACTGTGGAAAGCCGTCTGGAACTTTCTACTGTGTGGTCCAGCGAGTCCGATCCTGGGTGTAAATCTGAAGGAAATGGAGTCAGCAGACAAAAAGGACATCCACACCGCTATGCTGACTGAGGCACAGTTCACAAGGGCAAGGCTTGCGAACAGCCCAGTGCCCATCAGCCGATGAGTGGATAAAGCAAAGCTGGTATACATACACAAAGGAGTATTATACATCCATAAAGAAAATGGAATCCTGACGTTTGCTGTAAAATAGAAGGACCTGGTTTCACCATTTTAAGTGAAACCAGCCAGACCCAAAGATAAGCATTGTAAGTTTCGTCTCATGTGGAAACCGGAAAACCACCTGAGAGCAGAAGAGAAACTCAGAGGGGTCAGGAAAGGGGAGGCGGGAGGGGGAGGGGGAGAGGGTTGAAGAGGGGTAGCGTGCTGGTGCCCACATGGAAACAACAGGGAATCTCATTAATGTGCACAACTGACATGTGTTGATAATTAATAATAATAATAATAAATTGGAATCCTGTGCTTCGCAGGAGGGCACTACCAACTTCCACCATTTCCCTTCTGGCTCAGACCTGACATCCGGGAACCTCACTTCCCATGCAAACCTATGGCTGACTGGGCTTGAACTAGCTGCGGGCCTAGGCGATCCTCCCGGTGGGGTACAGTTTGACTCTGTCAGCCAGACCTGTGGGGATGGGTTTCCTCTCCACCCCTCCCTGCCTGCCCCTGCCATGCTCCCAGTGAACCTCACACAGGGGCACGCAAGTCCAGGTCCTGGATTTGACTCAGCCCTGCAAGCTCCGAGACTTATCCAGTCTCCTCAGCTCCAGCGGCACCTGCCTCCATCCGAGGGCGGTGGGATCTCCCCAGGGGCATGTGCTGCTAAAGGCCCAGACACAGCTGCTAAATAATACTTGAAAGCCAGAAAAACAGCAGCTAGAACGAATAATTTGCATCGTGCATTAGAATGCACGAGCATGCGTGCTTGGTTGGCTGGCTTGCATAATTGAGGTCCTCTTGGATACGACTTTCATTTAACTGTCTTTCCTGTTAAATTTGTCTTGGGTGGAACCTCCTGATGCTGAGACTAAATCACAAACTCACAAGACCCCTGGACCCGGCCCTCAGTGTGGTACACACACACATACACACACGAAGAGGTAAAGGCTAAAGAAGAGAAAGCGCCGAATAGAAGCCGTGGGGATGCGTGTGGGCTGCTGTTGTAAACAGGACCAGGATGGCCTCCGGTAAGGTGGCCTCTGAGTGGGATATTCACCAGGCAGGGAAGTCTTCCAAGTAGGCGGCAGGGGTGGCCACCTTCCAGGCCACCCCAGCGGTTCCAGAGGCCCTCTCCCAACCCTCCCCCTTCCTTCCTCCCGGGGTCCAGAGGGTCGCAGTCAACAGAGGCGCTGGGACAGGAGAGCGAGCCTGGAAATCTGACTCCCAGGACCTCGGGAGTGGGTGCCTGTGAGGTCTGCAAGTTGTGGTTCTCCAACTTGCTAAGTGATGAGCATCACCTGCTACCAGTGCAGCTTTGCAGGCCTGGGCCTGGGGACCCAACTGTGGGGGACTGTGGAAGCTGGGGCTCTGGTGGAACCGGCTGGACTCCAGCTCAGACTCCCCCACTCCACACTACTGGAGGAGCCTTACTAGGTGACGTCCTTGACTTGTCTGGGTTTCAATTTCCTCTTGGAAAATGACAGAAGGGGATTTGTAGGGCCAGTGTTCAGCCCCGGCCCTGGCACAAAGTAAGTGTCAACAGATGTTGGCAATAATCCTTGCTGTTGCCCATGCAGCTGTGGTCGGGGCAGGGTGGGAGCCCTGGTGGCTCTGGGTGACCGGCTTGTTGGGCCTCTCCACAGTTCACTGAACTCTGGAATCAGCTGACTTCTGAGAAGCAGCAGAGTGGGCCAGAGGGACAGACCACCAGCCAGGGCCCCAGCTGCCTTTGCCTTCCTGCTCCAAGGGAGTGGTATCTGGCTGATCTCATGGGTGTGGATGTGCCCGGCACATAGGAGTCTTCCAGGTGGTGGGAGCTAACGCTATCTCTGTGCTTTAATCCATTAATCAACATGTCGTGGTGACTGCTCTTGCCAGCCTGAGCTGGACATGGAATGGCCCTGGTGCCCTCAGGCTCTGAAACTGGGTTACTGGATTTGAAACCAAGTGCTGGCACTGGCTAGCTGTGTGACCTTGGGCAAGTGGCTCCCCATCTCTGGGTTTAAGGTGAGTTCTTCAGCGGTTTCTTCAGCTGAACTCAGAGGTATAAGAGAGGATTAATCAGTTCATTTGTCAAGGGCTCAGGCCGGCACTTGGCAGAAGGCAAAATCTGTGAGTGATCTGTAGATGAATTTCAGGTCACAGGCCCCTTTCTGTGGGACACCAGTGGAGTAGGGGGATCAGCAAGACGTGGGGGCCTTGGAGTTGTGGTACAGGCGGCAGAGCCAGAATGGCCCTTAGTGAGGTAAGGAGACAGGTAAGGAGACCCTGGTGGCAGAGCCCAGCGCTGATGGCTGCTTCTCGTGTTGGGTGAAAGTGGGGGACCCTGCCGGTTCAAGCATTTAGATACAGTCAACTTAAGAAGAAATCTAAACAGAGGTCAGGGGCTCTTCTGATTTGGCAAAACCTGCGCGGGCAGATAGGGAGTGATAGGGAGCAGGTACGTCGTCCCATGGGCAACGGTGGCCGGCCTCCCATTCTGGGACCCCTCCCCTGGCCGTTTGCACACAGGGACCGAGCGGCAGGCTGAGGGAACCATTTCAACGCAGGCCAGGACTCTAAAACAAAACAAAACAAAACAAAAAAACAAAAAACTTCTTTTGAGCTTTTTTGATTTTTTCAAAAATCAGTGGAAGCGTCCCGTGTGTCCCGGGCGCACCCGCCTCCGGAGCCCAAGCCTGCATTAGCCCGTACCGAGTGCTTTTCCGCCTCCGGCGCGCTTCTCCTCTTTTCCATTTTTCTGTCCTGGTTCGATTTCCTCACCCCGATCGCGCCGTTTATATCATAATTGATAAAATAATACCGCTCCGATCGGCGGCAGGCGGGAGCATCGCCGCACCGTCCCGGATGCCGCTGACCCTTCCCCGCCGCGCGCTTTGGCTCCGGTTCCAGTGCCCTTGGACGAGAGCCTGGGCAGGACTAGGGCTCCGGAGCTGAGCCGGCCAAGGTCGCTGGCGCCGCTCCCCGGAGCAGCTCAGCGGCAGAGCGCGAGTGCCGAGGCCAGAGGTTCTCAGTCCGCGGAGAGCCCGGATCCGCCGCATCCCCGCTGGACAGTCACCCTTCGTATGCCCGCTCCGCCCTCCAGGCGGGGCTCCGCGCGTTTCCCGGGGCCTCGCTTACGAACTGTGTGGCTCTGACCACCGGCGTAGCCTCTTCGGTTTCCCAGTCTGCAAATGAGAATGTGTTCTAATGGGTTCTAACATAAGGTTGGTAAAGCAATTTGGACCGAGCCGGGCTTTTGGCTAGCCTTCCGCAAACGCCAGCCAATCATTGCTATCTCCTTTTGAGCGCAGGAGACCCTGTCGCTGAGAACAGGGCCACCAAGAGGAGGGCATCCTGGAAAAAGTCCTCCGGGGTCTGGGGACGGAGCTCCGCGGCAGAGCGCCTGTGCGGGAGGCACAGGGTTCCATCCCCAGCATCAGAAAATGTCACATGAACTGGACAAAAGCGGCTCAGCTCACGGGTGTTTAGGACCCAGAGGATCTGATTAGCACTGCGCACGTGCTTGACTTCGGGTAGCAGGGCTGCCCGGCTGAGTTAGGCGGTCTGCTAGGCTGTGGCATGGGCTGACTGGTAGGAGAGCCCTGGTCGCCTAAGAGCTGATCTGGCGGCCTGGCAGGGCCTGTGTCCCCCTCCATGAGACTGAATGGCCGGCTGGCTGTGCTCATCAAAGCACAGAGGAGCAGAGAGCGCTGCTGACCACACTGGGGGACTGGGATCATTGGTCCAGCAGGTTGAAGGTCCCTCTTGGGCTGAACCTGCCCGGCTACCTGCGGACAGGCCAGCCTGGCCTGGACCTTATAACAGAGGGAATGCAGGGCTGGTGACTCCTAGCCAAGCCTTGGGCACAGCCCTTCCCTTTGCTTCCCGCAGCCCAGCCCATCTTGAGTGCCCTTTTATCCAACCTGGCATCCCATTTAGCACGGTTGGGGCAGGCGGGGCTCTCCTAGTAAGTGGAAGTGCTGGCTCAATCTTACCCTCTTCCATGCGTGCAGAGGGCCGGTGGGGTGGCTGCACTTACCCAAAGGCGTGACCCTACAGGCATGGGCAGAGCTGCTGGGTTCCCAGAGAGGCATCAGGACAGCTCCTGGTCCTCCAGACCTGCTGCAGCTACTCCTCCTGGTGCCAGGGGCATAGTGAGCCACACTGACCCTGGATTCCATGGGCAATATTTTGCTGCTTCTGAAAGCTCTTGGCCTCTCGCCCTGACGCCCCAGGCAGCCAGCCCAGCGCTTTTCAAACAAAATATGGAAAACAAAACCGAGCCCCCTTATCCAGTGGGTACACAAAACACCTACTCCCTCATTCCTGTTTATGAAGCTGGAATTAGCTCCTCCTCTGGCCCTGGGGGTTGGGGATAGAGAAGCTGGAGGTCAGGTCTGCATCCCCAGGGACTGGAGAGGACTGGGTGAGGAGCTTGGTGTTCTCTTTATCCTCACTTACATACAACAGCCACTAATGGTCAGTAAGTGAACTCTCCCACCAGCAAGTTTCTAATCTCGTTTTCCTCAAGCCTCAGTTTCCTTGGCTGTAAAATCGGTACAATGATAGCATTTTATGGAAATTGTACTAACTATGGTGAAATTAGTAAATGTCCTAAGGAACCACATCGGCCAGGTTAGGGCACAGGGTCTTCCTGCCCATGTGGATTCCTGTGATCTAGCCACAGCTGAAGGTGAGCACTGTTGGGCTCCAGAGCCTGTGCTCAGCCCAGCTGGGCAGCTGCTGAGGTACAATTCCACCATGAGTATCTTGCAATAGGAACAGGGCCTGGTTTTCGAATCTGTGAAATAGGCTAAAGTGTTCTTTTAAGTAGATCAGTCCCGGTGCTGTTCCAATAGCATAGGACTCTGCTCCTTTGCTGTTCATATAAAGCCCGGTACTATAACAGTGCCTCACACATATTAGGATTTAAGGCCACCACGTGGGTGGGGACCAGCCCAGCACCATCAGTCACTAAAGGGAGAGAATCAAAGGCTAGCTCCACTGATTCTGGCTAATTTGTCAGAGACAAGTCATTAAACCTCTGCAGGTCACAGCTGCCAAGCTTTAAACACAGGATTTCTCTTGGATTATATGAGACAATCCTAGAAAGTCTTGATCAGGGCCCCAGCATGGCTTAATTCAATGCGAACCTGGCCCTGGGATCCTCTGGCTGATTTTGAACGGACGCAAGCGGAAAGAAGCACGCGTGCCGGGTCTGCGCACTCACTTTAATGGGAAGGGGATTCTCATTTCGTACAGCAATAGGTAAAAACATAAATACGGGTGGGTGGGTGGCTGGGTGGGTGCTGGGCAGCGTCAAGGCAGCAAGGTCCCAGGCGCCCGGCCCAGGCTCGGGAAAAAGCGGCGGGATCTTAGGCCCGCGCGCCCGGGCTCTCGGTCCCAAATCGCTGGTTTTCGGTCAGTCAGAGGTGCCCGTGGGCGCTCAGAGACACACCGGGGGCAGTGACCAACACACCAGGCTGCGCAATCCCTCACCGCAGGGTGCGCAAACGCGCTTAGGGACAAGGTATATACTGCGGAAAAAGTTCAAGACCCCCAGCAGGAGTAAATGTGAAATCCAAGGACGCAAGGTTAAGGCGGGAGCCCGTCCTCCCCCCCAGAGTCAATGCCCTTCTCCTGAGGAGGGATCCGGTGGGGTCCCTTCCCTACCAGGCTCGGATACCGTGCAGGGTGGACACTCCCGAGTTACCCTGCGCAACCCCGGGGCTCTGCACAGCGTTCAAGTCCCCGACGCCGAAGCTCACGAAGTTGCTGTTGGCTGCAGCCGAGGCGGGCTGCGCCGCGGGAGACGCAGCGGGGTAGGCGGCGGCGCAGCTGTAGCCGGGGCTGCAGGCCGCGCCGCCGTAGCCGGGGTAGGCGGGGTAGGCGTTATAGCCGTAGGCGTTGAGGCCCATGCCATAGGCGGGTGCGTAGGGTGCCGAGTCCCCTAGGCATGGTTTGCCGTCGCGCACCAGCACCGGCACCGCGATCCTGCGGGCAGGCGGCGGCGGCGGCGGGGGCAGCCCCACCAGCTCCAGAGTCTGGTCCTGTCGTTGCCGCTTGCACTTGTAGCGCCGGTTCTGGAACCAGATTTTGACCTGCGTGGACGTGAGCTTCAGCACGCTGGCCAGCTGGTCGCGCTCGGGAGCGGACAGGTACCGCTGTTGCTTGAAGCGCCGCTCCAACTCATAGACCTGCGCCTGCGAGAAGAGCACCCGCGGCTTCCTCCGCCGTCGCGCCCGGGGACGCTCCGCGCTGTCTGCCTCCGGCTTCTCCAGCTCCACCACTTTCTGCAAGGCGCACAGCTCTGCGCGGGAACAGAGAGGCAGAAAGATCAGAGCGGCCTGGACCTGGGAGAACCAGGTCCTCGTGGGTGCCACCCTGTCCTGCCTGGAGCGACAGCTTGGCGCTAGCCTCCACCAACACCGAGCGATTTTCCCTCGACAGTAAACAGTTGTCGAAAGCCTAAGTGCCAGGGAGGCCCTAGGCGCTGAGAACGGAAGTGTTTGCCCTTGGGTAGTTCGAGACAGGGGGTTAAGATTTCAGACTGCCAAGAAAGAAACAAATAAAAATAAAAACGGGTGATGCTCTGGGGTGAGTTATATTTGTGTTACTTTGGTTTGAGGAGTGAACTGAAGGGAGGCCAGAAGTCTCACCCTTGAGGAGATCACTTTATCTCAAAATTAAGGAATCAAGAAACAGAAGGCCAAGAGGTGCTGGTTTGGTAATGGAAGGCTCCTGGTGGCCACTTCAGCGTTTGCCCAACGCCCAAACTGCCCCGGGTTGGCAGAGGGACCTTGCAACCAGCTCCACCTGCTTCCTCAAGCCGGATTCAGTTGGCAATCACTTCTAGAGGTTCCCGGCCTTCCCTCTGCTCCCAGACAAGCCTAGGAATCCTTGCCCCGCTCACAGCGGCTCACAGCCCCCGCCCCGCTTGTCCTCCCGGTAGCTCGGGCTCGGCGCGCACCCGGAGTTGGGCCGGGTCTCCCATGCTCGCGCCTTTCTGTGATCAGACCAGCCCCCCTCCTTCCATGGGATGTCCTGCGAGCGAATCCGGGCACTTTCCACAGCCTTCTTGTCCCCGCCATCAGTGGCGCGGCATTTTCTAACATTTCCCAGGATAGAACCTCTCTGCCCTGGCCGGGTCCAGAAACCAACCGTGCTGGAAAAACAAAACTAAAGCAGATTCCCGAGGGTGCGCAGCATCCCATTTTAAAATCCAGGCCCTTGCTCCCGAAGACTGCATGCTCTCGGCACAGAGGAGGAGAGGCCACAGACACCCAGCGCTTGGTGGGCTACAGTGACCAGGACTCTCCAACTGTGCCCCAAGCCTGTCTGCTGTGCTGAGCTTTAATTTCTGTTCAGCACTCCCCCAGATTCTGGGAAGACCCGGATACCCAAGAGCGCTATGAAGCCCCCTGGCACAGAGGTTCTGCTTCTCGCTTTGTTCTACCGCAAACCGATCCTTAACTTCCTAAGCGATCCCAGGGCAGGGCCGCAGCCGCCCGAGGCTTTGTTAGGCCGAAAACCCCCACGCTTTTTGGTCTCTTGTTTCTGATCCTCTCAATCCGGCATTTCCTCTAAACCTCGCATTGGTCGCGGGGACCCTCACGGCAACCTAGCATCTCCCACTTGGAGCTCCCCGCGTCCAGCCCTCGGCTCCAGCGCGCTGCTCCTCCTCCCGGGCCTGGGTTCCTGGGCGGAGAGGTCCGGGGATGGACGCGACCTGAGAGGGGACGGGGCTGGTGTTTTCTCCTTACCTTTCTTATCCGCTCGAGGGTCCTTGGCCGGGTCGGGGTCGCCATAGGCTCGCGGGTAGAAGGTGGGGGCGGCGGGAAAGGCAGGCGGGCACTTGGGGGGCGACGACGCGGGGCCCAGCTCGGCGCGCAGCTCGGGGAGGCCGGGCGCCGCCTCGGGCCGGGAGTAGGCCTCGGGCTTGAAGGCGGCCAGCATGCAGGAGGCGGGCGCCAGGGTGGCCTCCAGGCGCGCGGAGAGCTCCCCGGCGGCCAGGCTGCGCTGCTGCTGCTCCAGGTTCAGGATGTCTTTGACCGAGAAGGGCGTGGGCGTGAGCGCAGGGCTGGGGAACATGGTGGCAGCGCCAGTCTCACAGCGCCAGGTGGGCGGCAGAGAGTGGCGCTGCCCGCGGCCCCAGGCAGCCTCCCTGCATGGTGCCCGCCGCCCACCGCCTGCGCACCGCCTTCCTGCTCTGGATGTGGCCGGGCGGCAGGTAGCGCTGAGCCCCAGGGGTAGGAGAGGCGGGACCAGGCCGGAGGAGGGGGATTCAGCTTGCCATTGGGCCAGGGGCCTCGATGACAGGAGCGACGGGCAGTTTCGTGTCACCTAATATAGTCATACGGCTAGGAAAAAAAAAAAAAATCCTGCTCAGCTTTTTTAAAGGGGCCACGACCATTTGGAACTTTTTCCTTTTGCTCCTGCAGCCTGCAATTGTTCTACATTAGTCTGAAAACCCCAGCCGTGGGGAAGGACCTCATTCTCCTGAGTTGGGCTTCTGGGCCTGTTGGGGTAGATCTGGAATTTGGGGAAAATGGCACCCACAACTGAACGGGAGAGTGAAGGATGGGGTGAGAAGTTAGGGAGAGAGGTTATTTCCAGGCGTCCTTAACACTTCATTGCAGAAGGTGTGCCTGGCTGGGGAGAGTCTGAATGAGAAAACAAGGTTGATCCTGGGTGATGGCGTGAGGGGGAGATTCTGGAGATTCAGAGGTTTGCTTAGTTTCACACACAGTCTTGTCACAGTGGTCCCTTTCCCCAGGGTCCCAGGGCCTGAGAACTCCTGGGTGAGTCACACAGAAAGAAAAGTCAAGGTGGGTGATTTGGGTGGAAATGGCTACACAATAGAGCAAGTTGCCACCAGCCCCAACTCCAGGGGATGCCACTCAATGCCAGAACCCTCCCAGAGCAATGACTCACCCCCAAATAATGAAACAAATCCTCTCTCCCAGCCAGAAGGGAACTCCATGGGGCCACAGCAAGACCACCAATCCTGCTTCCCTTTTTCCTCTGCCCTCCCTGCCCAGTATCAAGGCCCTCCAGCCTCTGCCATTGCCGGTCCCCCTGGGCCCCAGACCAGGTTTAGCTCTCAGGAAAGGAGGCCAGGATTTTCTTTTTTTAAAGTTGTTGTAATTTTTATACATTTATTTATTTATTTATTATATTTTTTAATGTGATACTGAAGATTGAATGAGCCTAGTGCCTCACACACGCTCTACCACTGAGCTACAACCCCAGCCCAGAGGCCAGGATTTCTCTCCCAGGCACCTGGGCTGTGCTCTAAGTGGGGCTCCCTGACTTCAGGGTCAGGCAGCATGGGGGACAGGACAAGTGAGATGGTCATTTTTAGTTATGGTCAGTAAGGCAGGTTGCTTCCCTCCAACAAACCCGCCAGGGTTTCAGGAGTGCAAACGTGTGGCCACACCCTGGGCCTTGGGCCTCATTCCCAGGAGACCCCGCACTCCTCCAGAGCTGAAGAAAACCCTGGGCCTCAGCCCCCAACCCCTAGTCCTGAACCTGCACACCGGGCTTTATTTCTCCTTGGTTCGGAGAGGGTCAGAGCAGACAGAGGGGCCAGGTTAAGAACATTGTTTTACCCTATGCTGGGGATGATGAGGCTTGTCATGACCCAAGCTAGTGCAGGGAGGGCGTGGGCGGGACACGCGGACCTGCGGAGGCAGGAGAGCTGAGGGTTCTCGTGGGCGATGCAGCGCCCAAGCTGAGCTAAAGCTCCACTTCCACCCGAGGCGCAGCATGCTCGCCGGAGCCCAGAGGAAACGGGCAAAGTGCGGGGGCAACAGGGTCTGTGCAGTACATGAATGTTGGGTGCTCACGCGGGACGGTGGGACGGGGAGCCGTCGGGGGGCACCGCCATTAGGGGCAGGTGACGTCTAGCGTTGACCTGGTTCTGTCCTTTCCTGCCTCTCATCAAATCCAAACTCCCAAGGCCTGTGGCCTCGGAGCGACGGAGGAGGGCGCAGCCCTGCGACTCGGGCTTCTAGGCGCCAGCCGTCAGTCGCAGGCCCGGGCCGCAGCCAGGGACGTCGCAGGTTCCGGATGGTGAGCGGGGTCTGCGGAGAAGGCCTTTCCCCCACGCGGGGCTCTCCGGCCCAGCAACGCTTCTTGTCCCCCCACCGCACACCCTGCTTCCCCCTCGACGGACCTGCGACCCCTTTTTTCTTCTTTCCTTGTTCTAAACTCACCTAGCTTGGGGGCCCCGCAGCCTCGCCTTTGAAGACTGTTTTTGGGGAGAGGGAGAGGATGCCTATCGCCGAGGCGGTGACGTCTGGCAAACGAGCCACATCCGATTCAATTAAACGTCTCGCTGAAAAGAGCTGTGGGAGCTCGGGTCCTGGGAGCGCAGCTAAGTGAGCCCGCTGCCCGGCGGCTCGCGATGACAGTTTGAAAGATTAGCGTGGGCCGACGCCTGAAATATTACCGTTTAATGGGGGACATAGAGGCTGCATCCGGGATCCCTGTTTTGAGTATTTTTTTTTAAATAGGAGATAGTCCTGGAGAAAGAAAAAAAATTAGCATTTCCTTTGCAAATCAAGGCAGAGATTTATCACCTATTTTCAGATTTAGGGGTTCCCAGAGTAGACAGATAGATCTGGGGGTCAGGTGTCATGTAAAAGGAAGGAAAGAAAAGCCGTCCTATTTGGAGAAAAATCTGACTCTTCCACCCTTACATCCTCTGCTGCAGAGAGGCCCTGGAGTCGGGGAGAGAGGAAACCGGGCCAAACAGGATAGAGGCTGTGCAAAATCAGAATTGGGGCCACCTTGCTTCGCAGTCTTGACTGTTTCTGTTTTTCTAAAGAAACAACAATTTTTTTTCTTTAAAAAGAAGTCGCAATGGCTGGGGGCGGGGGGTGGGATGGGACGAAATTTGATTCTGCTGCCCCAAACCGGACGGCCCTTTCTTTCCAAGGGCGGCGGGCCCAACCTGTCCGTCTCTAGCCGCACTTTGACCAGCCTCGCAGGACAAACAAACAACCCTCAGCCGAGAGAAAGAGCGAGGGACGAAGGAGCTGTGCGTCGGGCTCGTCGCCTCCCAGAGCCTCGGTGCTTTAAGATTAGCGACATTCCAGGGCGACTCGAGCGCATTCTGCGCAAATAAATTATTATTAATTGAAAAGCGAACGGGACGGCCAGAGCCGGTCCCCCTTCCCTGCAATCAGCGGGCCGGCCGCAAAAGGTATATATGATTAATTGAAAGATAAGCTGGAACTATCGCCGGGAATGTCATTAATGCGCCGGGGAGACGTCCATTGGAGACAGGCGGCGTTATCCGCGGCTTTATCTTCAACAACGCCTCGCTCTCGGCCGCGCCGGGGAAACAGATGGGGGTTTCTGTCTGGGACGCTCGCCCCGTGTTTATATTTTGGGAAGAATCGCAACTCGTGGGAGTCCCCGGCGGGCCCCCTGATAAATGAACATTAGCACTTTTTCGGACTACTGTATCAACAAAGGGGCTGCGGCGCGGCAATAATTGGCGAGAAAGCAAACAGAGGGCGGAGAGCGCGCCTCTGCTCTTCGTCCGGCTGATGGATGAGCAGCGGCGGCTGTGGCGCGGCTCCCGGCCTGCGCCTGGGCTCCCGGCCGGCCACCGCGCCCCTCCGCGCCCCTCCGCGCCCCTCCGCGCCCCTCCGCGCCCCTCCGCGCCCCTCCGCGCCCCTCCGCGCCCCTCCGCTCCCCGGCTTCCTCCCTGGCCCGGGTCGCGGGGGCGGAGATGGTGCCTGCGGCTTCCAAGACACCAGGTCTATCCTGCCAGGGATGCACCTCACCTGGTGGCTCGGCCGGGACCAAGTCCTCGTTCTGCAGTTTCCTGAGCGCCCACTGGGTTCGGCACGCGCTGTCACAGGGGTCGTCGTGGACCCTCTTCTTCCGATTGCTTGGCGGAAGGGAATGGGGCTCAGAGAGGTGCAGTGGCTTGCTGGAGGTCACACAGACCTCCAGTCTGTCAGTGTCAGGATGTCAGGATTCCAGCATAGCCCGGACTCCAGAGGTGGGACTGTTTTCCTTCCTTGAACGTCGTTGCCCCTATTGATTGGAGGGGAAGCAAGGCAACCCCTCCACACGCAGCCAGAGAAGAGGACCAGGGCTTTTGGAGTTGAGATGCTGGGTCTCCCCAAACCGTCACAGTCAAGGGAGACTTCCTGGACAGAAATTTAAGATGCCCCCAGTGCACTTTCCCTTCCCCCTCATCTTTGGGGATCAGCTTTACTGAAATATAATTCACACATCCTACAATCTGCCCACTTAAAGTACACAATTCAGTGATTTTCAGTATCTTCAGAGTTGCACAACCATCACCACGGTCGATTTTAGAATATTATTACAGCCCTCACAAGAAATCTGTAACCATTACTCATCACCCCTGTCCTCCCCACCTTTGTTAGGCACTACAAGTCTACCTTTTGCCTTTTGGATTTGCCTGTTCTGGAAATTTCAAATAAACAGAATCATTTCCCATGTGACCTTTTGTGTCTGACATCTTTCACTTAGCCTACTGTTCTCGAGGTTTATTCATGCATCAGCATGTATCAGCACTGCTCCTTTTAATGGATGAATAATATTCCACTGTAGGGTATGCCACATTTTATTTATCCATTCAACATTTGATGGACATTGGGTTGTTTCCACTTTGGCTATTGTGAACATTCTCCCAGCTCACTTCTCCCCTACAATTTAAGCCCTCAGGGGCCTGGCTGACTCTTCTCCCCCTCTTCCCATAACTAGCCCTATCACTTCATGGGCATGAAATCTATGCACAGGGTCTGAGCTTGTTTTAATGTTCTGTTTGTGTTGCCTTGAGATTTGTAATACTTTTTTTTTTTTTTTTTTGAGTGGTGGGGGTTTGGACCCGGGGGCCTTGTGCTTGTGAGGCAGGCACTCTACTAACTGAGCCATATCCCCAGCCCTGTAATACTTTTTTTTTTAAAGCTTTATTTATTTATATGTGGTGCTGAGTATCGAAACCAGGGTCTCACACATGCCAGGCAAGCACTCTACCACTGAGCCATAACCCCAGCCCCCCTGTAATACTTTTTGAACAAGAGGATCCCCATTTTCATTTTGCATTGTGTGTCTACCAATGAGGTGCCCTGCTTTCTAGGTAGTCTGGGAGAGTCCTGGAAACACCAACTCCAAGTCCCCATGGTCTCTCTGGCTCTTGGTCAACTGGGGTAGGCAGGGCGTTCCAGGAGGTGATTTAAAGGTTGTCTATGCAGAGTGGCTTAGCCAGAGGAAGGACCTAGAGCCACCAGAGGGAAGAGCAGATCCACTGGGCTGAGTGTGTGTGTGTGTGTGTGTGTGTGTGTCTCAGAGCAGGTCAGAACTTCCACCCACTCCTGGGCCCTTGGCCCATTTCCTCCATTCCTTCACTCACATTGAGTGGGTGCCCAACAAGCAGCTGGGGCAGGGGTGCCCAGCCCCAGACACTCAGGCCCGGAGGGAGGCTGAGTCCCCTGTTGCTCACCAGGCGGCCGACTTCACCTTTTCCTCTCAGGTCCACCATTTTGTGTTTGATCTTTGGGGGCGTTAGGTATACCTTGGGTCTCTCTCCAGCTGTGCTCTTCTGGGAAGCATTGCAGGGTGTTACCTGGACTCACTTGAATGGGTAGGAGGGATACAGAGGAATGTTGTGGTCATCTAATCTAGAAAATAAATGGAGAAATAAGTCCCTGCCAATTGTAGTATTATGCTGTTTAGCAGAGGGTTGGGGACATAGCCCAGAAGCAGTGAACGTTCAAATTTAAAATCTAAAAAAAAAAAAAAAAAAAAAAAAGAAAAAAATTGCTATACAGGATTAAGATAATCATTTTGGAGGGTTTGTATATTTTGGTGGGTGGATGAGGAGAAAAAAAAAAAAGACTTATAGACCATACAAGGTTGTAAAACTTTCACACAGAAAAATAAAGAATCATATAGAAAACAACACAAAGAGAAAATGCTAGAAATATATGATAAAAGAATGTCCCTCACATGGAAAGAGTTCCTGCAAGTCAATAAAAACACGACTCAACAAAATTGAAAAAAAAAAAAAAAAAGTCAAAAGCAGCAGGATCGTGCTGGAAAAAATGAAAGGAAAAAGAAATAAAAATAAAGAACTTGCAAATTAAAACACAAGAGGTAAATCGTTTCACCGATCTGATTGTCAAAGATCAAAAAGTTTGATATTCCCAGTAGCACAAAAAGAAAGAAAAAGAAAAAAAGAAAAGAAAAAAGAAAAAATTTTGAGTAAAATGAGAAAGAAATTCATTTGGGGTTGGACATGTAGCTCTGGTACATGGTGGAAGGCTTGCCTCGCATGCACGAGGCCTGGGGCTCATCCCAGTAATCAGTCTGCCTGCTCACCTTCTATATTATTGACTGGATGGATGAGTTGATAAACCTCTTTGGAACAATTTGGTACTGTCAACATTTTTAAATGCAAAAGTCCTTCAAACAAATATTTTCACTTCTCGGACTGTGTTCTGTAGGTGTACACACGTGAACACAAAAAAGTCTTCATTGCTGTTTTTCATATTTTTTAACAATGAAAATATTTTAAAAGCAATGCAATATATCCACCTTAGGGTACTGGTTAAAACCATTGTGCTATACCGATACCAGCAGCCATAGATCTAATTAGTTTCCTTTATGCATGTTCTTATGTATACACTTTGGGATGTATTAAATATTAAACCAAGATGCAGAAATTTAAAAACTATTTTAAACATGGGTGTACACACACACACACACACACACACACACGTGTGTGTGATGCCCAGGGAATCTGTGGGGGCTCCTGCTTGCAGCGCTCTTCCCTGAGCTACATTTCCAGCCTTGGAATTTCTTTCTGAAGGGTAAACAAGATGGTGAGGGAAGCGTCTGGGGAAGGGAACTTGGAATGGGGCTCAGAAGTAAAACATGACATGTTACTTGGTACTTTTTTTTTTTTTTTTTTTTGCGGTGCTGGGGATTGAACCCAGGGCCTTGTGCTTGCAAAGCAAGCACTCTACCAACTGAGCTATGTCCCCAGCCCACATAGTACTTTCCTTTTCACTTTTAGGGCTGTGGAAATAGCTAGGCCAGGATTCCCTGAGGCATTTATTTAAAATGCAAATTTCCCTCCTCCTGGAAGTTAAAAATCAAAGGTGCTGTGGTTGGTGACCGGCCACCCAATCTGCTATCCAATCAAATCTCCACACAAGGATGGAAACCGAAGCGGTGGTGGTAGGAAGACTGGCAGGATGGACAGCAGAGCCCCAGAGACAGGTGTGAGGGTGGCCTTGTCTGGTGTTACCTGGGCGGGGCCATTGAGGCTGCATTGGGCAAAGTTGGGTGCAAGACTGCTCCAGCCTCAGGAGCCTTGCCCCAAGTCTTGGGGTCCTGAGGGATGCAGTTCCCCAAAGCAATCGGCACACGTCTTGCTGGTCCCTCTGAGTGGGACGATGAGACTGATCCACGGGTTTGGAACCCCTTCCTGGCCCTGCCCGCAGCCGAGGACCAAGTCTGGCGGTTCCTGGCTCCGGTCTCAGGCCTACTGTGCAGCCTCCTCCTGAGAGAAGCCTCCAAACGCACTCAGGAATCCGAACCCGACCAAGAATGGCCTAAAATGATGGAAGTGACATTCCCAATCTTGGGTGACTGGGCGGGTCAACAGAAGTATTTCATGATTTGTCCCACCCCCACGGTGAGACCTTTACAGCCCCTGGTCCCAGACTGCGGCCACGCAGGGCAGTGGCCCCAGCGGTTCCCTGAAGCTCCAATCGATGCAGGCCTCTCTGGCTGCCAGGGCCCCTTCCTTTTGGGCGACCCCCCTCCATGCCCAGGAGAGAGCTCCAGGTCCCCAGCGCCCCCGGGGTCTGGCCTTACAGCAGTGCAGCATGCCTTTGCTCTAAGCGGGTCGCGCTGCTGGCTGGAGCCCTCCGAGCAGCGAAGCGACCCCAGCGGGTCTTGCTCACCCCTGAAATCTGACATGGCTCTCCCTGCGGCCCTTGGGGGAGACGACAGCCACACACACCACGTGTAACCACCAGGAAAGTTCTGGGTCCTCTTTTTTTTGGTGGGGTTAAACATATGAGCAAAACTCCAATAAAACAAAGTGGAATGTTGCAGCCGTCTGGCTTTCCCAAGGGCTTGGGTGGTGCAGGAGAGGCAGAGCAAGCCGCTCCTTGTCTCACTTATTTTGCTTTTCTTAACAATTGATTTGCAGACACATCAATGACTACTCAAATGATATATTTAAAAATAAGCAATACATCGTAAAAACAAAACAACACAACACAAAATAAGCATGTAAAACCGGGGATCCAGTGGACCAGGCCTTTCCCCCAGTCACCCAATTACCTCCCCCAAATCTTATTTAGTTTTTCTCCTCCCTCTTCTGGGCGCTGAGGATCCAAATCAGGGCTTCGCTTGTGCTAGGAAGCTAGTTTTAAGACCCACTTTATCAAGGCACCACGTTCACAGAACAAAATGAATAGCTGGAGTGAACAGTTCGCGGCTCTGGGACACGTGGGTAAATCTGTGGAAAGACCACCATCAATCAAGAGAGGAAAAATACTGACATCATCTCAAAAGACCCTCCCCCCGTTCCCAGTTAATCGCCACACAGATTGTCTTCAAAAGCATCTTAAAATATTTTGTGAATTTTATTTATTTGTTGCTAATGAAGTTATATGTAGGATGCATTTTTGTGCCCGAGAGCGACTGAGTTCTGCGGATTCCTTTGCATTGTTTGGTTGGCAGTTTTTGTTAGTATCTCGGTGTAAGTCACGTTCCTAATGCTTTTGGGGAGTAAGTTTCTAAAACCGAATTTATCCTGGGTCCGTGGGCACGATCGACTTTAAAACTCGTTTAAGGGTTTGCTCGATCGGAGGGGGTCACTTCTCAACTTCCGTTGATTTTGCATTAGTTTCTCCGTCCCCCGCCTCCGGGCTGGGCTAGTGGCTGCGGACATTCCATCCCCGCTCCCCCGACGGCTGCTGCAAACCTCCGCGGCCGAACAGCGCGGAGAGGCAGAGCGCCCGCACCCAGGCATCGGTCCCTAGGATCCTGTCGCAGGAGGTCACAACTGGGAAGTCAGGTGACATTCGAGTCAGAGAGATAACGATTCAGAAAATGACGGGGAAATTTTTTTTTTTTTTTAGGGCTAGTCCACACCTGGCCGGCGGGTGCGACTCTCCGGGAGCGGGGTGGTGGGAGAACTTCAGGCGTGGGCGCTCGGCTGCGTAAAAGCCAAGCTGCCAGGGCTGACGCCGCCTGATTCACCCAAAGCGCCAGGGGCTAGCTGGGGGCTGGGCTTGGACGATCCGCCGCTGCTCCGGGAGAGACGAAGGGTCGCGCGTAGATCTGGCGGACTCTGGCTCCGGCTGGAACCCCCGCCGCGGTCCCCGGAGCTTCCCCGTCCTGGTTGCCGAGGCCTGGTCAGTGTCGAATTCTGGCTGGAAATCGCCTGGCGGGCGGGCGCGGGAACCCTCCTTGGGTCGCCGCCCTGATTTCCTCCTCATCCGCCTTTCTTCCTTTCAACCTGCTCTGCGGAAAGCCGAGGAACTTTCCGCTGCCGAACGCAGCATGCGGTGAGCCCACAGGTGGTAACTCGCCGCGCAGGAAAACCCCCATTCAGTTCCGCACAACTGGGTTCAGTCAGTAGCTCTTGAGAGTGTCCCCGGGCAGGACGCGGGGGACCTGGAGGCCAACGAGCTCCGGCATTCCAGAGCAAACTAACGATCAGCAGCAGGATGTCGCTGAGAGCCTTCCGCGCGCCTGACAAAATTGGCAAAATGCGGGGATTCGAACGCCAAAAGATCGCAATTGACACATCCCCTGCCTCGAGTGTACACGTGACAGTTGTAGACATTCAAGCCTTAAAAGGAGCACAACGGCGCGATTGTGATTTACACAGGTACCCATGGGCACGTTCGCAGCGACCAGTACCGGCTTCGAATGTGCGTGTTGGTGTGCTTTAGCCTACTGGGGCCACGCGGGGCACGAACATGCTCCTTGAGCGCAGGCTCTTTTTGTGTCTCTGTGTTTTATGGGCGCACGGTCGAAAAATTTCCCAAGGGTACAGAGGTGACACGGCAAAGTGCCCCTGGCTGCCCGCTCCGCTCCTGCAGGCCTGCGGACTGCTCCTGGCGCGCGCAGATATGTGCACTCCACCGTGTAAACGAGTCTGCTGTCCCTGCGCCCTGGCCGGGCGTCGCCTGTGCAGCGCTTCTGTTGTGTGGCCCTGTATCTTTAGGTAGGGAACATCTTTTGTCTCTCGGCAAGAAGCTTTCCTCCGGGAGAGATAAAGTAATCGATAGGGTCTTTTAAATAGCTCCGCGTTTCCTGTCCGGCGAGGAGTATCAGCGTGTGCACCAAATCTGCTCTGGTATGTCACCTTATCTCCCGTCCCCGCTGTTGTCCCAAAACGCCGCCTGTCAAGGGAGACGCCACCCGCATTAGGACCCAGACTGGGGCCCTTCCGCTCGGGGTCAGGCGCTGCGCCCTACCTCGAACTTGCTGCCTTCTTGGGGTCCTGGGGGGTGGGAAGAGGAGGCAGGGGACAGGATGAGGGTGTTGGGGGCTCCCTCCGGGGGAATCGCTTGGGTTCATATCACTCAGGGATGGGCTGCTTCTAACTACAAAAATAGCGAGGCCGAGAGACTTCGGCCAGCTGAGAGTCTGGGAATGGCGGCTTTGCGCACAACCTGGCTTGCCTGTGCCCGCAGGAGAACTAGGCTTGCCCTTGCAGGGGCTGCTCGGATGTTAGAAAGCGCTGCCTGGCGGGTGGTTACCTTCCGCACAGCGGCAAGGTGCGGTTTCGCGAACGCCCGGGCGCCCTGTGCTGGGGAGAGGAGCTCGCTCCTGAGCCCTGAGGGTCCGGGGGACCTCGGAATCCAGCCACGGTTCCACGTTCCGGCAGTTCTACTTTCCTTGCCTGCAGCAATTTGGAGTTGGAGAGGACTCTGGCGGGGCCAGAAGGCAGGGCGAAGGGGAAACATAGGGCAAAACCCAGGCTGGTCTTATAGCTTTAGCAAAAGTCCTGTGGTAGGCCTCGGTTTTCCTTCCTGTGGCCAAACCCTGGAACAATCCGCTAAGATCTGTGGGCCAGGCCTGCGCCCAAGTCTTTCTATGGGCTGGAGCAAGCTCCCAGACTTCCTAAGTCTAAGCACCGTTATGCGAATCTCCTCATCCCCGCCCCCCATTCAGAGTCTGCTTTATGTATTTTTAAAAAGAGAAATAAACCAAATTACAATAATAAAAACTCGCAGTTCCCCCTCCCTGTCAATCCCCAAACCACGCACCAAGCCACTGGCCATCTAGGCAGCAGAGGTTAGGCTCAGCCTGGCCCAATTTTCTGACTCAGAATTACCCCCAGGGCTCCTGCTGGCAAGTCAGAGGAGGAGTGACTTCTTGGCTTCGAATCAGACCCGCTCCCTTCCGAATCGCCCAGGATCATTCTGGATTACGCCAACTGCTGGGGGAGGCCCACCCACCAGAACAGCCAGGGAAAACCCAGACCTTGGGAAAACTTGGTTTCCTGTTCATCAGGATTTATTTCTCTAAAATAGAAATTCCTATATGGAAATAAAGCTGAGGCAAACATCACTGTTCTCCCCGTGAGGTAGAGCATTCCTGAATCTTCCTTAGGTCTTCCTTCTCCTTGTGGATCTTTCCATATTATCTCAGCCCTCATTTAAAGAAAAGAAGGGTAGAAAAATAATTTATTAGCAATTCAAAGGTCGGATGTGCAGGACGGGAGTCTTGCTTGCTGTGTCTTCTGGAGGGAGGGGGCCGTGCCTATCCTGGGCTTTGCTGAGGCTCCAGGTGGGTGTGAGCAAGCCGGACCCCACCAGTGCATTGTGCCCAGCATGCATTTCCTCTCCTGTCCCCTGGAGTGACTCTAGCCACCTGGCTGTTCAGGCCTGGGTGGACTGGAGAAGGCCTTCCTGCAGGGACAGGGCACCTCCCCCTGCCAGGACAGGGCCCTGGGGTGGGCTGCCTTTGAGGGAGCACCTGTTAGGTGAGGGTGCTGGAGTTCTTTTCTCACAGCCACGTGTGGGGTGAGCTGGGGGGCTGGGACTTCTGCACGGTGCGGAGTGATGAGGACAGCCGGGGCTCCTCCCTGGATGTGGCTGCCATCTGGGACCCTTAGGTCCCTTTCCTTAGGGGACGTTGTACTGCCTGTTCAGTGGAGAGTGGCAGGATGGGAGGAGGGACAGGTAAGGGTGGGAACAGCTCTCACTCTAACCCTGGATCCTGGGCTCTGGGAGATGCTGCTCAGACAGGAAAGTGAGCTTTCCTATTTAGGGTATTAGGAAAGACAGCTTTCCTATTTCCTATTTAGGAGAGGAAAGTGAGCTTTCCTATGCTGCGACCAACCTTGGGATGCTGCAGCCCCCTCCTGGGTCCAGCAGTGCTCTCTTCCCACTCTCAGTTCAGGGGCAGGACAGGAGCTGGAGCTTGGCAGCCTCCCTAGCTTTCAGGAACTTTCTCTCCAGCATCACACAGCAGCGCCTGGAAGAAAAATGAACAGCCTTGTGGATTTTCTGTGGATTTTCACAAGCCCAACGCAGCCATGTAGTAGCACGCAGTTCAAGAGCCTTTCCCTCATGGGATCACTGACCTGCAGCATGCTTGCTGTTGCCCCTGTTTGAACTTCCCAGTGTGTCTGCTCATGCAGCATGTGGACCCTGTGTCTGGCAATTTTTATGCAACATATGTTGGTGAAATTCCTCCACCTTGTTTTGTAGCCCTGGTCAGCTCCTGTTCACTGCCGGGAGACTTTTCATTTTATTAATGTACTATAGGTCGAGCAACCCTAACTGAAGTCCTCCGGGATCCAAAGCTTTTTGAGCCTCAACAGGATGCCACAAGTAGGAAATTCCGCATCTGACCTCTTAGGATGGGTTGCAATTCAAATTCAAGTGCATTGAAAATATTGTGTAAGATTACTCTCATGCTATGTAGACACGAAGAACAGTGAATTTTGTGTTTAGACTTGAGTCCTATCCCTAAGAGATTTAATTTTGTATGCATGCAAATATTCCCAAATCTGAAAAAATGTGAAATCTGAAATATTTCTGATCCCAAGCATTTCCATAACGGATGCCCAACTTGTGCCATCTGTTCATGCCCTGTTGATGGACTTTGGGTAGTTCCCAGGTTTTGTTTTGCTTTGGTAGAGGGGCTGAACTCCAGGGGCTGTGCATGCTGTATCTAGTTTTTGGCTGTTGTGAGGAGTGCCGCTGTGAACTTTCTAGAACATGTCTTTTGATAAACATATGTACATATTGCTATTGGGTGATAGATGTCTAGGAGCCAAATGTAGGGACACAGGTTCTTCATAGATTTGGTTTTAGAAGATTCTGTTCAACAATTTTGGAATTTGTTCTTTAAACTGCAGTTTCTCCATGTCCTTGCCAGTACTGGGCATTGTGTTTTAGAATTTGAGCCATTCTGGTGGGGTTTGGTGATATCTCTTTTGTGGTTTTATTTTGCCTTTCTCTAATGGTTAATGAATCAAACATCTTTTCAAATTTTCATTAGCTTTTTTCTTTAGATGTTGATGGACCTTTATTGTAGTTATTTATGTGGTGCTGAGAATCGAACCCAGTGCCTCACACATGCCAGGCAGGTGCTCTACCACTGAGCCCCAGCCCCAGCCCCAGCCCCAATCATTGGCTCTTTGAATAGTCCCTTTTGTGAAATGTTGGTTTAAATCTTTGGCTTCTTTTTTAAACTTGATTAGTGGAGTCTGTTATTTGTTGGTTTGCTTTTTTGTACCAGGAATTGAATTCAGGGACACTTAACCACTGAGTCACATTCCCAGTCCCTTTTTAATATTTTATTTAGAAACAGGATATTGCTAAGTTGCTTAGGGCCTCACTAAGTTGTTGAAACTGGCTTTGAACCCATGATCCTCCTGCTTCAGCCTCCCAAGCCGGTGAGATTACAGGTGAGCACCACCACACCAGGCTGTTATTTGTATTTTTTATTTCATTCTTTTCAGAATTAGTTTTTATTTTAAATTTATTTTAAATGAGCTAGCATGCATGAGGCCCTGGGTTCAATCTCAGCCCTGCAAAAAACCAAAAACAAAACAAAAACTTGATACATACAATATAACAATTATGCATGTTAATGGAGTGCATGTGATGCTTTCGCACATGTCTACATTGTGTAATGTTCAAATCAGGTGAACCCTCTCTATCTCCTCAAACGTTGACCATTTCTTTGTGGTAAAAGCTTTCAAAATCTTTCCTTCTCGCTTTTTGAAATGTACAGTATGTTACTGTTACCTACGGTCACCTTTCGGTGCGATAGCTCACCAAAACGGCTTGCTGCTTCCTAACTGCAATTTAGAACCACCATCAAATCTCCCTCCCGTCCCACTTGGTCTGATTCTCACTCTCTGACGACCTTGCACCTAGTCTAACTCCCATCCAGCAACATACTTGGCCTCCAGCTTGTGGCACTGCTGGTCTGTATCTGGGGCACTTGTGGCTGAGATATCCTCTGGGCTGTGCTCTCCATGTGAACGTCTTGAAGACAGAATCCAGGGCTGCTTCTGTTTGTTTTTCTCCTGGTTGCTAAAGTGTGTCTTTTGCAAGAATATTTTCATAGCCCATTAAATAGGGGAAGCACCAACAGAACCGTCTGGATATGAAGAAGACGGCTGAACTGATTATTATGTTTCTTTTTTCTTTTTTTTAAATAAAGTGGTGAGCTAACATTTACAAACATTTACAAAGCAAATTAAATAGAGAATTAAAATTTTATGAGTTTTTTTTTTCTTTTGGTGCCAGGGATGGCTCCCAGGGCCCCTTGGGTACCAAGCACAGTTCCACCTCTGAGCTTTCTTCTCCCCTGAATCCCATGAGGGTAAAGGCCACACATAGAGTCCACATGCAAGGGCAGCTCAGACCTTCCCCCTTTTAATGCCCCAGACCTGGCACTCTCTTCCAGGTAGTCTTTCCTGATTGCTGCCGTTCAGAGGGAGCCACGTGCCTCTTGGAACGTAAGCAAAGTAAGGAATATACTTTTATACAATCCTTCTGCACTTTGGGAATTCTCATTTTTAAAAAGTCTTTGCAAAATATGGGGTGAGAATATTGAAAGTTTATTTTAAATTATTGGACTAGTTTCCAGCATCTGCCCTCCATTTGTATTTTTTCCTTTTTAAAAATATATTCTTTAGTTGTTGATGGACCTTTATTTTATTTATTTGTGTGCGGTGCTGAGAATCGAACCCAGTGCCTCCACATGCTAGTCAAGTGCTCCACCACTAAGCCGCAACCCCCGCCCTGTATTTTTCTTTATAAAAGTATTGCCTGTTTACATCCGGTGGGATCTTTCCTACCATGTTTTGGTCTCTATTAACTAGTGACCCTTTGCCATTTTATTTTATGTTGCAGATATTTTTTTCCACTTTCTCACTGGTCTTCCTTGAACCTTCATTTTTATTCTGAGGCCCTTGATGATGTACACAGGGGATCCTCAGCCCTGGGGCGGGGGTTGAGTCTAGTCAGGACTGGCCATGGTCAATGGCAGAGCAAGGGGGACGACTCTGGGCTCTGACCATCCTGGCGCCTCCCTGCGGGTGGGGCAGGGATTCCTCAGGAGGAGGCTTGCTCCGACCCTGGCCTCTCAGAGCACCAGGAGCCCATAAATAGCTGACCTTAGAGACTGGCCTAATCAGGGGCACTGCCTTCCTTGAAATTTCCATCCCAGGCCCCAGGGATGTTGAAGATGGAAGGAGGGAGTGTCCAGGGCTTCTTCCTGGACAGAAAGAAATTCAGGGCTGGCGACCCACTGAGCCCATGGAGAGGGAAGGAGAGTCCCCAGTTTAGACTGGTGGCATTTGAGGAGCATGCAGAGGAAGGGAGAACATGAGGAACTGACAGGTGTTCTGACAGGCAGGCCCCACCTCTGGTTGAGCGCAGGCTCTGTAGAGCTGCATCCTCCTCCAGAAAATTGCTTAACCTCCCCAAACCTCAGTGTTCCCGTCTGTAAAATGGGATAATACTCATGATTTCTCAAAAGACCATTTATGAGAATTAAGCTCCTCCTATTGAGAGTCGGGGTCCATGTCCCCTTTGGTAGCTGTGTCACTGCTTCAGCCAGCGGGGCATGGTGATTTCTAGGGCCAGGGAGGCCAGAGAAAGGCACTTAGCGCCTTTCTGAGCTTCCAGGCAAGAAGCCAGTCACTGGAAGAGGCCACAGGTCGGATCTGGTGGACAGTTCTGGCCCAGCGGGCCTTCCAGTCAGTCCTACTGAGGTGCCAGGCAAGTGAGTGACAGGCCCTCCAGGTGATCCAGCACCTCGCTGGTCCAGTTGTCAGAGCAGAGACCAGCCGTGCCTGCCGGCCCCTCCCAGGGTTCTGGGCCCAGCATCAGTGTGGAGTGAGATGTGTCTTCATGCCACTGAGTTCTGGACGGGTTGTCCCACAGCAGTTGGTAACTGGAGCACAGTCTGAGCAGAGTGGCGTCCCCCACTTTTTGCTCAGTAGGTGCTCAGCAAACACAGCCCTGGGCGTTATCAGCAACAGCTGTCCCGGTGTGGAGACCGGGGCTGTGGACGGAGCAGGGAGCAGAGGGGCTGGCTGTGTGCAGGTGGACCCTGATGATCCCAGGCTCTTCACCTGCAATTCCACCTCCCCTTTCCCCTGCCCCCCAAGTCCCAACCCACAAGTAGCCACACACGGAGACAGAGGACCTAGACTTTTCTCATCCTTCTTTTAAAAGAGCTCTGTAGCGGTGTTGGCAGGGATGGCCGGCGGGTGGAGTTGGGGAGGTGGGGTGGGGAGCAGAGGAGATGCCAGCACCCGCTTTCCTGGTGCAACTAGCGAACCTCAACAGGACAGCAATTGGGGTGCAAGTGGGCAGAGCAGCGCAGCTCCTGGCCCTGGGGCTGCTTCGCAGTTCATCCTGTGCTTCAGATGCTGCCTGGATTTCTGCAGCAGTGACTCTGCAGCACGTGCCTGGGCATGGGCCCTGCCTCCTGCACAGGACAAGATTCGGAAATGTTTAAGGGAGGGAGTTTTGCTGTGTTGCCCAGACTGGTCCTGAACCCCAGGCTCAAGGGGTCTTCCTGCCTCAACCTTCCCAGGAACTGGGCAGGAAATTTTGGGGGACGTGGGGGGGGTTGTGATTCAGGCTTTCACTCTCCCTCTTCAAGTGCACTTGCTTATTTCTCCTTCCCAGGGGCTCAGGGAAGAGACAAAGCCCAGAGACAGCTAAGGCAGAGTGCATGGGGCTCAGGCCCACAGAAGGAAGTTTGGGTTTTTGCAACATTTTTTATTGGTGTGCTGTAGCGGTACATATTGACGGGATGTGTTGTTGCATATTGGGGCATGCACACAATATGGCAATATAGTTTGGCCAGTATCCCTCCCCAGGCTTCCCCAACCTCCCACCCCAACCCCTTGGTCCCTTCCCTCTACTGCTCTCCGTTTGATTTTTAGGAGACCCACCCCACCTTTCTTTTCCTTTTTCCTCTCTAGCTTCTGCATATGAGAGGAAGCATGATCCTTCACCTTCTGAGTTTGATTTATTTAATTTTAATATGATGGTCTCTAGTTCCATACATTTTCCTGCAAATGCCATAATTTTATTTTTCTTTATGGCTGAATAAAACTCCATTGTGCATAGACACCACGTTTTCTTTATCCATCCATCCGTTGATGGACACCTAGGCGGGTTCCATAGTTCAGCCATTGTGAATTGTGCTGATATAAACGTGGGTGTGCGAGTGTCATTGTAGCATGATGGTTTCAATTCTTCAGGGTAAATCCCAAGGAGTGGGATAGCGGGTCACATGGTGGCTCCATGCCTGGTCTTTTGAGGAGCCTTCATCCTGATTTCCACAGTTGTGCAGATCGAAGTCCCCCGCCCCCCCTAGTGTGAAGTGGTCTTTGCTCCCCTTCCTCTCCAGCCTTTGTTATTTTTGGTGGTCATTCTGATGGTGTGGGGTGAGATCTCAGTGTGGTTTTGATTTGCATTTCCCTAGTCGCTAATGATGTCAAACCCTTCTCATGTATTTGTTGGCCGTTTGTGTTTCTTCTTTTGAGAAGTGTCTGTTTAATTCATTGACCCATCTATTAATTAGGTTATTTGATTTTTTTTGGTGTCAAAATTTCGAGTTCTGCATAGCGCAGATACTAACCCTGGTCAGAAGAGTAGCTAGCAGAGTTTCTGACCTTCTGCGGGTTCTCTCCTCTCGTTCCTAACGGTTTTCTTTGCTGAGCAGAAGCTTTTTAAGGCTTTGGATTTGCCGAACAAAACGTTCAGCGGGGCAGGGCCGACCTCCTCGTTTTCTTGAGCAGGAGGGCCGACTGGGCCGGGCTGCGCGCATCTTCTCGGGTTTCCTGGCAGCGCCGTCCATCTTCCCTCAGCTCCGGAGGCTGCCCACCCGTCCCTCGAAGAGCGGCAGGCAGAGCGGCACCAGCAGATTTTCCACAACTCGGGGAACATCTGGACGCGTCGTTAAGGCGGCCGCAAGCCCCGCCCTGCTGCCGGGCTCCTCCAGCCCAGGTCGGCTCTCTGGGCACCCGACCTTGACCTTCCGCTTGGAGAGGCTGCCCTTGAGGAGAGTGGGAGGAGAGAGGAGAGGAGATGGAAGATGGAGAGAGGGAGCAGAGAGATGGAGAGAGAAGTGGATTGAGAGAGAAGGAGAGAGAGATGGAGAGGGGGGGACCGCCTCTCTCCTGCAGTAGATGGACAGCAGCCAGGTGCCAGGAAGGACAGCGGGCATCGGATTATTGGAGGACATTTCTCTTTGATGAAAACCTTCATCTTCTCGTTTAATGGCCTAAGAGTGCTTTTCTTTTAATCAGCCAAGTGCGCTGAGCCGGCAGAGTGGGCAGATCGCGGGTCACTGCAGGGTCCTGCGCAGGGGGCGCGCCGGGCGGAGCCGGCGGGGATCTGCGCTCAGGCCTCTGCTCTTCAGCTGCCCGCCCCTTGCTTCAGGGGCAAAGGGGCCTGCGCGGTCGCTGAGCAAGGGCCCCACGGTGGCTGGGGATGTGGCTCTGGGCACTTGCTTAGTGCAAGAGGCTCTGGGTCCGTCCCCCCACCCCCACACTACAAAGTTTCAGAGGTAAGTTTTGAGATCTGTGCACAGCAGATGACTTGGGCCAATAATCCTGTATTACGTCTTTCAAAATAACTCGGTAAGTTTCAAATGTACCACCAGAAACGGTGATGGGTAAGCAAGGTGACAGGTATGTTAATCAGCTCGAGGGAACCATGTCACATTGTGCATGGATCAGAACATCACATGGTACCTTGGATGTGTGTGCAGTTCTGACTGCCAGTCAAAGAAGTTAGCAAAAATGAGAAGAGCAACAATACCAACTTCCCACCGGTTGTGATCACCCATGTGAACTACCTAGTTCAAGGTCAGGCTTAGCGGCTCCCCTAAGCTTCTCTCTTTTTCAATCCTCCCCTCCCTCCCTCCTTCCCTCCCTCCCTTTCTTTCTTTCTTTCTTTCTTTCTTTCTTTCTTTCTTTCTTTCTTTC
>JAJEJO010002116.1:28520-64528 GCA_020662805.1 Glaucomys volans | reverse complement strand
TTCTTTCTTTCTTTCTTTCTTTCTTTCTTTCTTTCTTTCTTTCTTTCATCTTTCTTTCCTTCTTTCTTTCTTCTTTCTTTCTCTCTTTCCTCCTTTTTTTGTAAAATGGGGCTAATGTCACTTGTGGACTTCCTTGGGCTGTTAAGAGGGATCAATGAATACAAAAGGATGTTATGCAGATGTAAATGATTTTTTCACTGTTGAGAATATGCCTTTGAAGAAATCCACCACCCCTTTATTATCTATCTATCATCTATCTATCTATCTATCTATCTATCTATCTATCTATCTATCATCTATCATTTAATGTTTGGGGTTGAGCCCAGGGCAGTGTGACTTACCATTGAGCTACATCCCCAGCCCTCCTTGCCCCTTTAAATAGTGAATTGAACCTTTGGTTTATTTGGTTTATTCCAAAAGAAGGAAGATATAGATATAGATATAAATAGATATAAAGACCAAATAGATACACAGCTCCCTCACCTAAGGGAACACCTGGGCAGAGGTCCCAAGGTCATCTGTGGGACCTGGAAACTGAAGCACCTCTCTGGGGCTGAGTGTGGGCTCGGCTGCACGGGCTTGGGCTTTCTCTGAGTGGGGGTCACGGTGGGCTCAGCTGGGCGGGGCGTGTGGAAGGGATGGCCTGCTTTTTTGTTGGGATGTTTAAACATCCTTCAGGAAGAGTTTCAAAAGAAGAGGGTGTGGTCCTCCTCCAGGGTGGCCGGGAGAGCCTGGGTGTTTGGATCTCCTGTTTTCTACCAGCTTTTGTGCTCAGGTTGGAACTGGAGCCACGCTGGGCAGGCACCCTGAGAACTGCAGAGTTGGCTAAAAGACAGTGATCTCCTTTTGTATCTCGGTGGCACTGAAGAACCACCTGGAATTCTTGTTCAGAGCAGATTCTTGCCCCCTTAGAAACTGACTTAGTGGGCTCAGCTCTAAAGCCAGCACTTGAGGCTATTTGGATGGCTCTGGCTGTCCCATCTGTGCTTTGACAAAACCTTAGTCTGAATATTCCAGAGCATGAATTGAGATCATGGTAAGGCTGACTTTGAGGATTCAGTGTGTGTGTGTGTGTGTGTGTGTGTGTGTGTTGAGGGTGTGTGTGTTGAGGGTGTGTGTGGGGGGATGTAAAACAGCTCATTACTTACTTCGTATTGATTAACATAATCTTTTGGATACATTGGGTTACGGAAAATAAATTCCCCTGTGTAAAACTATGACTGCTAAGAAAATTTTAAATTACATGTCTGGCTCACATCATTATTAGTGCTGTTCTAGAACTTTCTCTCTCTCTCTCTCTCTCTCTCTCTCTCTCTAGATACAAATGCAGCTATGGAAACTGCTACACATAGAATTTCAAAAAAGAGATAACTGGGATTATTCATTTTGCACTGACCTGAAGCTGACTCCTAACCAGTCTGTCCTGGAGATCTTCCGTCATTAAGTGTAACTCCACTTTTTTCTTTTAAATGGATTTTGTAGTATTCCATATAGATAAACCACAACTTATTAAACCACTTGCTATTGATAGACATTTGACTTTTTCCACGTTTTTGCTTCTTCAGGCCAAGGACCATTACTGTACTTTGGTTTTTTAAAAAATGTCTACTTATCTTGGCTCGAAGGGAAAACTATAGGGTGACTGTATTGCTTGGTGTCCACAAGGCAACATTTGGGAGTGAAAGGCACTGGTATTGGTGATGATGATGGGACCGTGTTTGGTGCAGAGGGGACTGATCTGTGCTGATGAGGACACGTGGTCATTGGAGCTGTGGAGAGAGTCCTAGCATGTGTCTTGCTAGGGGTTGATTCACAAGATGGGAGCTGGAAGTCTTGTCAGCCCTGCCATCTGTCTGGTCAGTGATGGGCATTGGGACAGTCTTGTGAGGCTGGGGATGAGACAGGAGGGCAATGACCCAAACCTCCAAAGACAGTGCTCAGTGAATGGGAGTCTCCCTTGCTGGAGGCCGGGCTCCCAGGAGTTGTCCCAGGATTGTGGATGGTGGCAGAGGGCTTGCCGAGCCGGCTTCCTTCTTGACCACTCATCTCTGACTCAGGGACAATCTGAGCTGCTCTGACCTTGAGGTGAAAGACCCTGGATCTTGTTTCTGGTCCCTCCAGGAAACCTCCTCTCTCTTCCCGCCTCCTTTCTGTGACTAATTTCTGAAATCTCTGTAACTGAGAAGGCATTGGATGAGATTTCCTACCCTGGGAGGGCCATGGGTGCCCGCCTGGGGCCGGGGGGTGGGGTGGTGAAGGCTGAGCCTCCTGGGCGGCCTCCTGCCAGCCCTGCAGAGGGGAGCTGGAGCCGAGTCCTGGGCTGGGGGCGGCAGCTGGCGGGGTGTTGGGATGACCTCACTGATGACGGCAGATACGGCTCTGTGGTGTTAGGAGATTCCAGAAGGCAGTGTGCTCCCTGAGGGAAAGGCCATGGTCATTGTCTTGTGGGCTCTGCCGGGCCGGCTCTGACAGTTCTCAGCTGCTCCATAAATCTTCCATCAGTCCCATCTGGCCAAGAGGATGTCATCACCATCTTCTCATAGCGACGAGGAGGAGAGGTGGCTGTGACCCAGCTCCCCGTCCCCTTCAGCCCAAGAAGAGGAGTGTGGATCCCGGGGCTGCTGAGCTGGAGCCAGGGTGACATTCACCCGCACGCTTCATCAAGACCCCCGCATCCGGAACGGGAAGGCCTGTCACCAGTTATTCAGTTCAGTTGCTTCGTTTTTTTTTTTTTTTTTTTTTTTTTTAAGCAATGAAACCCATCTTGAAAATGATATTTTGATGCAGAAACTCAATTTGTAAAACAGAGGGACTGAGGGTCCCTGTGCCCGGCTGTCCTCAGGTGGCTCCTGTCTGGAAGTCCCCACTGGGGCGTCGCTCACGACTGGTGTGTCTCACCTCCTGCTCTGGCACCCCCAGTGCTTGGGACACTGTCCTCCCTATGTTCATGGTCAGGAAGCCTCCCTTCACGGAAGGACGGCTCTCTCCAATGTGTGGCCTGGAAGCTTCTGGCAGTGTCCCTGCAGGCCCCTGCTGGAGGCGGTGACTCCGCAGGGCTGCCCCAAGCTTGGGCTGAGCAGTGAGGGCAGCCTGGTGTGGCCCCGTGGGGTGTGTCAGGAAACCTGTCACGGGGGGTCACTCCGACTGCACTGAACAGACACCAGGGACCTGGGAGGTGACATGCTTGGTGCCTGCCCGCCAGGGGCCACTCTGCTTGGGAGGTTCCTGGCGGAGACGCAGGGGAGTCCTGGGAGGCCACCCCCTTGCACAGCTCCTGTCTGCTGCCCCCTGTGCACAGCGGGGGCCTTGGGTTCTCATGACCCCACACTGAGCAGCAGTGCTGCTGGGAAGGGGTTCAGCTGGTGGCATCCAGTTGGAACTGTCTCGATAATTTCCAGAAAACACCAAAACACGAAACCAGACACACCAGAGGCCCAGTCATCAGCGGGGACTGGAAGGTGGCTCGGGGGACTGGGCCTCTGACTCGGCCTGAGCCCTGCTGAGCAGGGGGGTTGGAGACGGAGTTCGGTTGCTCTCTGTGCTCTCCCCACTGGAGAGTTCCGTCAGAGTCTCCTTTTCCTTTTGTTTTTTTATTTTTGTGGTGCTGGGGATGGAGCCCAGCGGTGTCTCCCCCTGAGCTGTACCCCAGCCCTTTCTATTGTTCATTTTGAGACAGAGTCTTCCTAAGTGGCCCGGGCTTGCGATCCTCCTGCCTCAACCTCCGTGCACACCATGCTGCACCTAGGTTCTACTGACCGTGGTGTAGATTTCAGTTGCAGCATGAGGGTGAAAGTCCTGGCCAGTGCGGCGGCCCTCTGCCCCCTGGCTCAGCTCCTGTGGGTTAAACCACTGCAGGTTGAAGCACTCGGGGGAAAATTGCTTCTGTTCTGAACTGTGTCTTAGGGATTAGGAGCCATCTAGAGGTGACAGTGTAGGGGGACGTGGGGGGTTCTACACACTGTGCCATTTTATACAAGGGACTTGAGATCCCTAGAGTTTGGTATGGGGGATGTCCTGGAACCGGGCAGTTCAGATACTGAGGGACACTCACATTTAAAAAAAATTTAAAAATGTGGCCGGGCGTGGTGGCGCATGCCTGTAATCCAAGTGACTTGGGAGGCTGAGGCAGGAGGATCGCGAGTTCAAAGCCAGCCTCAGCAACTTAGCGAGGCCCTAAGCAACTCAGTGAGACCCTGTCTCTAAATAAAATACAAAATAGGGCTGGGGATGTGGCTCAGTGGCCGAGTGTCCCTGAGTTCAATCCCTGGTTCAAAAAAAAAAAAAAAAAAAAATTTAAAAATGTAACCTTAAATTTTCCCTCATTTTTCTCTGATAATGTTTTTGTTTTTCTTATTCTGTTACATATAATACATACCCTTAAACCATAACTGCTGATATTTTTAGTAACAAAACCAAACCCAAAATGTTGTCTGGTTCCTGCAGTCCAGCTCCCTGCCTGACGCGTGCAGACTCTGATAGGTGATGGTTCCGCCGGTGCCCACTGTTCTGGGTATTAAGCACTATTCCTGCTGAGCTTATTATTATTATTATGTACTAGCAAGGAACCCAGTGGTGCTCTACCACTGAGCCACATCTCCAGTCTTTTTTATTGTTGGAGACTGGGTCTCACTAAGTTGCTGAGGCTGGCTTTGAACTCTCGATCCTCCTGCCTCAGCCTCCTGAGCCACTGGGATTACAGGTGTGTGCCACTGCACCTGGCTCCTGAGCTTAATTATTGAAGAGACAGTTTTGTCCTGAGGTGAATGACCAGAGGGAAGAGGTGGGGAGCAGGAGGGGAGTTAGATTTTGACCTCCAACCACACTAACACTCCACAGAGCATCCTGGGTGTGGGATCTGGTTGTTATCAGCAGGGGTCCTCAAGCTTGAGCTGCCAAAGCGATTGCTGGTTGCCACCCCTGTCTTTCTCTTTTTGTCCTGGGGTAGAACCTGAGAATTTGCATTTCTGTTAGGTGGCATGCATGCTGAAGGTCAGGGGCATATTGAGGACCAGTGTCTCGAGCTGTCCCCTGAGTCACGGAGCTTCAGCTCCGTTCATCTTACCTGTGGGAGCAGATTGTTTAACAGTCGTGGATGCCTCCCTTGCCTGTGCCCACTCCCTCCACAATGTGGCTTTGCTGCCCCTCCCTGTAGAGGTGGATCGAGTTCTCCAGGGCCTCGAATTTGGGTGGACCTGAGAAATTGCTTTGGTCAGTAGAATGTAATGGAAGCCACCTTGGGTGACTTCCAGACACCAAATCTCAATAGGCCTTTGGCTTCCATCTTTGCCATTTTGGTCCTTTGCCCTGAGACCAGGAGGTAGGGAAGGCAGTTGAACATCCTGGGAGAGGAGAGGTCATGTGGAGGAGAACTAAGTTCTCCTGCCAAGAAGCAGCACCAGCTCCCAGACATGTGCATAATAGCATCTGGAACCTTCCAGCCTGGTTGACTCTGTAGCTCAGGGTTTTGGATCTGGGATGTCCCCTAGAGTCTCATGTGTTGAATGCAGCAATGTTCAGAGGTGGGGCTTTTGGGTATTTTGGACCAAGAGGGCTCTGACCTCATCAATGGATTAAGTTCACAGCCGGTGGCACTCGCTGGAGGTGATGGAAACCATAGGCGGAGGGGCCTTAGTGGAGGCAGTCAGTCACTGGCGTGTGCCCTGGATGGTGGTTCTTGTGCCGGCCCCTCCCTCCCGCTTTCTCTGCTTCCTAACTGCAGCGGGGTGAGGAGCTTTGCTCTACCACACCCTTCCACCATGACGTTTCTGTCTTGGAGCCAGAGGAACATGGACTGAACCCTCTGACACTGTGAACCCAAATGAATCTTTCCTCCTTTACGTTGTTGCTCTCGGGTATTTTGGTCACTGGGATGGAAAGCTCACTGACACACTCAGATGTCTGAAGCTCAGCATCCTTAAGGTTTGGGGCCAGATCATTCTTGGCCATCAAGGTCCCTCCTGGGGGCTGTAGGATATTGCCACATCCTTGGCCTCTCCTCGTAGATGCTAGCAGTAGCCCCCAACAATGTCTGTGCGCATGCTCAGATGTCCTGGTGGTGGGGTGAGAATTACCCCTGGTGGAGAACCAGTGGTCCAGGTGAATACAGCTGAGCAGACCAGTTCCTGGAAAATAGCTGGGGAGCCACCGGTTAACCCATGAAATCACAGACTGCAGTCAGCGGTGGTTGTGTTAAGCCACGAAGTTTTATGTTGGTGCTCAAAAAGTTCTAGATTTTGGAGCATTTCAGATTTCTGATTTTTGGCATAGGGATGCTCAACCAGTAAAGTCTATGCAGATATTCCCAGATCCCCAGAACTCCCCACTCCGAAACACGGACACACCTCTTAGGCAACTAGTGTCATTTCTTGTGCATGGGGAAGACTTGAAGACAATCTGTGTGTGTGTGTATACTCAGTAGTAATTCAATGACTCCCTTTTAGATGAGTTACATTTTAGAATCTATGGACATTCTATTTCCTAGTGGACAATTGTCCTCTGAGTCTGGACTTTAGTGCCTAGGACTGGGATGCAGAAATTAATTTGAAAGGGCTGGGAATATAGCTCAGTTGGTAGAGTGCCTGCCTCACAAGCACAAGGTCCTGGGTTCAATCCCCAGCACCGCAAAAACAAAAAAATTAATTTGAAAACTGTCAGTGTACAGAGGGTGTTTAATGCCATTGAAATGGATGAACTGAAGCAGGAAGAGTGTATATAGAGAAAAGAGGGTCCAGGATGCTTTTGCTCAAGTTAGCCCCCTACCCCTGCCCACAGCCCCATCACACTTGTTGAAATGGTATGCTCCTTGGTGGAAATACCATTGAGGTACGATATGTGGGAAGATACCATGTTTTACGTCTGTGGCCACCATGCACAATGGAACGCCTGATCCACAATAGGTGGTCACCAGATGTTAATGGGGTCACATAATCATGGGATTGAATGGAAAACTGCTTTCATCCTGGAGCCCTAGTTGTCCATGGTCGAGTTCTTGCTTTTGCCCTTCCAAAACGCAGCTCACACACCAACCTGAGGGGGTCAGGTATCTGATGCTCCTCTGAGGAATTGCCCTCCTATGAGTGGCTGTCAGGAGATGAGGTAACCAAGCACCCAGCTCTGGCTTAGGGGCGTTGCAGTTGAATGGTCCAGAGCAGGACAGATGAGAGTCCGAGAAGGAAGAGACTGAGGAATAAATTGAACCATTCTCCTGGGAAATGGCAGCATGTATGATACGACAGTGATTTAGAAAATCATTGGAACTTGAGTTTTTTAACACTAATTATTGATGATTGTCAGGGGGGATCTCAGAGTCTCAGGGAGAAGGAGGAAGAATAGGGGAACAGGAATTCAATTGGTTGAGCACTGCTAAGTGCTAGATGTTTTATAAGTTATCTCCTGTTTTTTTTCCTGGCAGAAGAGGTTGAACCTGGAGGCACTTTACCACTGAACTACATTCCTATCCTTTTTTATTTTTTATTTTGAGACAGGATCTTGCTAATTTGCCCAGGCTCGCCTCAAACTTGTGATCCTCCTGACTCAGCCTCCTGAGTAGCTGGAATTACAGGTGTGCACCACGACACTGACTATCTTGTTATAGTATTTCTGTGTTTGTTTATTTGTGGTGCTGGGGATGGAGCCCAGGGCCCTCATGCATGCTAGACAAGTGCTCTACCACAGAGCTACATCCCCGATTCTGTGTTTTGAGAATAAGCAGAGGCTTAACATCAAATGCAGGGGAGGTGATTGTTGAGATGGGTCTTGAAATAGAAGAAGGCATTTGACTGCTAGAGAAGGGAGAGGGAGTGCTAGGGAGAGGGGACAGCATGAGCAAGCAGTGGGCACTAGGAAGCAGAGAGTATCTGAGAAGCCCAGACTCTGAACCTGGTGTTGGAATCCATGTTTGTTCAGTTCTATCCTGTCAAGAAACGAAAGCTTGCTTGGCAGAGAGTGTACCAGGAAGTGACTCAGCCCTGAGGTCAAAGTTAAGGGTTCTGTCACCAACAGGAAGGTGCACTCTCATTGTCTTCTGGCTTCCATTGTGGCAGATGGAGTGTTGGCTGTGTGTCTAATTCCCATTCTTTTATAAGGCTATTTATTTCTTCTGCTCAATTCCTTTACCTGTTTTTAAGGTTTTCTCTTCAGCTTTGGCTTCTGGTAGGCTTTTTAAATGATGTGCCTAGATGTGAATTTCCTTTATTTATCCTGCTTGGGATTATTGTAGGGCTTAAACACGTAGTTATGTTGATGTCTCTCTTTGTTTTGGCAAATTCTCAGCTGTTGTCTTTTCAAATATTTTTTTCTGCTATATTTTATTTCTGTTTACCCTGAACCCCTAATAATATTAAAAAAAAAGATCCATGGGCTGAGGTTGTGGCTCAGTGGAAGAGTGCTTGCCTAGCATGTGTGAGGCACCAGATTTGATCCTCAGCACCACATATAAATAAATAAAATAAAGATCCTATTGACAACTAAAAAAATAAAAATAAAAAAATACAAAGAGAATCCTATCTTTTGAGTTCCTAATTCTGATTATTATATCTGATTATTTTAGAACTGAAAGCAGTTCTAAAATTTCCATTTGGCTTTTTAAAAGTAGTTTTCAGCACTCTGCAAAAATTCTGTCATTTCCTTGAACTTGGTGAGCACAGTAACTTTCAAGTCTTTGATTATTCCAATAACTAGAGCCTCTGTAGGTCTGTTTTTGTTGTTTTTTGATTTTTCTGTTTTTTCTTCTCTTTCTCAAACACTACTTGGAATGCTTTGTGCTTCATTCTTGTGTGTGTGTGTGGGGGGGAGTGGGATTGAGCCCAGCAGCATTTAACCACTGAGCAACATCCCCAGCCTTTTAAAATATTTATTTATTTATTTATTTATTTATTTATTTATTTATTTATTTATAACCAGGGATTGAACTCAGGGACACTCGGCCACTGAGCCACATCCCCAGCCCTATTTTGTATTTTATTTAGAGACAGGGTCTCACTGAGTTGCTTAGGGCCTCGCTAAGTTGCTGAGGCTGGCTTTGAACTCATGATCCTCCTGACTCAGCCTCCGGAGTCGCTTGGATTACAGGCGTGCGCCACCGCGCCCGGCTTAAAATATTTTTTTATTTTTATTTTTTATTGTGAGAGAGGGTTTCACTAGGTTACTTAGGGGCTCACTGAGTTGTTGAGCCTGGCTTTGAACAGGTGATCCTCTTGGCTTAAACTACTGAACTACTGGGATTACTGGACCTGGTTGCCTCATTACTATTTCTATTTCTTAATTTTTTATTTTTATTTTTATTTTTTGCTGTGCTAGGGATTGAACCCAGGGCCTTGCGCTTGCAAGGCAAGCGCTCTACCAACTGAGCAATGTCCCCAGCCCTCATTACTTTTTAATTGTGTTTTGCACATTGTATTTGCAAACTTGCAGAATTAAGTTGAGGACTCAGATGATATAATTTTCTTTCTAAAAAGATCTGTGTTTGCTTCTGCTAGGCTTTTGGGGCTGAGCAATATAGAGTTGCTTAAATCTAATTTCAGGGCTTCAGAATGCTGGTAGGCAACTGTGGCCCCTGCAGGGATGGTCTACTTCTGGTTCCTAGTTACTTGTAAAGAGCCTCCCACTGGAGTTCCAATCCAAAGCAAGTCTCAGTCATACTCTTTTTTTTTTTTTTTAAATTTTTGGTACAGGGATTGAACCCAAGGATGCTTAATCACTGAGCCACATCCCTAGCCCTATTTTATATTTTATTTAGAGACAGGGCCTCACTGAGTTGCTTAGCACCTCTCTGTTCCTGAGGCTGTCTTTGAACTTGTGATCCTCCTGCCTCAGCCTCCTGAGTCACTGGGATTACAGGCATGTGCCACTGGCCCAGTCATACTCTTGGTGGACCTCAGATTCAGCTCCTCCTCTGTTAGCTCCATGAGACCCTCAGAAGTAGCACTCAGCCTCTCTGTCACCCCTTGCAGAATCAGCCAACACTCCCAGATCTAACACAGCTCAAAGAATGGTCTCATGTCTCTGGGCCTCCTTCTTCTCGTGGAACCTGGCTGGCAATTCTTCACTATTTTGTTAGTTCTCTCAGTTCTTTAAGAAGGCTTTAAATTGATCTTCTTTTTCTTTGAAGAATCATCAATTTTAGTAAAAGCATAACAAAGCATTTATAAACAACAACAAGGTAAGCTGACAAGAGATGTCACTGGATTTATTCCTTTTCTTCCTCAAAGGACGTTCTGGCAGATGAATTCTCACCCAGAAACCACTCCTAACGAAAGCCTGTGTGGATTTTTCTTTCAGTGTGTTTTGCCTTTGCGTGCCCTGGTAACAGATCCACATGCCTGAGGCAGGGCCACTGTCATTCAGGATCACTGCCACCATCCTCTTCATCATGACCAATATTTAGTTTACATTTATTGTGAAGAGAGGTGCAATGATTTTACTACTGTCTTTGAATCTGTTAATAGTTCCCTAATTTTATTTTTGGTGCTGAGGCTTGAGCCCAGCGCCTTGCACATCAATCTCAGTTTTCAATACGCAAAGTAAAAGCTAGCGGTGGCCACAGTCCTCTTGGCACTTTCCAAGGGGCTCCTTACTTTCTTCCATTTGTCTGGTTGCAGGCCTGCTTCTCTGGCTGTGCTCAGCAAAAATGCAGGTGGCTCTGAATTCCTTAGTTTGCTCTCCTGGCAACGGGAGCCCGTCTTCCTGAGACGAGTTCTCAGATCTGTCACTAATGGCAGGTGGGACCTCGCATCCAGGGGCTCCTGTTTCCTGGTTAGTCAAACAGGGATGAGGACACTGGACTCACTGCTGCACAGATCCCTGCAGGAGCAGGTGGGTGGGTGGGCTGAAAGCTGGCACCCAGTACGATGCCAAGCTCATGCCCATTCCCCCGATCCTCACGCAGGGCCCCAGAGGCATCAGGCTCTGGGAAGAAGCGGCCCCAGCAGACTCCCATCCAGGGCGTGGTGCACAAAGCGGCAGGCATCAGGCCCCTCGTCACTTCCTCGTCATCAGGTGGGTAAACGGTGCCCTGCTCACTGTGGCAGTCTGATCTTTTTAAATTACTTTTATTTAAAAATTTTATTTTAGTCTTCTCTTTTTATGTGCTGCTGGGGATCAAACCCAGGACCCCCATCCTAGCCAAGGCTCTACCACTGAGCTTTTTTTCCCTCTCATTATTTTTATGTTATTATTCATTCATTTATTTCTGTGGTGCTGGGAGGGAACTCGGGCCTGAGTGTGACAGGCAAGTGCTCTACACCCAACGGTCGAGGTGAATTTTTATCCTTTTTTCTCTGATCTTCTTCCCCATCATTGTATTTCTGGAAGTTTCCCTGGAGTGTCTCTTTTCCTTCTTGTGTGTGCTGATTTCTGTGAGCAGACTCAGGGTGCAGCAGCTGGGAGGCCTGATTCTGCTGGGAGCAAACCTCCAAGTGGGGACCTCCCTCTGCAGGGCCCCCTCCCTCGGGGTCTCGGGCTTATTTTGCTTAGTTTGGCCTCTGTGAACCGCCAGGGCCAGGGCTGACCCTGCTGATCTGTGGATGTGTGGCCAAGACAGGTCCCAGTGTCCTGCCTGGGCTTCGTGTGAGGGGGGTCCGGGCTGCGACGTGATGGCATTTGTGACAGGGTGAGGGAAAGCTCTTGCTGGCTGGCCTTCGAGGTGATTAGATTACAGTGGGCTGCCTGTCTGGCGAGGTGGAGACTCCTCCTGCTGCTCTCATGCACGAGCCCCGCCCCAGCGAGCGGCCATTCCCAAGTGGGTTGTCACCCAGGGGCACAGCCCCCAGGCCCATCCCACAGTGCCACATGGCCCTGGGCCCTGGCTTGTACTTCTTTCCTTCTTGTCCTTCTCTGGGGTTTTTCTTTCTTTCTATAGGTGTGTGTTTCTGCTTTGCCAAAACATCTGCTGAAAGGTTGCTGGCCACCTGGAATCCTGTCACCATCTGCCCAGTCCCTTCTCTTACTTCCCTGGCCCCTTGGAGGAGCTTTGGCTTCAGACTGCTTGACCATTTATGGCTGAGTGACCTTGAGCCAGTGACACAGGGTGCTGTCCATCTCCTAGATTCCACAGGGTGTCCATCTTCTGGATTCCACAAGGGTGTCCTTATAAACATGTTGTTTCTGTTATGACTTTTGGCACCTTGGGTGGATTCAGTGTACAGTATTTCCTTTCTCTTTTTAGTTTCTTCACTCCATTTTGGTCATTTTCGGTTACTGGTCTGGGAAGAGCTTCCCATGAGTAAGTGATTTACTTGTGGTCAGGGTGCGATCTTGGTGTCAGGTGGCGGTCACCCAAGGACCTGCAGTAGGTGGGAGAAGGCAGGACCAGGAAGAGGGTCCAGACAGAGCTTCGTGGAGTTTGCCTGGGGTTGGAGGTGGAATGTGGCCTCTTTCCAGGGGCCTGCTGTCCTCCCATCAAAGTGCCATCAAAGTGCCCTGCCCTCTGTGATTTTCCGCCCATGTGTCCTTTTTCTGGAACATCAATTTTAGGAGTAGGAATTCATGATCTTCCACTGCCAGACATTGCTATATATTTTTAAAGATTTTTTTTTTAAACGATACTCTAATGTAGTTTCCCAGTCCTCTCTGGTTTGCCATGGTCACGTCCTAACATATTTTCTTAATTTGATTTGCTAATTGAAATGGACTCACTTTTGTTCAAAAATATGAAACCTTATTTAAGTCTTGACTTAAACAATAATATCCAATAAATCATGGTCAAGGCATAAGAGGCACTGGGCCCGACTGGGGAGAAACTTACAAGGGTAAGTTGATGGTGAAGGAGACGCACAACACGTTCCTGGTAACCCACCCAGAGCAAGGCCTGTTTAGGCGGGCTGCTTCCTGCTGTCCCTTCTGTATGTCTGTTCTGTAAGTTATGGTCATGCTTGCAATTTCTTCCTGTTTTTTCTACTAATATAAAATTATAAGCATTGACCCTACCTTATCAAATACTCCTTTCAGATTCCATCTTGGGGACTGAGTTCCCTGTGGCGATTCCGGGTGGTTTCATAACTTCAAGGGGCCCTCCTTGGACAGGGTCTCGTCTCTTGGGTTATGGGACTCCCATGGGGGCAAGACACCCCCGACTCCATTCAGAACTTGAAGCTTGAGGCTGAAGGACTAATGTTTTGCTTTTCACTGAAGTTCCTGTGGCTGATCCTCTGGTCCAGTTAGGGGCAGTGAACATGGTGACTTTCATCTGTTATTTGAGGTAGGAAAACTCTTGTTTGCTAAGGTGATATGAAAAGCCAAATAAAAATATTATCTCTCATAATAAGCTGGGTTCTCCAGAGACCCCAAACAGCCAGCTGGAAATGAGGGAGGAGGGTCTTGCTGGAGGCCACGCCCAGATGGCTGGTAGGTGGCAAGTGTTTCCCGTCCACCTTCCTTCGGGTTTGCTCTGGGCTGTTCCTCTCCCCTTTCCTGGACCTCCAGAGGTGGCATAGGATTCCATAAGGAATCAGGCATCTTGGGTGCTCGCAGGAGAACTGTTTGCAGGGCCCGCCTCCCACCCTGCTTCTGAGAGCTGGGTGGCCTTGGCCGCGAGCATCCTTCCTCGCGCAGTGGCTCTGCGCAAGCTGGTGGCTCACCTGCCAGGTGCCGGCCCTGCCCTGTGCCTGAGCGCACGCACCTCGGGGCCCATCAGAGGGATCTGACACCCAGAGCCTGCAGAAGCACAGGTGGGACGCCAGGATAGACCCCAGAGGGCGCGAGGAAAGACATGACTGGCGGCTGGGGACGGCTGTCCGTCCACTGGCAGCCGGAGAGTCAAGTAGCAGGCTAAATAGGAGAGAAAGGAGCGCCTGGGCGGTTCGCACCATCTCACCTCCCCGAATTAAATGGCTCGTTTGAACAAATGGCTGAAGACAGCAGAGCTGGCTGGCTTCTCCCGCAGGGCTGTGGGAGCCCTGACTCTGGCTGTCTTTTGGGACATCAGTGGTCACCACCCCACATGGCTGCATGTCAAAACTGAGTTGAGAAGGCTGGGATGGGTGGCCACAGAGGGACCTCTCAGCGCTGGAATGTGGGACTGCATGGCCGAGAGCTGGCCCTCCCAAACTGGGGACAAAACCACCCCGACAGCGAGGGTGAGATCCCCAAGTTTAGAAAAGCAAGCAAGCCCGAGCCGGCTGGGTCCTCGCACATCATCACTCTGGTTGCTGAGAACAGGGAGGCCGGATTCAGGTTGCTGGAAGTTCAGGATTTTCATGGTTCTTCTAGAAAATTCATCTCTTCCCAAGCAGAACTGTGACTAGAGGTGTTTTTCATCAAGCCTCTTTCTTCCAGTTGCTCTCCGCCCCCCAGCTTTATTCTGGCTTAGACTCTCAGCCCAGGCCACCCAGGGGCAGAGGGCTGCAGATGGGGGCAGCCTCGGCAGCTGCTCCCTCCAAATTCCCCGGGATTCAGGGCGGGCGCTGGGTGATCGCCGCTGTTATCTGGGATTAGCTATTTTCGCTCCCTGTATTTATATCATGGAAGCGGCAGCGCGGTGCTGCCAGATGCCAGTGTGGGCACACTGCTCCTTCCCTCTGCCCGCACCTGCTGTTCTGCTACACCCGGCAAGGTGGCAGTTGGTGGACCGGGACCTGCCAACCCCCCCACCCCTTCCCAAATGTCCAGGGTGGCGATGGGAGACTCGGGAGGGACAGCTCTGCAGTGATGCGACCCTGGAGGAGGTGGGGGAGGAGGGCTGGCAGCAGTCCCTGCCGGGACGCCTGTCACCTCCCTAATCCCCTGAAGTCTTCAAGTCTAGGAGCCCTCTCCCTGCCTCCCAGCCCCCTGCACCCGACACACCCCAGCCCTCCCCAGGTTCTTGTGAGGAGGCTGAAGGGACTTCAGTGCCTAAAGTGGCAAGTGCCCAGAGTCCCGCCTGTAAGTGCAGGGGCATTCAAAGACCCTGCCCCTCCTTGCTTCCCACCTTGGAGGGCAAGGGAGGCTTGTCAGCTTATCCTTAGGAAGTGGCCCTGTTTTTTCTGGAAGGCGTGCTGTCCCACGAGGGGTTGGGCAAGAGGACCTCCTCAAGTGTCCTAAAAAGGCAGTCTGATTACAGGAAGTGGGCGAGCTCCCGGTCTCTGGAGCCTCCAGGGGGGCTTCTTCCACACTGACTTGTCCCCTCCCTGGGCAAAGGTGGACAATGCCAGGCCGAGGCTGAGCCGCCTTGGGAGGCTGGAGGCCACCAGATCCGGCAGAGCCTAGGGGTTCAGCCCTCATGAATCGACCTGGGAAAATGGAGCTTGGGCCGGGTGCCTCTAGGTGCCTGCTTAGCCCAGGCCTGAGTGAGCTCCGCGTGGCTGGCTCCCCTTCCTGTCCCTCAAAGGTGGTGACAAATGAGCCCCTCCAGGTGCTCATTAAAAATCAGAGTTTCCCAAAGCTTAGTTGTTTGCACAGCCAGGCGAGACGCACACGAGTGTGCGTCCTTCATCCCAAAGAAGGGGCCAGAGTTTCCAATGTTGGAAGTGTTCAGATTTCGGAATATTTGCATAGACGCCTCTGGCCAAACATTCCCAACTTGAAAATCTGAAATCCCAAATGCTCTGACATCTGAAACTTGTAAATTTCAAATTTTATGTTTCGGACTTTGGGGCATTTTGGATTTTGGGATTAGGAATGTTCAACCTTTAATGAATTAAGATATGTAAATAAAGGTAGTAGCTTTTGTGTGTGTGTGTGGTGCTGGGGATTGAACCCAGGGCCTTGTGCATGTGAGGCAAGCACTCTACCAACTGAGCTATGTCCCCATCCCCAATAAATGTAGTAAAAATAAATGCATTAAACAAATGCATTTATTGAAATATGATTTTTATTGAAATTAATCCACTTAGTGTAGCCTTGTTCCAGTTAAGAGTATTGAGAAATTGTGAGTTTAAGGATCGTTATTGTCTTAATAGACTTCAAAGTAAATACTTTATATGTGTGTATATACATTTAATTTTAAAAAAACTTTCTTAGTTGTTGATGGGCCTTTATTTTATTCATTTATTTATATGCAGTGCTGAGAATTAAACCCAGTGCCTCACACATGCTAGGCAAGCACTCCACCACTGAGCCCCAGCCCCAGCCCAATATATATATTTTTAATCCAGAAACTATCATATATTGGAAAATTCTGTCCTAACTAAAAGAAAGTCAGGAAAATCTGGGGAATTGAGGTAGTCCTGGTGGGCTGGCATGGGGTGTGAGGAGACACATTTGGATGGGTTTTGGTGGGTGTGGGCTGGAGGGCAGATGGGAAAAGGAAGGGGGCAGAAGAGACACTTGATTGACAGAAGGTAGAACAGCATTACGTTTGGAAGTATTCAATCCCTGAGTGAAAAGGAGAGATGTAACTAAAATTCTCTGTCTTGGTATGTTTTCTGCTGCTGTAGCACAGTACCAGGGATTGGGTAAGTTTTAAAGCAAAGAGGTTTGCTTTGGCTTAATGTTCTCTAGTCCAAGGTGGAGGACCTGCACCTGGTGACAGTTGACCTTCCTGCAGATGGCAAGAGGCGGGAAGTGAGCATGGGTGCATGTGTCCTCTGATCTCTTCTTTTCTCTTTTCTTTTCTTTTTTTTCTTTTTTTTTTTTTTTTTGCATTTCTGGGGATTGAACCCAGGGCCTTGTGCTTGAGAGGCAAGCACTCTACCAACTGAGCTATATCCGCAGCCCTGATCTTCTCTTCTTAGGAAGCCACTGGGCCTCAACCACGAGGCGCCAGCCTGATGGCTTCTCTGATCCTCACCGCCTCCAACCACACATCAGATTAAGCTTCCACCTCCTCCGTACCTCACCATGGGGACTGCGCCCCAGCGTGCGTGGTGCAGACCAACCGCATCTGAACCGCAGCGCCCTCTAGTGCACTAACACGAAGCTGCCGTCGTAGCCCAGAACGACTAGGCTAAGAACAGTCTAAACAGCCTTGTCTAAACCAGGACTGAAGACCATCCAGGGCAGGCTGAGCAGAGCGGCCGCCCTGGCTCTGTGGCCTCCTGCTCTGAATGTGCTCGGGTGGGCCAATCAGCTGGCCTGCGAGGGAGCCCTTCTGGAAGGAGGTGGCAGGCTCCTGTCCCTTCCCCACTGGCTTCCTCCTGTTATGCAGGAGTCACAAGTCACTCTGGTCACTTTGGAAAATAGATGAAAAAGCCCATTATTCCGCTAATGGAAAGGATGGAAAGGCACCAAGACAACGTTGAGGCGCTGAGCTGGGCGTCCCGTGTTTGTTACGGGGCTGAGGACACCTCGCAGGAGATTCCTGGGCTGATTCTTCCGCTGAGTGTAAAGCCATCGGCTTTTCCAACACCACTGGACACTTTTTAAATTTGAGGTTGGTAGTTAAGCCTCCTGTTTTGGCGCATTATGACTATCATAAACAATTTTGCATTTAATATCTTTGGTCATACAGCGAAGTTCCTAGTTATTTTCTAAGACTCGGTTCCCAGAAGTAGGGCCAGTGCGGAGTGCTGGCTAGGAATGTCACACGGTTTTGTGGAGAGCACCGCGTGCGCCCTGGGACTGACTTGGGGCATGCCTTATCCACATGATTGGGACCAGAAAGCATTTGGATTTCAGATTTTTTTTCTTCAGATTTTGGAATAGTCGGGTATCAGTTAGAAGATACCTTGGGGTTGGATCCCAAGTCTAAACTCAACATTGATTTATGTTTCGCCCAGGCCGCACACACAGAGCCTGAGAGAGGCTCCCTGTGCTGTCTGGGTGGCCTTGAGCTCATGGGCTCCAGCAATCCTCCTGCTCTGGCCTCCTGATTGGCTGGGAGCAAAGGTACCTGCAATTGCCCCTGCCATGCTAAGTTTTTAGTAGCTTTCCAGAGGAGGCAAGGTTTCACGGTGTGGACTTCCCCACGGTGACGTCACCTCTGTGCTCAACATGTTTCTGCTTTTGGAAGACTTGGATTTCAGAGTTTGGGACTCCACAGTACCTGAGGGCTGAGGCGGGTGGCATCTGGCCAGGCACACTTAGCGCGAAGGGGGTTGTCACAGTGTGCCTTTGGGCGTATTTAGAGTTTCGAAGTGTGTGCATCTGTTCATTTTTCACACATTGAAAAACAAACAATAAGGCCCAGCTGCAGCCGCCTGGGAGGACCGAAGCGACTCTCCCCAGGACAGGCTCCCTCCTTTCCCGGTACTTCCACGCCCTGGCCACGGCGAAGGCTCGGGCTCTGCAGGCTGAGGCGCTCAGAGAGAGCAGCTCTCTTCACTAAGACGCTGGGACCCCAGGGCCCTCCTAGCTTGTGGCTGCCAGCCTTCCAGAGGGAGAGGGAGGAGGCGGGGGAGCATGGTCCCTCGTGGAAGGCTGCGAGGCCAGCCACGTGGGGTCTCCCGTCACGGGAGCACTTGGCCAGGACCACTCCTGACTGCCGGGGGCTGGGAAAGAGCACCTGCTTGATCCCAGTGGAGGCTGCGGAGTGAGGGTGCAGGGGCCTGGTGGCTTCTACCTGGGGACAGGCTCCTTGCTGTGGGGCTGGGGATGCAAGCCCTCTCCAGGGAGCCGCATCGCAGCCCCCACGGGGACTCTGTGGAGGAATGGCTGGAACTGTTCCTTTGCCACACTGTTGGCAGCCTGTCCTTTGAAGCGGAGGACAGCGGAGAGGCCGAGAAGTGGGCAGGAGCACGATAGGGTCCCTCAGTGGACCTCCTTCCCTCAGCTGGGCGGCCACCTGTCACAGCCAGTGTTCCCTTGGTCCGCAGTGTGGAACGGTGTCTTTCCCGCGTCCTCAGGCAGGTTGGGGGCTGTGCCCCTGGAGAGCAGAGCAGCCTCCTGTGAAATGTCAGCAACGAGAAGACGCCTCCCACCCCGGCCATTGCCCCGGGCGCTGGGTAGGGATGAGTGAAGGAAGAAACTGAGGCCAGAGAGGGCAGAGGGCTCACCTCTGGGTCACCCGCCTGGCCGTGGCAGGGCCAGGCCACACCGTCTTCACTGCAAAGCCAGCGCACTTCAAGCCATTTAAAGATCGTGGTAGAATTATCCGGCCCTGTCTCCATCCGGCCAACCAATTAATCCTGCCCCCCTCCCCCAGAAACAATCTTCCCGCCCTCATAATTCTGAACCCACTGATTCTGGCATTTTCTTCCTTATTTCCAAATAATATATTTATCAAGTTATCCTTTTCAAAAAAAATAGACATTCCCATTAAATTGAACTTAAATTGTTTTGCAGTGCTGGGGCTTGAACCCAGGGCCTCATGCCTGCTGACACACCTTCTGCCACTGAGCTACAACCCCAGCCCTTAGGTAGGCTCCCGATTCATCAGTTGCGACACTTATTGCTTGACTTTCAGTTATGAAGGTGAAGGTTTTAGCTCACCGATGCCTTCTGCTTCCCTTTTCCTTCACAGGAATTTTCCTGAACATTTTGCAAAATACTTATTATTTACATGATGACTGACAACGTTGTCTATCTACTGGGATTAAATTTACTTCCTTGGACATTTCTGCTCAGTTTTCTTTGACTATCTGATCAGTGGTGCTCCACTCTTCAACAGCTCCGTAAACTGATGTAATTTCCTGTATGGTCACACATACACAGCAACTCATCGGTTTAATACTTTTCATAGAGTGCTCCCTCCTGCTCTTTAAGCTTTGTTTTTGGTTCTGATGTCCATTCATCTTTTTCTTGGGGAATCCATTTGCCTTGTGTTGATTCCTTTTTATTTCAATCCTTTGTCTTTGGTTTCTTGGCACTGTCCTTCAGTAGTTTTCTCAGAAAGGGTGTAGAAGTGCCGAGCTTTTGAGATCTTGGAAGCTCAAAGTGTTTTATTTTAATCTTTCCATTTAATCTACAGTACAGCTGAATATAGGCTGAAATTAAAAATTTTCAAGATTTTGAAATCATTTCTCCATTTTTCTCTACCTGCTAAGAAATCTGTCACCATTTTATTTTTGACCCTTTTGTGTGGTATTCCTCCGCCCCCATGACAGCCTCTATCTCCTCTATCTTTTCTTTGCTGTTCTGAAATTTCAGAATCATGTCTCTTGGTAAAGTTATTTTATCACTAGTCATCCTGGGAGCTTTGAGGACTTTAAAAATCTGGAGACTTGTTTCTGTAATTCAGTGAAATTTTCTTTTATTATTAATTGTGGTACCAGGGATTGAACCCAGGGTCTCAAGCATGGTAGGCAAATGATCCATCACTGAGCTATAACCATAGCCTTTTTAAAATTTCATTTTGAGAGAGAGTCTCCCTAAGTTGCCCAGGCTGGCCTTGAGCTTGCCATCCTCCTGCCTCAGCCTCCTGAGTTGCTGGGATTATGGGGGTGAGCCACGAGCTCAGCTTTCTTGTATTATTTCTGTGATGATTTCATTTTGCCACTTTATCTGTTCTCAGATAATATTTTCTGGAACTCATGCTGTGTAATTCTTTGATGTTTTCTCTTGAGCACCCTGCATTATCTTTGTGTGCTCTGAATTTCTTAATTCTCTGCTTTGTCTCTGTCTTTCTTTTTCTTGGTGAAGTTCTTCTTCAGGATCTGGTGAGCCTTGACTCAGTTCATATTTAAATCAGAGGAAGTGGATTGAAAGCCCTGTCTACTCTTAAAAAATTTAGATCTAATTCATATACCATTAGATTCATCCCTTTAGAGTGTACAATTCAGTAGCTCTTAGTATATTTACAATGTTGTAGAGGTACCACCACTATTTAATTCCAGAATGTTCCCTGTCCCTATTAGTCACTCCTCACTCCACCCTTCCCGTCTCTAATAATTATTAATCCACTTTCTTCCTGTGTAGATGTGTGCATTCTGGCATTTGTATAAATAGCATCACACAGTATGTGGCCGTTTGTGTTTGACTGCTTTCACCTGGCATGTTTTCAAGGTTCATCTATGTTGTAGCAAATTATCAGTCTTTACTCCTTTTTCTTTCTTTCTTTTTTCACAACTAAAAGAGAATTTTAAAAGTTCATCGCAAAGAAATGATAACTATTTTAGGTTATAGACATGATAATCACTCTACTTTGGTCATTACTCAATGTATACTGTATCAAAACATCACATCATCACCTCCAAAATACATATACACAAAAACAGTGTGGACAAAGTGAAAGCAAGTCATTTGAAAATCCTCTGTTAAGGATATACAGTCCATCAAATGTGAGCAGATGAACAGAATGTGGTATATCCATACAGTGGAATATTATTTGGCAAGAAAAAGGAGTAGCTTCATTTAAAATTAGATGGTAAGTGCTAGAGTCATTCATCTAATTGACTCATTCACCCAACAGTTCTTGATCACTCTTTATGTCCAGGCCCTGTCACAGGTACTAGGATTCAGGTGACAATAAGAGAGATACATTCGAGGACCTCACACACCCCTGAGATCCAGCGAGCAAGCCCATAATTACAATTCAGGATGCACAGTGGCCCCCTCAGGACCCACAGGGCCCTGGGCCCTAGGATACCCAAGCCTTGGGGTGCTCAAGCCCCTCTGTGGGGCAGAGCAGGATGTGCGTGAGCCCACACAGTCCTCCTGGACTTGTCACCTAGGGATGACTTCTAACCCGGGTTCATGCTGTGTAGACGTGGCCACACTGTACGATGAGGGGAGCCGTGTGCCCCTGTTCAGTTCACATGCCGTTTCCCTCCAGGGTCAGCTGAGTGGCAGATGTGAGCCCCCAAGGCTGAGCGCTGAGTGTGCTGAGAGGTGGGGTCAGGGAGCAGGCCGCGTGGCTGGGTGCAGCACCCCGGCCTGGTGTCTCTCCCAGAACACGTGCCCATCTTCCTTAGGTGTCCTTGCTGCCCAGAGGGCTCCCTGGGGCCTGAGGGAGGCAGAACCTGGCTGTGGTATGGCCACTGTCCCCATGACAAGTGCCCATGTGGGAGGCAGCCTCACAGGGCTCTGCCCTCCACAGTGCCCACGGCAAGTGGCCAGGTGACGGGAGCGCCTTTGAACGCAGCCCGGGTGCTGGGTTTTTCTCAGTGCCTGAGTGTGCAGGAAGCAGAGAGGCCCAGAGGCCGGGGGGGGGGGGGGGGGGGGGGGCGGGGCAGGACAGCCTTCACCAGGGAAGCATTAGCTGCCAGCAGGGATGAATTAGGGACAGAGCTAAGGAAGTGTCTGGAGCTGAGATCCATCGTGTCCTGTCACAGGGGCCCCGCACAGCTGCCCGGTTATTTTTCAATATGAAGCTCTCCTGCCTCTTCTCCTCTCCCGCATCCGGTCAGCGCGAGATGAAAGGGAGCTGAGTTTGCACTAATGTCATCCCAGGTCAGGGAGGTGGCAGGCCCAGCTGGTGGCAGGTCCTCTCTGGGCTTCTGGAGGGAGGTGGAGGGGCGAGGGGCTGGAGGGGAGGAGAGGGAGGCGGGGGCAGCGGGCTCCTCTGCAGCTGGAAGGGAGGCGTGGAAGAGGACCAGCTTCTTGCTGTGTCCCCTCCAGGGCAGCAGCAGACCGGGAGGGTGGGGCTGTGCAGTCAGAGGTGGGCACACGTGGGGAAGCCGTTTCACCATGGCTGTCCGTAGCCAAGAGCAGACCCCCTGGGGCCAGGACGCTCCTCTGCAGTTCACAGAGCCTGGACGTTGTTCCTGGTGCTGCCTCAGCCCTCCCTGGCCCCAGGATCTCAGCGGTAGCTGACACCTCTGTGTGGACACGGGTCACTCTACACACCGCAGCTTCCCTAAGCCTCACCCCGCCCATTCTACGAAGCACCGAGGCTGCTCTGAAGGTTTTGTGCCTTTCTCCATCCAGGTGGCCTGGCAGAGCCAAAGACATCCTGGTGGCCAAAGACTGGCTCCAGCGAGCTTGGACCCTGGACTCCTTTTCCCTGAGGAGGTCCTTCCTGCTTCTGAGCTTGCTTTCCCATCCAGGACTGGCTGGGGACAGTGACCCCTCGGGCCCCAACAGGTGCTGCCAGCCGGCACCGGCCCCGAGCAGCCTCAGTGGCCTTTCGTGAAGAACCTGCTTCAAAGCACGTTTGTGAAGCCTCCTCACAGGCTGCTCACCCCGGTTCTGGGGACTCTGAATGCTTGGACCCTGGAGCTCCACACACTGGCCGGGACTCTGCCGCCGAGTGCCCGCAGGCCTGAGTTCGCTCACCTGTCCAGCTAGGAGGCAGGAAGCCAAGAGAAGAGCAGGCAGGAAGCCAAGGATGGAGCCAGGACCCCTCCCTGCCCTCCACCAGAGCCCCAGCAGCAAGCATCCAGAGCTTGGTGACACACAGCATGGGCATGTCACCACTATGACATGGACAAAGGTCTCCAGTGATGCCTTCTGCTCCCTGCCTGGTGTTTGAGGCCAAGCCCAGCTCCCGCCACCCAGGGGCCTGCAGGGCTCCTCCGCCTGCCTCTCCAGGCGCTGCTGGCTCCTATGTGACAGAAGGAGTGCCTGCCTTTGGAAGGGACACCGTCAGGTCCTAATCCTGGCCTGGCACTACAAGCCATGCAACTTCTAGGACAGATGGAGAAAGATGGAAAGTATCTGCTGCCTTCAGGTTGGGGGAGCCCCAAGTGGGATGAGGCGCACGGGGTGCGTGGCGCCGCCTGGCATCTCTGCGTGGAGTACCCACTACTGATGACCGTGACGGCAAGGTGAACCGGTCCACTCAAACAAGGGATCCTGGTGGTGCCGTGTTCTCCTGCTCTCTGCTCCCATGGGAACTCTGCTTTCCCACAGGAAAGACCCAGTACCTGCGTCCCTTCTTTTCTAATGTGCCTTCGAAAGGACCCTTTTCCTAGGAGCTCTGAAGACCACCCAGGTCTTGGCCCACAGGAGCCTCTGTGCTCTGGGCTCCCAGACTCCAGCAACCCAGAGCGTCAGGACCCGGTGACCACGGGATCTGTCTTCTGCTGCGCTTCACCCAGGAACAGTCCTGCTGCTACAAAGAAGACTTGATGTGGCCTGAGACAGGACCTGGGGAACTCCTGGTCCCCTTACCTGAGCAATCCAATCTCTCGCATTCTATTTATTTCTGTCAGGCCCGTAAGTGAGATTTTGAGACGGCTGCAGTAAAAACTGGGAATGAGGTTCTGCATCCCTCCTTCCACGTCTATAAACTTCATCATGGCAATGAGCACACATTCAAGTGGACAGGCTGTGATTTACTTAGCTGTCGCTGTCACTTGTCATTTGTGACTTTAGTATCTAGAGGTCAGCGCGAAGGTGCCAGGGCTCACCACCACCTTGCCGTTTCATCTGCTCTTCTGGTGAACCCCGTCCATACTTTCAGCTGGTCACTTTAGGGGTCAGTGCGGTTCCTGCCTCTGCCCCATGCTGTGGGAGGTGGCGTGTCCTTTTTTAACCTCTAGAATGGCTCCTTGAGCATCAGGACAGGCCTGAGGATGTGTGTGCCTGTGCGGTGGGAATTCCAAGCTCAGTGTTGCCTTCAAGTGAGAAGGGCAGGGACTTCAGGGCTTGGGGGGGGAGGGTCCACGGGGGGGGGGCAGGGGCTGAGGGGCTGAGGCAGGGTCTGCAGGGCTGGGGGTCGGGCTCCTCCCTGATGGGCGCTCTGGTTTCAGAGGGAGGGCTGACTTCTGGGGGAGATGTCCACCTGGTTCACAGATGGACCTGGGGCCCTGAGATGACAGTCCTGTGCGCGTGGCCCGCTTGGTGCTTCACTGGTTGTCGCGGCCGCTTGGCCTGCGCAGGGCCCTCTCCCCAGCGGGGCGCGGGGCGCTCTGTGCGCCGCGGTGTTGTCCGGGGCGTCCGGGGAGCGGGCGCGGATGTTTGGTGTTTCCAGTGTTTTCTTCAGCGCGACAGCCACCGTGACCCCCGGGCAGCCTGGGGACCAGCCCTGCGCACCTGCGGACGAAGCCCGCGGACGCCCACCTGCTGCCCCCTGGTGGCCAGGCCGGGAGCCGCTGGCCGGCCCCGCGCCCCACTGGGAGGCTGATCCTAAGCTGTTGGCGTCCCAAAGGGAGACGCATCCCGGGCCCTCAACCCCCAGGGCGGCCCAGTGGCCGCGCCCAGCTCCGCCTGACTCAGGGACGCTGCTGTGCAAATTGGTCAAACGGGACTGGATGGATGCTGCCATGTTTGGGGGACTTGTTGACAGTAATGGAGTGCCCCCTAGGTGCTCTTCTGGGTGCTAAAAAGCAGGACATCCTATGCTGAAGTGAAAAGACCTGGTGGAGTCAGGTAAGTCTGGCCCTATCACTTACTTGCTGAGTGTTTTTATCAGCCAGCCACTCACCCACCCACCCACCCAGGGACTCACCCACCCACCCATCCGCCCGCCCTCATCATATCCATCCAATGTGTGCGCCTTGTGCTAAGTAAGCTCTGTGACCTTGAGTGAGTTACTTTAACCTCTTGAACTTGGGTTTCCACACATGTAAATTGAGCACAATGACATCTAAATTTTGTAGAGTCGTAGGAAGATTAAATGAAATAACTCGCAGGTGAAATCCTGGTTCATAGTAGATGGTCTGTAAGTGGCGATTATCAGGTCTGAGGTTCAGAAGACACCCGATCTTCCGGAAGCTTTGATTTTGTTAGGGAGCCTTGATGGATGTAGGTAGGTAGAGCAGCGGGAAGGCCATTGCCCAGGGCTGACCGTGCATGTGCAGACTCCGGCCCCGGGGGCCGGGGCAGTGCGACGGGACCGGCGGTGAGCTTCTGGGAGAGCTGACCCCTCGCCAGACTTTGAGGATTTGGGGTTGCTAAGAGGGGGAAGAAGAGCAGTGTCAGGAGAAGGGATCTTTCAGGCAAAAGTACCGGATCTCCTTCCTGTTTATGGTGCTGGGGATGGAACACAGACCTCATGCATGCCAGGCAGGCACCCTACCACTGGACTAGTCCCCCAAAGGCCATGTCTTGGGTTCATTTACAACCCATCAGCCATGGCACTTGCCCTTCCCCACACCCCCATTGATTACTCAATTCAGTTAGTGCCCTTAGTCCAGGAGTAAATGTGAACCTTGAGGTTGCTTGATTGCTGGTTAAAAGATTCTGACTTAATCAGTGATTATTAAGCCCTTGTGATTTGCCTAAGATTATTAAGTATTGTGCTGGATTCTTCATATACCTCTGAGGAGGGATTATTACACCCATTTTCAGAGGAAGAGACTGAGGGTCAGACAGAATAAATGGCTTGCCCAGGACCATACAACTCGTAGATTCCAACTCTGTGCTCTGATTCTTTGCTTCTTTGCTTCCCCCTTGTCTCCTCTGTCTTCTCACATTCTCTCCTGGAAGTGAAACACACCAGGTAAGAACCGCTTCTCCACATTTGGACCTTCCACTTCCTTGGCCTGAGCACCTGGCAACTCTCCTTCCCCTTGGTTCCCCCTCCGTAGGAGGGGACGGAGCCCAGCCTGACCCTTCAGTTCTGAGTGGGTTGGGGTAAACTAAACAGTACGGGGAAAGCTGCCCTTTCCCCCCGTGCTGGGGCTCCAACCCAGGGCCTCATGCCACTGAGCTCAGTCCCAGCCCAAGCCAGGGCATCTTGAGGGTTGCAAAGATGCCTTCAGGAGTTTCTGGCGTGTGTAGATCTCCTCACTTTTCTTACTAAATGTAACTAACGTAGCTTGTGTAAATCACAGAAAACCAAAGAAGGCGTCATGCAGCCACCCCAGCGAAGTTCTCTCTCCTAACCAGTCACCCCAGAGGACGAGATGGGGGTCTGGCAATCAGCTGGGGGAAAGCAGACTTGGGGCTGGGGCCCCTCTCCTGGGGAGGACGGGGTGTGGGGGAGGCAGGGTGATGGGAGTAGCCTGCACGGGTGGGCTGGTGGGCAGAGGATGGGTGGGCGCCATGCCATGGGAACCGACTTCCAGCAATGGGGGGGTTGACAGACTGCAGGAGGTGCCTGGACGCTGCCTGGAGCACCTACTGGATGCTCGGTGGGTGCAAGGGGAGAGGTGTTCTTAGGTCCTGGAGCAGAAGCTGGGGGCCAGGTGGCTTCCAGTACTGCCCGAGGCTCCCAGGAGATGGGCCCTGGAAGCTGCGCCCTGGCTGGGGAGAGGCAGCCAGCCCCCTGAGGACCACACCAGCGCTCAGCCCTGCCGACTGCGTATTTCCCTCTGAGATGAAGAGATTGAGATCATCCCCCTATGGGCCCGAAGTCATAGGTCCAAGGATGTGCTTGGGGGGTTCTGCCTGAGTAGGAAGGAAGGAAAGAGGGAGAAAAAGAGGCAGCCTTTATCTGCAGGGTCAGTGTCTGAGGAAGATGTCCAAGACCCAGGGTGACAAAAGACAGCTCCGGGGTGCACCGGATTTCTGCTTCATAAGTGCATCCTGCACGTGGCTCCTTCGTGAGCACAGTGGTAGTGACTTCCAAGAGCGTGCCCCAGAGTATCGTGGGCTCTGGTGTGGGATTGTTCATGTCCCTGTTTGATTTCATGTATTAATGTGCTTTTGTATTAATTTACTTTTGGGTTACTTGGGGTTGAAGCTAGGGGCACTCCACCACTGAGCTACATCCTTAGTCCTTTTTATTTTGAGAAAGCGTTTTGCTAAGTTGCCCAGGCTGGCCTTGAACTTGGAATCCTCCTGCCTCAGCCTCCCGAGTCACTGGAATTACAGGTGTGCACCCCCACCCGGCTCTTTCTCTCTATTTTCGCTATGTAGGGGAGCAGGGGGCTGGCCTGCAGTGTCTGACCCTAGTAGGCGGGGTTGGCAGGGTTGTGGGGTGTGACTGGAAAGGTGGGAGGGGGAGGTGTCTGGGGGCACAGCTAGCTGCTTGTGTTTGGGCCCCTTTCCTTCTACTTGTCCTGGCAGACCACACGCTCCTGTGACCTCACCTCTGGGAGGTACTAAGCAGTCTTCCAAGCTTCAGTTCCGGTGTCCTTTTCCTCCAGGTCCCCGGAAGCCCTGTGACACAGGTTTTTATGGTGGCTGTCTGACAAATGAGAAGACTGGTTGCAGAGTGGTAGGTGACTTGTCTAAGGCCCCCTAGCTTTGAGCCCAGGCCTGTGGACTGTGGGCCACCCCCTCTCCGCCCCCCGCCCCTTGTGGAAAGATGCTTGGGAGAATGAAAAGGCTGGACTTTCTGTCTGGACCCAGATGGAAGCCCAGTGGGGCCAGAGGGAGCATCCGGGTCAGGAGCTTCCTCCACCTCAGGGTTGCCAAGTGCCCATCTACAGACATGCTGCTCTATCTTTTTAAAAGCTTTGAAAAATCAGATTTTATTTCTGTGATTTGAATGTGTCCTCCAAAAACTCATGTGTTGGGAACTTGGTTCCCATGGTGGCGGGAGCCCTTGGTAGAGTCCTTGTGAATGGATCAACTCCAGAATCAATGGGTCACTGTGGACGTGGCTTTATTACAAAAGGGAGCTCTCTCTGGGCCCTGGCTCACACTGTCCTGTGACGCTTTCTGCCATGTTTGATGCAGTGCGAGGCCCTCACCAGCGTCCGGCTCTTGGACTTCCAGCCTCTAGAACCACAAGCTAAATAAGGCTGTCTTCTTCCCAGGTCACGCAGCCCCTGCCATCTAGTCACAGCAGCAGGACGCAGACCAGGTCACGAGCTAAATCCAGACTTCTGCTTCTCTTGAAAAGAACCAGGCTGCTCCTCCCTGTCAGGCAGCCCACCGGCCGGCCCGTTGAGTGCTCTCCCAGGGCTGCAGCCCCTGCCCCTCCCCGTGCCCTGCCTCTGGTTGGCTCCACAGAGGCGGGTTCAGAGTGCAGAGTGTGGAGCCAGAGTGTCTGGGCTTGAGTGGTGCCTGTCGACTGTGTGACCTTGGACACTAACCTGTCTTAGTTTATGAATCTGTGAAATGGGAATAGGCTGACTACCTCTCTTGTCAGGCTGCTTTGAGAAGCTTACATGAACTAATATTTTAAAAGTTCCTGGTGCTCTGGGAACATTTTGAACCTGATGATTATTATTGGTCACGTGCTGCATCATGATGTCTTGGTCAGTGCCTGGCTGCCTATGCTGGTGGCTCCGTGAGACCAGGATGGAGCCAGAGGGGAACTCATGCCTGAAGGGGTGAGAGAACGGGCCCTGCAGGAGATGGAGAGCTCCAGGAGCGTGCACCCTGAGGGTCTGGTGGGGGCTTCTGTAAACCCCACCCAGCTCCTAAGAATGTGGAAACCTGGACCCAACACCAGGAGGGTCATCAGCAGGGTGATGGCCACGGAGCACCGTCTGCCGGCAGGGGAAGCACACCGAGCAAGCCGAAAAGGACGCTCTGAAAACAGTGTCACCCTAGAGAAGCGCCTCGGGCAGGCCCTTCAGGAGGGATAACGAGGGAGCCATTGCCACCAGAGACCACGGCAGAGGTGGGCAGGAGACAACAACACTGATGACCCCAAAGTTGTGGAGGCCTGGGCTGGTGTGTGTGTGTGCAGTCTAAGTTTTTAATAAAAAAGTTTAACAAAACTTTTTTTTTAAGTTAAAAAAAGCTTATTGACAGGAGGCATCACAATACCAGGCCTTAAACTATACTACTGAGCTATAGTAACAAAAAGGGCATGGCATTGGCACCACGACAGACTCGCAGGCCAATGGTACAGAAGACACACAGACACACCCACAGAGTACAGTTACCTCATCCTAGACAAAGGCACCTTAAACACACATTGGAGAAAAGACAGCCTCTTCAACAAATGGTGCTGGGAAAACTGGAAATCCATATGCAGCAAAATGAAATCTAACCCCTATCTCTCACCTTGTACAAAACTCAAAGTGGATTCAAGGACCCAGGCATTAGATCAGAGACCCTGTGCTTACTAGAAGAGAAAGTAGGCCCAAATCTCCATCATGTCGGCTTAGGAACTGATTTCCTCAACAAGACTCCTAAAGTGCAAGAAGTAAAATAAAGAATCAAGAAATGGGATGGATTCAAACTAAAGAGCTTCTTCACAGCAAAGGAAACAATCAACGTGAAGAGAGAGCTTATAGAATGGGAGAAAATCGTTACCACCTGCCCCTCAGGTTAAGCACTAATCTCTAGGATATATAAAGAACTCGAAAAACAACACCAAAACCCCCAAATAATCCAGTCAATGAATGGGCTGAGGAACTGAAGAGACACTTCACAGAAGAAGAAATTTGATTGGTCAACAAATACATGAAAAAATGTTCAACATCTCTAGCAATTAGAGAAAAGCAAATTAAAATTACACTGAGATTTCACTTCATTCCAGTCAGAATGGCAATTATCAAGAATACAAGTAACAACAAATGTTGGCAAGGATGTGGGGGAAAAGGTTCCCTCCCTCACACATTGCTGGTGAGACTGCAAATTGTTGTAACCACTCTGGAAAGCAGTATGAGATTCCTCAGAAAACTTGGAATGGACCCACCATTTGACCCAGCTATCCCACTCCTTGGCCTATACCCAAAGGACTTAAAATCAGATTGCCTCAGTGATGCAGCCACATCAATGTTCATAGCTGATCAATTCACAATAGCTAGATTATGGAATCAACCTAGATGCCCTTCAATAGATGAACGGATAAAAAAAATGTGGCATATATACACAATGGAATATTACTCAGTCAGAAAGAGTAAATTATGACATTTGCTGGTAAATGGATGGAGCTGGAGACTATCATGCTAAGTGAAATAAGCCAAGCCCAAAAAAACCAAAGGCTGAATGCTCTGTCTGATATGCACAGCCTAATTCACAATAAGGGGAAGGGGAGGGAAGAATAGAAATTTACTGGATTAGACAAAGGGGAATGAAGGGAAGGGAGGTGAATGGGAGCAGGAAAGACAGTGGAATGAGTCGGACGTCACTTTCCTGTGTTCACATGTGAACACAATCAGCGTAACTCCATGTCACGTACAACCACGAGAACGGGAGGTTATGCCCCCTGTGTATGTCAGAACACACTCTACTGTTGTGTGCAGCTAAAAAGAACAAATAAAAACAGAAACAAAAATGGTTGATCCTCCCTGCTTTGGACCAGCTTCTAAAACAGCTTCCAGAGCGTGGATAGTAGGGAGGAACGGGCAGAGCTGGGCAGCTTCTGTTTTAAGCTAAGTGTGTTACAAAATAGAAATTTTAAAAAATTTGAAAAGTTTATAAAGCAAAATGGTTACAGGCAGCTAAAGTAATTTGGAGGACCTCCTGAAGCCGGGGGACTGTGGACAGTCTGCCTTGTCCTGCGCCTTTGCGTCCCCCGAGCCTTCACTGGCCCAGAGTGGCGGCCAGGCCCACGGCTCGCTCGCGGCCAGCCTAGGCAGGGGCCCAGTTAAAAGCCCTTTGTGCTCAGTTCTGCTGCACCTCTCCTGGGTGCAGAGACGCTTAGACCCACAGGTCCTCCTGGTGTCCCAGTGCCTCTGGATTCTTCACGGTTGTGCCCGCTGTCCGGTGTGGACGGGGGCCACAGGCTCAAGAAGCAGTCACTGAGGACGGAATCGGCTTGCCACGTGCTTCTCGGCCTGTATGTCCATGATTTAGCCACGGGAGACCCTGTTGCATCTTCTGACTGCTGTTTATCCCTTAAGGTGACAGCAGCTTTCTTTCCGGAACTGCCGGACTCTCTCCAGCTGGCCTGGTGGAGGCTGGGCGTGCAGCCGTGGTCACTGGACCAAGAGGCACAACGAGCAGAGGAAGCCCCGAGAGCAGGCCGTCTCCTCCCGCGAGGGCAGTGCCTTTGGGGGCTGCCTGTGCAGGCCCGGGGCCTGCTCTGACCTGGGCAACCGCTGGGCAGGCTGTGTCTCAGTGTCCCCAACACCCTGGCCTGTCATGCCAGGCTAGCCAGCTCCCTCTGCCGAGCAGCAGGGGTGACTCTCACAAAGGTCTTATCTTGTCCCCCTCCCCGGCTGGGCTGCCTGACCCTGCTCTGGACAGCATAAGAAGTCAGGCTCAGGTGACAGAGGCAGAATTTAAAGCCCTCTCTGGATGGCAGCTGGGCTTTGAGCTGTCAACCAGAGGTGAGTCCAGACACTCGGGCTGCCGCGGCTCTGCCCAGAGAGGGCAGGGCGTGACGCTGTGCAGAGCCCCCGCCGCGTCTCTATTTATAATTTCCCTTGATAATAGAGCCATTCATCCCCTCTGCAGGCCCCTAATTGCTCTGCAGTGGAGGGATGACAGCCTAATTATTAACTTCACAAAATTTGAACTTGGGCTGTGTCAACAAAGTCCATCTGCTGTCACCAGGGCCATTCTTTGCCCTCCATGTGGCAAAGGGCAGTTAGAAAAAAAAAAACTTGGCTTGGTTCCAGTTCAAGTAGATTTTTATTATTTTCTGGCCTCCAACTATCTGCAGAGGGACAAAGTGCTCTTCCCTCTGTGCTGGAAGCTGGGGTCCGCTGATGGCTGCTCCCCTGGCTGAGGGGGTCATTTTGGTCCCCAGATCTGGGATGTGAGTGCTGAAAGGGCCTTAGGGACTCTCTGGTCGGGATTAATGACTGGCTCACTTCAGCCCGCAGATATGTTATTGGGTAGCAGAATATTTCAAAAACTTTTTTTAAAATTGAGGTAATATCCACATTACAGCCGGGTGTGGTGGCGCACGCCTATAACCCCAGCGGCTCAGGAGGCTGAGGTAGGAGGATGGCGAGTTCAAAGCCAGCCTCAGCAACAGGGAGATTCTAAGCAACTCAGTGAGACCTGTCTCCAAATAAATACAAAATGGGGCTGAGGATTCAATCCCCAGTACCACCACCCCCCAAAAAATCCACATCACACAAAATAAACCATTTGAAAACAATTCAGTGACACTTTAGGTATTGACAACGTACAACCATCACCACCGCGAGCTTCCGGACGTTCTCACCACCCAGTCGGTACCTCTGTGCCCATCACACACTTGCCCCAGACCTGCCAGCCCCCATCTGCTTTTGTCTCTTCTGAGAATTTCACACAGGTGGAGGCTCACGACACCTGTCCCTCTGCGTCTGGCTCCTTGCACTCAGCAGAACGTTTCTGAGGGTCTTTCAGGTTGGAGCAGAATCAGCACCTCTTCCCTTTTTTAAGGCCTCCACATTTTGAAAGGTTCTGAATTCGTCTTTCACAGCCTGGTACAGATACGGCTCATGACGGTCACCTGTGGAAGTGTGCAGTCCCACGGGGCCATGAAGATGGGCTTTGGAGCTGGGCCCCCATGACCACAATTAAGTTAGTTTTGGACACTGAGAAATCAGTTCAGGAAATGGGTTTCACATGGCAGCCCCAGCACTTGGGGGCCTGGGAGGGGCCACACTTCCTGGAGCTGGACTGGCAGCAGTGGAGGGAGCCTGGATCCTGGTGCAGGGGTGACTGGACAGAGGAAGGACCCCAGCTGCAGCCCAGCTGCCCAGGTTGTTGCAGGTGGCATAGTGACAGGCTGCAGGGGAACCCATGTCCTCGCTCCCACTACCATGTGGCTCTTTCCAGCGGGGTTAGCTGTCAGAGTTCCCCTCCTAAGGGGGTGCGGCCCTACGCACATGACAGTGGAAACACAGAGACAGGTATATTACAAATCCCACCACTGGCCGTGAATAATAATCGTCCACACTGAGTGTGCTGCCAGTTTTGATGATGCAATTTTGCAACGTATGAAAGTTCACTTGAATAAAAGATTGTCCAGTGTGAACAATTTCATATTCTGCATGTCTCCTTGTAAACGACGGAATGAGGATCGTCCTCCATGGACTCCCCCTGAGTTGGGCGAAAAGGCAGGCTGCCCCCTGGCTCCCCTGCTGCGGGCGGGCCCCTTCCCACCCGCCAGCCTGCCTTAGAGCTCCCGCGTCCCCTGCCTTGCGCAGGATGGTGCCCAGCGGCCACCAGGCCGGCTGGGGAGGAAGGGAGGCTTCCGAGTCTGTGACCTCCGCCTCAGGGCGGGCTGTCGTGGGGTTAGGGCACGTGTGATCTCACCGGGCGCGGGAAGCGCGGGTCTGGGGTGGGTGCGGTGCTTGGAATCTGCCCCCATGCGACCCGTGGCGGCGAGGCTGGCCGCTCCACCCGCGGTCAGAGCCGCGCCGCGCTGGCAGTGGCCGCCAGATGGCGCCATGCAACAGGAGACGAGCTGGCCGGCTCCGTGTTCCTGGAGGGGGAAATAAAGGCAGGGCCGAGGCAGCTCCGGAGAGAAAAGAAGGAAGCAAGCTGGAAGCGCACAGCCACTGAGGGCATGTGCGCCCCGCAGGACGAGGAGTGAGGGTGAGAGCGGGCGGAGGCGGAACCGGCCGGGGGAGGGCAAGGGGGCACGCTGTGTTGTCATGGCAACCACGTAGCGGCGGAGGGTGACAGAGGGGCGCTCCTGTGGGTGCCTGGGTGGCACGGACCAGGCTGGGTCCAGGCCCAGGCACTTACAAGTTGATGCTCGCAACTCACCTTGTTTCTGAGCCTCAGATCTGTTGAGGGACTGTCCCTCTGGGTTGTAGGACAGATGAGAAACCTGAACCCAACCGCCCCCACCCCTGCGAAAGGCGCGCTGGGAAAGTACAAGATGCTTCCAAGTCTTAGGGTTCTCCGTGCGTCCGCCAGGGCTCCGCGCCGTCGTCTTTGACGGGTCCCTCTGAGTGCCTGTAAAGAAAAGATAAAAAGTGCCCAATATGGATTTCGGTTGTGTTGGATCAAGGAGGGAATGTGCATTCTAGAACATCACCGAGGGTTCAAGCTGTGAGACAGACAGTAAACACGACAGGCCATCAGATTTGGAACCGGGCCAGGAAGGCTTCTTGGAGCTGGGCCGGGAGCTGGGTCTTAAAATACAGGTGGGTGTGAGAGGAGATTAGAATCCTGGCATCCTGGGCTCAGGGCCCAGCATGGACAAAGCCCTGATGCGAGGGCCTGGAGGTGGTGACCGACCTGCTTGCTGCTGCTGGGAGAAGAGGACAGGTCACAGAAGGGCAGAGGAGAGGGCCTCCCGGGAAGCCCTGGGAGCCAGCGAGAGGGCTGCGCTGGCCTTGGCCGGCAGGTTCCAGATGCCTGTCTCCAGGCAGCTGCCAAACCAAGGCTTGGTTCCAGGGCCTCCCACCTTGGCCTGCTCACTTTTGGTACAGACACCGGCCAGGTGTGCAGAAGTCCGTGTAGGAATGGGCTTGGGGGCCTGGGGCAAGGACCTGGAGACCTAGGCCCCAGGGTTTCCCACAGCTCGAGGTCTCCTGGTGGAGGAGGCCTCGTTTGCAAAGGTGGGGAGTAGAGGCTAGGACGGGGCAGGACATGGATGGTCTGAGATGTTCAGAGGTCGTTCTAGACACACACCGATCCTCGCCCCAGATCAGACAGCCCCATTGAAATGGGGGGGACTGCACTGCCCGCCTTCTTGCAGACGACAGGGGGAGGAGCCCAGAAGACTGCTCAGGCTCTTCACTGGTCAGTACCGGTCTGTGTGGACTACTCTGGAACTAGCATGGGCTCTGGGACATGCGTGTGCTTCTTAATCGACAGCCCCCAGGTCCCTGGAGATGCTGACTCAGGAGGTTGTTATGAGGACCTCGGTGTTTCTGATAAGTGTTCCCTAAGCTGTGCCTGGAGCAAGGCCTTGGACTTTTCTGATGCCGTTGGCAAGGTACCCCACTGGCTGACTCGCTGCTCTCTTTCTGAGAAGAGGGACTGATGTTTATCAGGCACACGCATTCTCTCATTCCATTCCTTGCAAGTCGCGTCAAGTTGGTATGACTCTCGCCATGTTATAGCTGAAATGGGGCTCAGAGAGGCCAGAAGTCACACGGCTGGTAAGTGACAGGCAGAGTTGTAAGCCAGGCCTGTCCTAGAGCTCCGTGGACATTCATTCATTTCAACCAGAAGCAGCAACTGCACGCCAGTCTGGTGTTCCCACTGCCATCTGCTGCTGGCTCCCATTTCCTCATCTGAATTTGCTCTGTCCACTTCTGTACTGCTGGTCCACGGACAGCAGGCCTTTAAGGAAACTTGCAAAGAAGGGGCCCAGGAGACAGGAGAGTGAAGGAGTGATGAAGTAGAATTTAGGGCTGTGAGCACTTCACCTAATCCATGGATTTTGAAATGTTTGGCTGAAGATTTCTTTCCATCTCCTAAGCTGAATCATTATCAGTCATCATCACTGTCACTGCTGGTGTCATTGTTACAACCTCTCACACAGTAGTGACCATCACTACTGTCACTACCACCATCACCACCACCATCACCATCACCACCACCATCCCTACCACCACCACCATCACCATCACCACCATCATCATTGCCACCATCATTACCATCACCACCATCACCACCATCACCACCATCACCACCACCACCAC
>JAJEJO010002116.1:15327-28120 GCA_020662805.1 Glaucomys volans | reverse complement strand
AACTGTGCGCAGAGCATGCACACCACAGGAGGTGTTAGGAGTCACCTCGAGATGATCGAAAGCACACGGAGGCTGTGGGCGGGTGCTGTGTGAGTACCACGCCATCTCACACAGGGGCTTGAGCATCTGAGGGTCTTCTGAGCCCTGTGAAAACTGAGGAGTCCGGCAGGGAGGCCTCCAAACACACGCAGCCACATCGCTGCCTCCCAGAAGCCGCACTGCTGCTAACAGGCCAGTGAGACTCCAGGCCAACACGAGCCTGTGCGCCACTGCCAGGGCTGGATCTGAGGCGAAGAGGTGAGGATCCTTTACAGTCGCCCGGACCCCAAGCTAGGCAGTCTCCAAGTCAGCAGGCCGATGAGGGGAACCCTGAGGCTTCTCCAGGTTACGGCCTCCATGGCCTTCTCCGTTGCATCCTGCTTGTGTCCAGCCCAGAGTGGCTTGGTCAGGGCTGTGTCCAGGCTGGGCACTTGCCAGGGAGGCAGGGCGCCTTGTCCATTTCTGTGCTGCCTGCTTCCCTGTCCCCAGGCAGCACTGGCACGTGTGCGTGACGACATGGCCGGATGCAACCGGATGTCCCCAGGGTGGTGTTGGTGAGTGTGAGGACGGCCAAGTCCTGGCTCTCTCTGGACTCTGGTCTGTCCTTCGCAGTGGTTTCAATGGCCCCTCTGGAACTCATGATGAGCTGTAACTGCCCTTGGGCAACACGAAGCTGCGGGGCCTTCCAGGGACAGTTGGTGCTGGGTGGTGGGACAGGGTTTGTTGTGACGTGGCTCCTCACGCCCTCTCTGTCTTGGGAGAGGCCCTGGGCTGTGCTCTGACTCAGCAAGAACATCTTGGATATCCAGCCTCTAAGGCTATAAGAAACAGACTTCTGTTCCTCATGAATGGCCCAGGCCAGGCATTCTGTCACTGAGACAGGAGGAGGACTGAGACGCCCGGTGTCCCTGGGGAGATGCTCTAGACAGAAGCGGCCCTTCAGCAAATGGTGGAACCCACGTAGGGCAGCTCAGACCCAAGGCTGAGTCAGCTCCTCCCAGCCTCCTGAGGCTGCAGGGCTGGCTCACGTCTCCGGCTGCCCGTCTCTCCCAGCTCTCTCCATTCTGCTTCCCTCTGAGCTGGTGTCCTGGTGACTGCTGCAGGCACGTCCGCCCCTCTCAGTGCTGGGCCTGTCCCCAGATGCCTCCTGTTCTCACCTTGCTGGGACTCGCCCTTGGAGTCAAGGAGAGCCGAGCGTCCGTGGCAGTTGACTCCTGATGCCCTTGGGACCGCTGGGAAGGGCCTGCACTGGTTCTCCTTGTGGTGACCTTGCTGGTGGTGGCACTGTGGGTGGTTTCTGCCCTGTCCAGTCCTGCCGGGCCTCTTCCTCACAGTGTGTCTCAGGAGCACCGTCCTATCCAGCCATCACCCCACCTGGGACCCCTGGCCTGACTCTCGGGCCCCTCTCCATGTAGCCCCACGTTGATTGGCCACCTGGAATTGCAGGGAGGGGCTGCCCCCAACTGGATCACACAGACAGAGGGGCCCCCCTCAGGTGTGAGGCAGTTCCCGGATGAGGTCATGGGCACTGGGCAGGTCCATCAGACAGCTCTCCGTCTCCAGCCTCCCCATCTGGCCTTTGTTTCTTCCTTCTGTACGGCCACCCGCATTTCAGATGCTCAGGACCTTCAATTTTGGGTACGGCAGGAAAGAATCTGTCCTGAGTCATTCATGCTTCAGTAAGAATTAAATCCGTGTGTTTAATACTCTCTCAGTGCATTCCTAAAGGAGGAAGCAGGAAAGGGGGCTGGCCGTGCCGTGGAAGCAGCTGGACACTAGGTATGGAAGCTTCTCTACGATTCAGAGTTGCAGACAGACGGCCTTGGGCGCCCAGCTGCATGCAGCGGGCAAGGACTGCCTGGTGGGCACCATGGAGGTGAGAACAGGGGGCAGCGGGCCTGGGGCACTCTGGGGCACAGCAGAGCAGACACTTCGGAGTTGACCACCGGGGAGCGGAGGCCACTGGCCCAGGGCTGCCCCAGGCCAAGTCCCTGACACCTGAGCCTGCGCGGTGCAGGAGGCTTCCCGTTGGAGGGCAGGCTTTCCGCCTGCTGCACAGGCTGTGTGTGCGGAGGGGCAGGGCTGGCCCGTGAGCCCATGGCAATCCTGTCCCAAACGGGCATTTGAATTGCTTTCTAGAACTTACCAAATACTTTCACATACTTTGTTTTTGTTTCTTTTGGAAACTCTGCAAAAGGTGCTTGTTCCAACTCTCTGGACAAGATGAGACTGGCCCAGCCCACCAGCCCAGAGCGACAGACAGGTCATTGCTCTCAGCTGCACCCAGCAAGGCCTGGGTAGAGCCTCAGGCGCAGCCCTGGCTCTCACTGCCCTGGTGAGGCCTGCCGAGGGGCTGCGGGCAGGAGACTGGGAGCAGGCAGTGGCAAGGGGCAGTGCCGCGGAGGGCTTTAGGGACAGCCTCTGGAGCAGGTCCTGCTCTTTCTCCCCTCGTGACCTTCAGCACACAAGGCATCCAGGCCGTGACTGTTGGTGCCATAACCCGGCACACAGGGTATTCCCACCCAGCATCCGGGCCATAGCTGCTGGTGTCACTCTGTGGCCCTTTCCAGGAACAGCGGGTGGGGCCGTCCTGCTGTTTTTCTGATTTCAAAGAATTCCGCCAGTCTCTCAGAGCTCGGGTTCGGCCAGGCTCAGGGCTGTGCATCGCCGCCCTAGGTGGCAGTCGGTTCTGCAGGCCGATCTCCCGCCCCCACCCCCTGGCTCTGCTTCCCTTTCCTGTTCCCACCACCTGGCAGCCCCAGCTCCATTCCCTCTCTGTGCTCCCAAACCTGCAGACTTGCAAGCTCCGCCTGTGGCTTCCTGGAGGGTGACACCAGCTCAGAAGGAAGCTCAGTTCCAGCCCCAGGCCTCGCGGCAGGCACCTGGCGCACCTAATACCTGCTTCCCAGCCTGGAGCTGCAAATGCAGGAATGCATGGTGGAATGGGGTCAGGGGGCCCGGGCCCAGGCCCTCTCCCACCTGGCTCCCGGGTTCTGAGTACAGTAGCCTCCGTATCCTCAGAGAACATGTTCCACGACCCGTGGTGAGTATCAAACTGCAGATGGCACCGAACCCTGTGTGTCTATGTTCCTTCCTGTACATACTTAGCTGTGATAAAGTTTTGACCTGCTTTAGGAAGTACTTCCTGGCTCCTCTTTGGCATATCTGAATCACCAACACCATGACTCTTGCACTTTGGGGCCGTGGTTAAGTTAAACAAGGGTTACTGAGCACTAGCCCTGCAGCACCACGGCAGCCTATCTGATAGCGCGGATGACCGCTGAGCGATTAACGGGTGGGCAGCACATACAGCTCAGATACGCTGCACCAAAGGGTGATCTGCGTCCTGGGTGGGACGGCGTGAGATTCCATCATGCTCCTCAGACTGGCATGTAACTGAAAACTCACGACTTGTTTATTTCTGAAATCTTCCACTTAGAATTTTCAGACTGTGGTTCACAGCAAATAACTGAAACTGTGAGAAACAGAACCGTGGCAAGGGGAGGGCTATTGTAATGTTGAAGGGTGCGCCCATGGTGCTATCTGAGAGCCTCCACGTGGGAACAGGGAGGGGGAAGCTCAAGTAGAACAAGTGGGCAGGCAGAGGAAAAGATAGCACAGTGCTGCATGTTGAGTGCTCTGGCCTGGGTGCTTAACGGGCACTATCTTGCTTTGTCGCCTTAGCAATCTGAAGTCGGTATTGTTACCTCCATTTCCTCCAGATGAGGAAACTGGGGTTCACAGAGGGGTATCGACTTTCCCAAAGCCCTATAGTGGGTCAGTGGTAAGACTGGATTCCTCTGGCTCCACCTTTATTTAGCACCCCTTTCTATTTCCAGCCTCGGCCTCCTGGTTTTGCAGACCCTTTTATCAGACTCCCTGCAGGGCCCAGGTCTGCCCAATCAGTGCTTCCTCCTGGGCCACAGTGACCATGACGGAAAGAGATCGGTGAGAACCTTTGGAGGAGAATCTTTCTCCTGTGATCGTGGCAGGAAAGAGGCTATCAGCTGCAGCCTCCAGGGGATGCCGTGTGGCGGCCTCAGATGAAACTGCACAGAGGGAAGCAGAGCCAAGACACAGAAAAGAGGTTACTGAGTTCTCACGGCACTGTCTGAGCCTGGATCCAACTATACCTGAAGCTGGAATACCTGACCTTTTTAGTTGAGTGAGCCAATAATTTCCCTCCTATTGGTTTAAGCTAGTTAATATGGGCAGCTGCTACCAGCAACCGAAATCTTCTAATACACTAGCCTGGACTTGCTGTGATCCCATTTGGATGATTTGGTTCAATCTGTCCTTTTGAAGCTCCTTCTCCATGAAGGCTTCATGGTCGGTCTTGCCCCCAGGTGGGTTTGGTGCTTCTGTTACCTGTATTCTCTCCACGCTAGTGAAGGAGGTCTTTTGGCCAATTAAGAATGGTTTCTACTGTTCCCGTTTTTGCACGTTTACATCACTCTTGAGTTTTAGATCACAGCCGGGAGCCTCCTCTCTCTCACCTCTTCTGGCCTCACCACCAGGCTTTGCAGACCCTCCCCCTCTGTGGTTTTCTTTGCCTTTGTAAGTACAGGTGAAGCTCCGTGTGCCAGCTCTGAGTCTTTGGGGGCCCCTTGCGTTGGGGCTGCAGGCGTAATGGAAGAGCCAGGCTCCAGCGTGTGGGATCCTGTAATGTCTGGGCTTCTGGCTGCGACTGAGATGCTCAGAGAGGCTGCTAAACCTGCCATGCACAGCTCAGCGCGCCAGCCTCCTGTTCTCTCCAGAGCCCACTTCGGGTGCAGGCTTGGCTAGACCGCCCTTCTCTTCCCTCAGGGGGTTTGGAGTCTAGAGAGTTCTGTCCCACAGGGTTGGCCTGATCTTGGACAGTATGGGATGCAGAAGCTTGCTGTGTCTAGACTCGCCGGCTCACTCGCCTAAATTGTCTCTTTCATTCTTCATTTTGCCAAGAGGAAAATAGAAGCAGAGACCAAAACAGAGACCCTCTGGGACCCTCTAGAATGGCAACCGAAAACCTGGATCCCAGGTGAGCGTCTCTGCACCACATCGGTCCTCCTGCTGCTTTCTGTGGCCCTTCCCTGGGCAGGGGGACAGCTGTTGGGGCTTTGGAGGATGTCAGGCCTCCCGCGACCCCGCCCCCCATGGTACAGCAGGTGAACTCCTGACCCTGGGCCTGGTGCAGGAAGTGTGATGTGTCCACAGGCTGGATTCGGGGTCTGTGGGAGAGGCCGACAACTGGATTGAATTCTTTAGCCCAGGAGTTAAAAATATGTAAGGGAAGGGAATGCCGGAGGGGAGTCTGACCGCCCTCTGGGCCCTACGTGGGCTTTGCTGGAATGATTGAGCATGTGTGGCGGGCGGGGTGGGGATTTCATGGCCCCGGAGGCTGCAGGTGTGGCCTCTGGGTCACCCTGGACACCTGCAGGCTTCCCCGAGGGGCCTGGCAATCTTCACAGCTGGAGGCCTGACTGCAGCAGGTGAGAGGCCAGGGCCCCTCCCGGCTCCAAGAGGCTGGAGGTCATGAGGGAGGCAGGAGCTTGGTGCCTTCACACCTGTGCCTTGGAGGGAAGGGTCCTCAGACATCCATGAGCCCCAGGTCTGGGAACTGCACCCTCCCTCCACCCTAGGCTCCCTTCCCTTTTCTTTGACAACCACATCCTGTTCTTCCTTTTCAGAGATCTCAGACCCCATAATTTGGGTGGGGGTGACCTCAGCTCTTTGCCCCAGGGTTAACCTGTGACTCAGCCTTGCTGATTGGACCATCATATCCCTCTGGCTGCAGCAGTGAGCACGTGTCCTAGGCTAGAGCAATGAGGCATGTAGTAGTCAGGATCGGCTGGGTTAAGCTGCAGTAACAAATCAACACCTTAGTACACCTTTACAACAAAAGTGGCTTTTGGTTTTCAAATACCCCCTCTGCTGGGATCCTATAGCAAAGCTATAGGATCTAAGTCTGGGGAACCATCCTGCAGGCAGTCAGCCTGGGAAGGAAGCTGTTATGGAGGAAAGCAAAATGGAGAAGGATGGATTCCTGAAGCACCAGGGTCCAACCTTGCCTAGTTTCCATTACCTGAGACAATATACTTTTGCCTACCTTTCTTCCTTCACTTATTCCTCCTTCTTTCCCTCCTTCATTTCCTCCCTTTTCTGTTTCTTTGGCTTAAGATACTTTGAATTAGATTTCTGTTGCTTACAACCAAAATAATTCTAACATATAAACCCAAGCTCTGTTTTCTCCTAGTGGCTTGTTCAAAACTCACCTCCTCCAAGCAGCCTTCCCAGATTAATGCCCCTTTTCTCTGTTTCATGTGCTCTGGTCAACGACCCCTCAGGGTTTATAGCTTTAATTTGCATAGTATCATTTTGTGTTTATTCACGTACCATTTCCTCACATTGTTCTTTGTCAATGTTCTTCAGTAGTTATGTACAAGTCAGAAAGGGTATTTACTGTCTCCTGCCTCATTTCCCGATGACCAGGCCTACCTGACCAAGTTCTTCCTGGATGCCTCACCTGCGGGCTGATTCCACCGGGGGTGGGGTCCTGCGGTGACAGAGTCTGCATAGGTGTTGAGCCCTTTCATCTGTGAACTCAAGGGTCCCTGCCGTGTCCTCTGCTGCTTCTGCCTGCCCAGCTCTCCCTAGCCCACCTGTCCCTTTTCTCTTGGGCTCTCCAGGGCTGGAGCCACCAGTCCATCACAAGCACGCTCCTCTGGCTAGGACAGGTTCTGGGGACAGTAAGCGCCTTCTGCCTGCTGCCAAACTGCTTCCTCCTCCCCAAGAACCACGGTGTCCATCCACCGTCTCCCTGAGGCTTGGGGTGCAGGAGGGAAATGGCTGCCTCCAGGTCCCTTGGAGGGACAGCAGTGGCACTCGGGAAGGTCGGAGCAGCATGTTGGGCTCTTCAGCTGAGATACCTGGCACAGGGCGGTGACGGAAGCACAGAGTGGCTGTTCCTCCTGGATCTGGAGGGATTGGAAGGAAACGGCTTGGAGTTCCACACGCTCTGCGTGTGGCTGTCTTGACGGAGGCCGAGGCCGGTTCGGCCGCACACTGCAGGGCAAGCAGCTCTGTCTGGAAGCTGCTGAGCTGGCTGGCTTTTGCTGCAGGGACCCCTCCCTGCTGGCATGTGCTCTTCCAGGCCTGCAGAAGGCCCACTTCCCGGGGGACGGGGACTCTCAGCCCACCACCTCCCCGTTGTTTATCCTGTGTTCAAATGAGTCATTGGGGCTTATCCACAGGCCTGATCTGACTGGGCAGGGAACCCGCAGTCGCGGGTGGCCACCCAGGCCCTCAGCCAAGAGCAACCTGGTGCTGCTAGGTCTTTGGACTCCCAGGGTCGAGTCTGGACTCCCCAGCTACAGCCTGGGGAGGTCACTCATCCCTGAGAGGGTTTTCTTGGCTGTAAGGTAGTGAAAACAATTTCTGCCTTGCTGGGAGGTACTGTCAGACATGATTTTTTTTCAAGCACTGATCTCAATGTGGTCTTGATTTGAATTTTTCTGCTGGCTGATGGCGTGGAGGCCCTCCTCATCTGCTCATTGGCTGTTGGATTATCTTCTTCTGAGATGCCTGTTCAAGTCTTTTGCTCAGTTTGGTTTCTTTAGTTTTCTATAACAATTTTAATCATGGTGGATGGATCCCTAGACTCTCTAACAGAGCCATGAAATGACCATCTGTGATCCTTCTGTCTCCCAGGGGGCTGCCTGGGACCCTCCCCACTCTCCTAGTCCTGGGCCACCTCTCTGTCCCTGGACCTGATTACGATTTTCTCCTCAGCTTACACCCTCATTTTGGTGGAGCTTCCAGAGAAAGGATACTTGAAAAGGAAATTTTGTGAGACCTTGCATACTTGAAAAATACTTGGATGGTCCCCCCCTGACTGGTGATCCAAATGGGTTTTGATTTCCTTTCCCTTAGAAAGCAGAGGCAGCCATCTTTTGTCTTTCAGCTTTCAAAATTACAATTGAAAAATCTGATATCACACGGATCTTCGATCCTCTTTATGTGACTTTTTTCCCCCTCTCTGGAAGCTTTTGGCATTTTCCCCTTCATCTGTAGGAGTTTCGAAATTTCACAAGAATTTGTCTTGTTGGGGAATTTTTCATTGACTGTCTTGGGACCTCTAGAGGCCTTTTCAATCTGTCCTCAGTTCTGAACTCTTTCTTAGATAATTTTCTCTCCATCGGCATTAGTTGAATGTCCCCCAAAGGCCAAAGTACTAAGGCTTGGTCCTCACTGTGCTGCTCTTGGGAGGGGGTGGGACCTTTAAGAGGTGGGGCCTAGGGGGAGGAAGTTAGGTCATTGGGGGCGTGTCCCTGCAGGGGATTGTGGGACCCTGGTTTCTTCCTCTTCCTCTTTTGCTTTTGAGCCATAAGGTGAGCAGTTTGCTCCACCGTGTACTGCCCTTGCCATTTGGTAGGGCCATTAGTTGCTTACCTCCTTCTGCGGAGGAGACTCCTTCTGCTCCCTCTCCTCCCCATCCAAAGCAGTGGGCTTATCCGATTATGGTCTGGACCCTCCGAAACTACCAGCCAAAACATCCCTGTTCTCTTTAGGAGTTAATGAGCGCAGGTGTTTTTTCTCATGGCAAGGGAAACCTGACTCACGTTAGCGGTTTCTTTTTACTCTCGTTCTGGAACTGTTATGCTTGGGTGTTAAATCTCCTAGACAAATCCTCCAAACTCCCTTGTCTTTTCCCTTCTAAGGTCCATCTCTTCCTTAGAGATTTTCTCAAATTTATCTTCCAACTATTTTTATTTTATTCCTCTTATATTTGAATCCCCAGAAGCTCTTGTTTGGTTTTCTCATTGTCCCCTTTGTATCTCCTGAAGAATGACCATGGATGCCTTGGAGGGGCCTGTGGGTGTGGGCAGGAGGCCTGCAGGGCCAGACTGGTGGAGGACATGAGGGAAGCCGGTAGCTTTCCCACAACGCATCTCACGAACTTTAAATTCCCCCTCCCTGCTTCCTAGAGGACCCCAACCAACTCAGCTTTGGAGGCCCCAGGTCACCAAATACAAATCTGGCGATTGCTTCCATATCTGCCTCAGGGCCCTGTGCAAAAAGAGAGGCTGGTAAAGGAATCTCCGCACACTCAAGGCTGACGGAGAGAGGCCTCCTCCCAGGCCGGCCAACCCCATTCCTCTGCGCAGCCACAGCAGGAGGGGCCGGAGTCCTCTCTGCCAGGTGCTGGCAGTCATTTGAAGGGTCACAGTTATGGTCTCTCTTTTCAGAGGCACGGGGATAACTCGGGGCTTGGGGCTCAGGAATGCTCTGCTGGTCTCCCATTTTCTGTTGGGAGTATCGTCAGAAATCTTTGTCACTAGGGCTTGAGGAGGACTCCTAGCCTGGCCCTCCTGGACAGTTGGGGCATGGGGCTCTGACCGGCTGATCCCCTTCCCCATGTCCTCCTCTGCTTAGGTCGTGGTGTTCCCAGCCTCCTTGGAAGTGGGGGTGTCCCCAGAGTTCCGTGCTAGGGAGCAGATGGGACTCCGGCAGGAGCCCTGAACCCGGTGCTTCCTGAGGGACCCTGGAGGAGGGGGACGCAGAGGGCTCCGGGAGTGGCTTTTCTGCACCCTCCACTCTTCACCATCCTGCTTGCTCTCCATTGAATATTTCAAAGTCACACTTTGCACCCAAGGCCATCTGTCCTGGGCTGTTGGGAGGTAATGGAGCTGCGTCCACTTCTGGGGAGGAGACTCCTGCCCCCTCTCCTCCTCGCACCCCTGCAAGCTCTGTGGATTAGGTGCAGCTGAGGGAGCCTGGCCCCTGCCCTTGGGCTGCTGGGTGAACGCGGGTGACCTTCCCCCAGTGCACCTGTTGCAGACTTCATCTGCTTCAGGAGTCCCGGTGTGGATCTGTGGTAGCTCTGGGCGCAGCCCCTGGGGCCATGGACTTGGGGTCCCTGTGGGAGTTGTGGGCCTGGCGAGTCCTGAGACTGTCTCCGTTTTCCTGGGGTTATTCTTGGTTCAGAAACCCGAGCGAGCTCTCTGGCCTTTTGAAAATTCACCCACTTACTCTGAGAGGGCCGCTGGACCCTGTCCTGGGCTCCACTTTGGGCCTTTGTCCCTCACACTGTTTCGCTTTTTAAAAACACATTTCTCTCCATTCCAGCTGAGTCACCTTCCTCCTCCTCCTCCCCGTTCTCTTCTTGACACTCCCGGGAGCCGGAAGGAGCCCTGTCCCCATCCTTGGCTTCTGCAGGCCTGATCTTTTCCAACTGTGGAGCTGTTAGGAGCCTTGGCACAGAGTCTGTGGGCGCCGGCCCCAAACCTCTCTCCTCCCTGACTCTGTCGATTCCTGCTTTCCTTTCTTGTTAAAGAAGTTCATTAATCAGCTGTTCTGAGTACCTTGTTGAGATTTTCAGAGAGCCTGGCAGGGAGGGTGCTCCCTAGCACGGGTCTCCTCCCTGCCTGGATGAATTGGCCACATAGACGCTTCTCGGGGGAGCCACAGCATCAGGGGCTGTTCTGGGTCTGCTTGCCACCGTGAGAAGGGGCTGGTCCCCACTGGGTGAGCTTCTGCCCCTCCTGCCTGCTTCACGCAGGTTTCCTGGCTCCTCTGGCCTGTCCCGTAAAGACTTGGAACCCACCTTAGTCAACAGGACAGAATGGAGGGGAGGAGGTGGCTTGTCCTGCCTGTGATCTTGGCTGTAGTCCAAAGTCACCCAAAATGACCAGGAGGAAGAATAATCCCCTTCGCGTGGAATTTCGAAGTCTTCAAAGCGTTTCCTATGTATTGTGACTTTTCATATAGCTTAGTCATCCTTGCCATTCCCCTTTGAGGGAAGCAGGGTGGCTGTTGGTTTCCTTATTTTGGAGCTGAGGAAACAGGCTTAGAAAGTTTGACTGGTTGGCTAAGGTCTCAGAGACAGTCTTCATTTATTTTTTCTGTTTTTTATTTATATTTCTTTCTTATGCCCAGAGAGATTTACCTGGTGTAGGAGGCCAGGTCCGTACGCTTGTCTACGTCTGCTGACTCCAAAATAATAACTTCCCGGAGATTTTTAGTTTTGATACCTCTCCCCGCTTCTGGGGTTGTTGATGCTCTTAGGAGGCACAAGGATGTGTTTGCTTAGAAGTTAAAGTGGTTCGAAACTTTTCTGATGTGACCCTTTGGTGTTCTTTTAGGCAAGAGTTTTCCTTCATTCATTCACACCATGCACTGGCTGGGTTGCTGGAGATATAGAAAAGTCTGCAGAAAGTGACCCTGTCTCTGCCCTCAGGTGCTTAGTCCTGTGGTTGTTCCAGGACCAAGGGTGAAAGCAAAATCCTAGCTTGGATTGCAAGAATATGCTCCAAAATCTACCCACCTGCCTTGGGGGAAGCCAGGCACCCTGGAAGAGGAGGAACTACCCAGAGCACTGGGGGATGAGGCACCACATGTCGATGGCGGGTGGGGCAGCAGAAAGTCCTGGGGCACCATCTTGGAAGTGGCCTCCAGAGCCTGTTGCCCCATCCAATGCCACGGGACGAGTCTAATGGCCCAGCTGAGCCCCTTCTGAATTCCTGACCCACAAAATTATGAGCAACATAAGCTAGTTTTACATCTACAAAGCTTTGCGGGGCAGAGCCATAGGCAACTGGGAGGGAATTCCAGAGATGGATCATTCTTCCTCAGCAAAGCCCTCTTTGGGGTCTTGGTCCTTCAGAGTCACTCAGACCTTTGAGGGAAGGCAGGCAGCCCCATGTCCTCTATCACACTGCTACTCTTTACGCGGGTACTCCGCTTTAAGAACCACAAGAAATTCCAGAAGCTGTGTAATGGAAACTGGGGCCAGCTGATCGTTCTCTTCAGCACCTCTTGAATGACTGCCCTGCCTCTGAGATCTCCTCAGTGGAGCTTTTCCTTATCTCCCCAGGGCAGCCAGGCCTACCTGGAGGTGAATGGTGGCCAGTGGCTGCAGGCCCCGGGGTGCCCTGTGGCTTCATTCTGTCATTTGGCAGGGGTCACTGCTGCGGGCAGCTCCACTCAGGCCCAAGTTTAGGTTGGCTTTGTGACCTTTCTCCTCTGTTCTCTTTGGGGAGTGGATTTTTTTTTTCTTTTTGGGGAGTGATAAGAGCTGAATTGCTCATGCAAGCAATGCGTGACTCCTGGACCGAGGCTTCTTTCTTCTCCGCCCACAAAAAATAATTCACATTAAACCTGTTTTCTGGCCAAGGCTTGTCCCCTCCTCAGCAGGGGGCTTTCTTTTCTGTTGAGTTTAGAACAAATTCAAATTTCTGTCTCCAGATTTTGGGGTGTGCTGCTCCACCTTGCTTGGAAACTGCTTAAATGAGAGCACATTTGGAAACCTCCTGCCTTCTCCCTCCCTCGGCCTAAGAATCCCCTAGCCACTCCTGAGGGCCCTGGGGAGGCAGCTGCCTTCCCGAGCTCGCTTGGTTGTCCGCCAACCAAGGTGTCTTCGCACCTGGGAGAGAGCCGGCCAGTCAGAGGGAGCGGAACAGGAAGATTAAAGTGTCTTGGAGCCTTAGTTTGTGTATCTGTAAAATGGGGTTCAGAAATAACCTGGTTAAGCACCTGACAGAGCAGGGGCACTCAATGGGGCCCCAAGGATCTGCAGCTTCAGGATGAGGATGCCCATGGAGAGGAGCTCAGGGGACCTGGCTTCTCAGACAGGGCTGGCAATGGGAATCTGACAGAGGAAGCTCTCGCTGCGTGTTCCCCAAAGCCAGAGGCTCCCCAAACGCTTTCCTCTGTGAGGCACCAGAAGAGCCTTTTGAAATGTTACCCCCCAGCGAAGACAAGTTGCAGGGCGGTCGGT